>CM029541.1:1221926-1431926 GCA_017141395.1 Laodelphax striatellus | reverse complement strand
ACAATTTCTATTATTATAAGTAATTAAAGATTAATTGCAATCCACTGATCCGACCCTAAAAAGTAGGCTAATACAAAATTATCAACTTCAATTATTTATTCAAAAGATAATATAGAGCTCGTCCGAGTAGTATCATAGTTGTCCTATCCAGTTCCTAGTTGTTCTAGTTTCAAAGACTTTCCTCTAATCATTCTAATTTATTAATTATTCACACCATAGCAGCATCCCTTTCATAACTCGCACTTGTTAATATAAAGTTCCCCAGTAATTTACAAAGTTTCTAAGCAACTTAGCAAAGAGGGTCACGACACATATAATCAGAACATGTGAAAGCTCTCATAACTTTCCATTTTACGCGGCGGACCGCATAGTTGCTTCACTTTACGGGCGCTTAATTCATCATTTACTGTCTTCTGATGTGATAATCTTGCCACCCTTCTTATTATGGCTTCCCAACTATAGCGGAGGATACCCAGTATGTAGTTCAGTATCATAAATTTGATACAAGCTTCATAAAATCATGCTCCTCGTATCTCTTAACAAGTTTTATATGTCTTCAGCGTCACTGATGACATTTTCGATGTTAGCTACTAGTTTTAGGTGGTCCATTTCAGTTTTTATAGGAAGTTTGTGAATTGGATGAGTTTGATTTTTTAGTGGACATATTGAGGCGGAACTTGATTGAACATTAACAATTTATTATTTATTCTCGAAAGTATTCTATGATAAAATCAATAATTGATTAATTATTCAGTTGAGTGATTTATTATGTGAATAGTAGAGAATGAGAAACTGTTCATTCTCATATGAATTACTTTCATTATTTGATTGATAGAATAATAGTAAATCGTGAAGCATAAAAATGAGAAATACGAGAAGTCTCAGATGAAATTATTACTGCATTCATAGAACGTTTTGGCATGGTTTATGAATAATTTGAAAATGTTAACATGGTATGGATATGAAAGATTTCACAAAAGAGGAAGAAGAAGCATGGAGAATAAGAGCAAGGAAGAAGAAAAAGAGAGTGAAAAAGAAGAAGAAGATGAAAAAAAAGAGAGTGAAGAAGAAGAAGGAGGAGAAAAATGAGAAGGAGGGAGGAGGAAAAGAAAAGGAGGAGGAGAGTAAAAGTAGGAGGAGAAGAAGAAGTAGCAGAAGAAGAAGAAGAAGAAGGAGGAGGAGGAGGAGAAGAAGAAGAAGGAGGAGGAGAAGAAGAAGGAGGAGAATAAGAAGAAGTAGCAGAGGAAGAAGAAGAAGAAGAAGGAGGAGGAGGAGGAGAAGAAGAAGAAGAAGAAGAAGAAGAAGAAGAAGAAGAAGGAGTAGAATAAGAAGAAGTAGCAGAGGAAGAAGAAGAAGAAGGAGGAGGAGGAGGAGGAGGAGAAGAAGAAAAAGAAGAAGAAGAAGGAGGAGAAGAAGAAGAAGAAGAAGAAGAAGAAGAAGAAGAAGAAGAAAAAAGAAGAAGAAATATTGCAACGAATAGAAGAAGAAGGAAGAGTAGCAAAGGAAGATAACAAGGAAAAGGGAAAGGAAGAAGAAGTCAGTATAAGACAAATAACAGGTCACAAAACGTGTAGCAAGCAGCAGCTAGGTAGCAAGAGCGGAATTACAAATAAGTTGGATGATAAGACCGACCTCTCTGCTGGGTCTAACAAAGGACTAGGCTCACAGCAGCGGCCTATACGTGTACGGGGTAATAGGGATAGAAAGGGACAGTGCAAGGGCACTATATTGATGGCATTCATTTTTCAAAGGGATAAACACCCTGTGGCGAGGGGCTGTTTAGGGGGGGGGCAGTTGATCACACGAACAATTGATCTCATCGTGGAGGAGATTTGATCACACTACCACGTATAGCAGGATCCATTTAACTTGTCATAAAACATATGATCGACGAGCATATGATCACAATACTTAACCTACAAATGCTGAATCTCGCAGATTATTAAAAAGGTCTTTTAAAAAGTTATTCTTTGAAAGGTCTACTTTAAAAAGGTATTTTAAAGACTTCAAAGGTCATTTAAACTTTTAAGCCTTTTGATTATTGTGTCGAAATCAATGTTTAATTATTACCGATAAGCTGATTTCTGACAAGTTGAAAGGATCCTGGTATATGGTTGGTTCATTTCGCTAAGGCACCTGGAAGACGAATGAAAGTACTGTACTGAATGGTAGCCTATAACTAGTCTACAATGAATTGGTTCATTAAAGCTTTATACAATGAATTTTTCAATGTTTTTTTTCTAGAGAAATCATTCATTACTATGCAGCCAAGTTGATATTATTTATTGAATGAATTTTTATACTCTCTGTAGGCCTATATGAATGAATGAGTGTGAATTGGTGAATTAGTCCAATAATAGTCTACAATGAATTGGATACAGTGTGTTCAATAATATTATTCTTCCTGTGTTTGATTTATTATTTTTATGATTTTATAGTGGAAGATGATAAAAACAAAAGAGGCTGAGGTGAAAAAGAAGGAAGAAGAAGAACAGCGGAAAAAGAAGAAAAAGGAGGAGGAGGAGGAGGTGGAGGAAGAGGCTGATAAGGAGAAGAAGAAGAATATGGAGATGAAGGAGGAGAAGAAGAAGGTAGAGAAGAAGATGAAGGAGAAGAAGAAAAGAAGAAGAAGAAGAAGAAGAAGAAGAAGAAGAAGAAGAAGAAGAAAAGATTGAAGTAACAGTGAAGAAGGTAACAAGGGCTGAGAACCTCTGACGGGAAGTAACCTTTGTGTTAGTAGGTAAGGTAAGAAAACTGAGGATAAAGCGTAAGATTGCATGAGATCGGCTATTGACCAATAAGAGCCAAGCAGAGTAGAGCAGGGATCAAATGTTTACTACACTGTTGCTCTTTCTCTAGCCTACAAAACGGGGCTCGAGGTCAAGGCTGTTTAAATGTTAAAGGTGAACACATCTTTGCTTATTCAAGTAGCAACTGTTACAGTTATTTAAGCAGTTACTGTATATTACAGAAAATTATCAATTCGTAGAAGATTATGTTACTTTTTCTATGCAGAATCACAATAGATTAGTCAGAAGAGAGATTATTGCTATGTTTAACCTTGGGCATCTTTTTCCAAGAATAGACATTGAAATGTCCAAACTTCGCCGTTTCATGTAGATAAATCTCACTCATGTTAACATTATTATATTGCATTTCACATTGTTGAAAATTATCAGTTACAATTCATAAAATTAATAGAATTGTATTACTTATACTTACAACTTTTGTAATCTAGTATCTAAGCAGTTATAATTATTGTTATCTACATGAATTAAGTAATCTTATCTTATCTTATCTCTCTCCCTAAGAGTATTTTATCCACATTTCACTCTCTTTATTCATCAGCTTCTATTTTTCAGTCATTCTCCTCTTTCTCCTATCTTCCTCATTCTCCTCTCTCTGCCACAACACTCTCTCTAACTCTCACTCTCTCATTCCCTGTTTCTCTGTTTCACTCACTCATTCTCTCTCTTCCTCCATCTTCTCTCCTTCTCCTCCAATCCATCATGTCTGTCTCGTTTATCTCGGTTTGCTTTACCACTGTCCTGCTCATTCACGCACGAATCCCTGTAGAATTATTCATCAACATGATAAACAACAGAGGCACATTGTTATTGGACATTTCACCGTCTATTATCTCACAATATACATGTTGTTCTGTTTATACAGAGTGGCGCAAAAAGAACGCTTGGATTTGAGTAGCATTTTGTAGGTTAAAGTATCCAGTTTTAGAAACGATGTCGCATTTGCAACATCCATTGCGTATTTGCTCTTGAACAATATTTTAAATAGAATAAGTCTGCAATCGTCGTTTAACGGAGCTTCAGTAGAGAGTTTTGAGTCTGGCGTATTGGCATGTGATTCTTCTTCACTTGAAATCTAAAGTTTACTGTCGTAATTATCGTTCAATTGAAGAAGATTTGAATATTGCAATACATGAATAAATTGCTGCTGTATCAAACGTTAGGGACAAATTTTAGGCTTTTAATGAGCATTAACGCATTAAAAGGGCGCCATATTTCCTATGTTATTTTAAAAATACGTGACTTGGAGTTTTTCATACAAATTCTCAAACTGGGTTATTTGCTTAGTATTTTGGTGTAAGATTTAGGGCCGGTTCATGAGCTCGAGATTTAGCTAAGTCCTAGACTAAAATGGGTAGCCACCGTAGCATCGACAAACGTTAGCATCAACACTATGTACTAAGGCTCTCTATGCTGCTAACCCACTAACCTATCGAGACAAACGTTTGTCGATGCTACGGTAGCCACCCGTTTTAGTCTAGGACTTAGCTAAATCCCGAGCTCATGAACCGGCCCTAAATCTCACACCAAAATACTAAGCAAATAACCCAATTTGAGAATTTGTATGAAAACCGGCCCTAAATGTATGATTAAAATGAACGTTCTTATAACACTTTAAAAACATGCGTTCTTTAAGCGCCACTCTGTACTTGCAAGTGATAGTTTCTGTCATGTACAATATGATTTTTCCGAACAGAATATATACAGAATAAAAGTTTTTGCAAGTGGTGTCAACTTTCACCTATGTATCACAGTTAAACAAATGAACATATACAAACTCATATTTGTGTATCAAGAGAAATTCGAGATACATATCGTGTAGAATAAATACATGATCATAGATCAATAATATCAAAATATACAAACATTTCTCCCTATGTAATTACATGGGTGTAACTATTTATTTGATGCATACATGAATACTATTGAAATTCAGAGAATACACGAGTAACTTTCCATTTGTTATGCGTGTCTTCCAGGCATTAAACTCTGTCAAAACTTGGTAAAGGCCAACAGTGTGTTTGACAATAGACAAACAACGCAACGTTTGATTGTCAGAAATTTGTTCATTTCCACAGAAAACAAGGAAAATGGATGAGCATTGAGGGTGCAAAATGTTGGTTTAGACAGTTTTAGTCGTTGTTGTTGTAAGCTATTTTGCAAACTGGAGTTTCGTGCTAATTTTAGGCAGCGGATGTCAGGTGCGTGCGGAAGATACTCACACTGAAGTACAGTTGGATTCATCTAATTTGTCGCTTGGAATTAGATAGATAAATAGATAGATAGATAGATAGACAGATAGATAGAGAGATATTATTTCTTTGCCATCGTACTGTACGGTCATCAGCAACGTCAAGAAATAATATCGCTCTGCTTATTTATCTTAAATTCTTTGTAGTTTCAATGCTATCAGACAGCTATTTCAGAGCATTTAATTATTCTATGGCATGCATATGAGATTGAGAGTAGGATAATCTTGATCATGTGATTTTGGAATCCGAAATGCATATCATTAAATAAATCAGTGTGCTGGAATAATTGGCAGTCTGAATTGTATGAAACTACAAAGAATTAAATTTAAATATACAATGAAGCTCAGCAGAGGTTACGGTGCCTTGAAAAACATGGATTTTTCGAGTAAAAGGCATAGAAATATTTTATATTTATATTTTTTTTCTGTGCAGTAGTGAAGGTGACATTGTGGTAGTTATCCATACTGAATAAAAAGACTTGAAGTTGTCAAAACCACATATTTAGTGAAACAACGAGATACCAGTTTCGGTTGTTACACCATCATCAATATCTGGTAAAACTAAATGTCTGGGAAAAACAGTGCAGCATAATTCATACTCGTGACCAAGCGCTGTGATTGGAAGTTGAACAGCCTATCAAGGTGAACGCCTGCCATTGGCCTAGATATAAGCTCCTCCCACAATGGGCGGAGCCCATTACTACAAACGTCATAGCAATTGCGGTTCAAACAAGTAACAAAGCAAAGAAAGGCAATATTATAAAATTTACAAGACATAAATGACATAGAAAAGATGCTTGGATTTATGTCATTTGTGTCTTGTAAATAGATTATATTGTCTCACACAATCATTCAATCTTATTTTCTCGATTCTACTAAAAATAATGCATCGAATCCTACCTTGAACTTTATACCCTCGTTGCAAACACGAAACCCCACAACAAACTGTGAAAAACTATCGACTATTATAAACCATCGACTGTTTAAAGGTCAATCAAACTTGAGAAGAGAAATCCGACATTTCAAAAATAAAAGGCTTCACATAATAGAACGGAGCGGACCGGAAATAACTGTCTCGATCGAAGTGAGAAGGCAGAAAATAGAAAAGAAGTAGAAGAAAAAGTAAGCGAAAAGGAAACATTGGCCGAATTAAAACTCAGTTTCTGATGTATTTTTAGTCCGCGATAACTGACTACTGCCTGTTAACAAGTGAATACTGACCTAATATTCTCAATACTCATAGTTTGAAGAGCTGGTGAATAAAGTCTTTAGGCTAGACGTACACCGGTTAGTCAAGACAACACAAAACGAGATTAGTCACGTTTAGTCACAGTACTTCACATAGCTGCTTATGAAGCAACACACACCGATTAGTCATTGCATCGGTGTGTGCTGCTTCATAAGCATCTATGTGAATTACTGTGACTTAACGTGAGTAATGTCGTCTTGTCTTGTCTTGTCTTAACTAACCGGTGTACGCCTAGCCTTAGAGATATATCACGATTGCGATTATGGAACTTCTCTCCTTTAATGCTCAAAACATAGAAAATTAACAAGTACATAAATAAATAAAGATGTTTGGACTCTAACTGGATATATATGGTCTTGATTCAATAACTGATCAATCTATTTTAGTATAGAATATGTAAATCTATGAAATTTGTGAATGTTTCAGTCTCAATAAGGCTAGGCGTACACCGGTTAGTCAAGACAAGACAAGACGAGATTAGTCACGTTTAGTCACAGTACTTCACATAGTTGCTTATGAAGCAACACACACCGATTAGTCATTGCATCGGTGTGCTGCTTCATAAGCATCTATGTGAATTACTGTGACTAAACGTGACTAATGTCGTCTTGTCTTGTCTTGACTAACCGGTGTACACCTAGCCTCAGACCTCATAAGTCATCAATTATGCATTCCAAACTACAATAAGATTTGAAATGTCACAGTAGTGGCGAAGCTTGGTATATGTATTTCCTATAGGAAATATACCCGGCGATGACCAAATAAGTATACCACGCTTCGCCACGGGTCACAGTGTTTTTCCATCTTCAATTTCTGATAGAGAAAGATGGCGTCCTCTATTCTGTATCATTTATCTCCATTTTATCTCAATGATTATGATAAGATAGTCCTTGAACGCTTCACAGTGTCAACCCTTGCTATACAAGGATTCAATTGTAATAAATGATTGGGTGAAAATTATCTGATTGTAATTTGAAAGATTGTATTATTATAGAGATTGATCACTTATTTGCTTCTCAATAATTGCAATTCATGTACTCCCATGTTACAAAGAATTCAACACATTGTTATCTAGCAGAAAATTTGCTATTAGAACAGAAAATGATACATAATTTATGATATAATTTTAATAATTTCAATGATACATAATTTGGGACACAATGCCTTATATTTCAACATTTAACATTACTAACATACACTTGGTTTGAACTAAGTTATTTTCAATTTTCATTATCATTTCAATTCTTGACTGCTTCCCAATACTTGAACAACTTTGAACAATATCCAAGATGAAAATTATCAATTTTTTCAATGAAATGGAGCGGAAGAGTTTGAAATATTTTTCAATAAAGTAGGCTACTCTATAAGCTATAAGAACACTTTGAGAATTGTCAAGAAACTTGTAATTGTCAAGCATAGAAGCTTTTCTCTTTATTTATTGATATGAAAAATTTGATTGGGTACTTATGAAACTTGTCTATCTGCGATATTACCTATCTCTTAGGCTAGGCGTACACCGGTTAGTCTAGACAGGTCAAGACGAGATTAGTCACGTTTAGTCACAATAATCCACATACTTGCTTATGAAGCAGCACACACCGATGCAATGACTGATCAGTGTGTGTTGCTTCATAAGCATCTATGTGAAGTATTGTGACTAAACGTGACTAATCTCGTCTTGACTAACCAGTGTACGCCTAGCCTTATAAGTATGAAACCCGACTTCAGTTTGATCGATACACATTGTGATGTTCCATGATCATATATACAAATATAAAATGTTATTTTAATGTTTGTTTGTACATCGAATTCTCATACTGTACATATCTTCAATACTAATTCATTTTATAATACTTCCACAAACAAAACTATCTCTCAAGTCAACTATCACTCATAATAACTAAAACATACCAACCTCAAGCAAGATAATTTTTTTTTCAAAGATAGATTGCTATCTAGTCTTGAGACTAATGAGCAACTTTTAGGTATAAGGGCAAGGAAAGTAAATTACTCAACAAGCTAATACGTAAACCATACTCAAACAAGATATTGTAGGGTACATTACAATTCCACAATTCCCTCGGTAACATGTAATTCAGATCTTGTGTATCTTACATGTACAATTTACATACTGATCGCAACACATTAGCGATATTGAGCGTATGTTTTGTGTGCTCATGTAATATTCACATCAGTTACAAAGAGCTTAGGCTTTGAACGTTGTGAAATATTCAGAGCACCGCCATTAGAGAGATACTATTTGGCAAGGAAAGCCAGTCTTGTCGTTATAAGTCATATATTTGTGTTATACGTGTATTTTTTATGATGTATCTATAAAATTGGAGCAGAGAGAATTGAAAGAGCGGGAGACTGAGAGATGGGGTAAAGAGAGAGAGACAGCGAGAGAGAATAGAATAGAATAGAATATTCACTTTATTCATGTAGATTACAAAGTATGTCGCTTAAATTCTAGGTCATGATAGTTATTACAATAAACGTCATTTAAAAATAGAAATTAGAGTATAAGATTCACTAAACAAATGATAAAATAAGGGAAATTTTAAATAGAAATAATATATAGGTATGTTTTAATTCTGGATTTTTGAATACGACTTCAATTCTAGTGAATGTTATATGTATGCTGAAATGAACGTTATTGAAAATAGAATAATTGGTTGCAACATGGTTTTGCATCTACAAGAAATGGCGGAGTTTGGACATATAAATGTCCATTCTTGGAGAAGGATATGCAGGGACATCCTTCCCATCAACACTCAACCGTAAAATTATTCGGATAGCTGTAACTAAAATCTGAAATGAAAGTTAGATATACAACGTGATATGAATAAAATAAGATGAATGATAAACAAGAGTAATGTACACTACAGATGGAATTAATTAACAATAATTTGTATACTTTAGATGAGAAAAAAAAGGAATCCTACCTCATATTTGATTATAGTATGAAATGGAAGTAAAAATACGATGCGAGATCAATAGAAGTAAGATCAATAGAGTCTAAGAATTATGATATGAATGATAAACAAAAGTAATGAACGCTAATGATGAAGTAATTGAAAGATAATGAATAGAATGAAGAATAATGATAATTTGAATTAAAATTAATGTACATTAAGCTAGATCTAATATTGGTACTAATACCTCGTCTGTTTGTTTTAGTAAGCTAGAACATAAAAATCTAAATATGAATAAAATAATATATATATACAACTATAAATAGGGGGGTGGAAGTTGTCATGCAGTTGCTCTAGGGTTGGACAGGCTCAGTCATTTTCTCGAAAAAGTGTTTTCTCAGTTTTAGGATGAAGCCCGCTCGGCTCTCGTGGGATCTAATAGTATTGGGGAGCATGTTCCAAGCACGACAAGCACTGACTAAGAATGATTTAGTGTAAATGGTGGTTCGATGATTGGGAATTCTTAAAGTATTTTCTCCGGTTCTAGTACGTGAAACGTCCAACCTTCTGCCTTCAGAAACAAATTTGAAATCATCTTTAAAATAATTCGGTTTACCATAAGTCAAAATATCTCTAACAAGTTTTACTATTCGGAAAAGTCTCTGTTCTGGTAGTTTTAGAGTTGAACTAGCAATGTGAGCTTGAGTAATCCGTTCATGACGTTGAAGAGAGTAAACAAAACGAAGACAGTAATTTTGACATCGCTGCAGTTTATCATTTAGAGTGACTTGCATGTCGTTAAGAACAGAATTGCAATAAATGAAGTGAGGGAAGATCAGAGATCTAACTAGCAATAATCTAATGTTCCTAGGAAGAATTTCATGCAATTTTTTTAATGAATGCATAGCTGAGAAAACTTTTTTACATGTGCTATTAACTTGCTCTGACCAATCCAGAGTTTTGTTCATGATAATTCCAAGGTTTTTGACTGAGCTACAGTAAGGTATTTCATTGCTATCTACAGTAATTTTGTGGATTGAATTGAAGTCAATGGTGTTAATTATGCGTGAGTATCCAATAATTATAGGCTGCGTTTTGGTAGGATTGAGTTTGAGGCCATTTTTCCTAGTCCATTCAACTATTAACTTTATATCTTCATTCATTTTGTCTACAGTTTCATTGATTTTAGATATTGAACAGCTGGCATAGATTTGAAGGTCATCTGCATAGGTATGGAAGCTAGAAAAGTTAATGACAGAGGAGAGGTCGTTTGCATACAGAGTGAACAGTAGGGGTCCTAGGATTGATCCCTGAGGGACACCATGAATAACATTTATCCAATTTGATCTGTTATCACCAAGAGATACACATTGTTTTCTACCTGTTAGATAAGAATTGAACCATGTTAATACTCTATGATTAAAACCGAGAATAGCTAATTTGTTTAAGAGAACTTTATGGTCAACAGTGTCGAATGCTTTAGAAAAATCAAATAGGCTTAAAATAGTGCATTTTCTATGGTCCATAGCGAACCTTATGTCATCAGTAACACGCAGTAGAGCTGTCTCTGTTGAGTGAGATTTCCGAAATCCTGATTGAAAATTATGAAATTTACTAGTATGCTCAATGAATTTTATAACTTGTGCATGAACAAGTCTTTCAAGTACTTTAGAAAGAGCGGGTAAGATACTGATTGGTCTAAGTTCTTCAACTTTTGTGGGAGAGGCAACTTTGTTCAATGGACGAACCAGAGCAAGCTTCCAATTTTCAGGGAAAATACCATCATCAAGAGATTTATTGAAGATTAATGTAATGATTGGAAGTACTACAAATAACATTTTCTTGATAAATTTTATTGAAATTTTATCGGCGCCAGTAGCATTACTACGAGTGTGTTGAATTGCTTTATAAGTGTCTTGTTCTGAGATTGGACAAAAATTAAATTGATCAGCTAATGGTATGTTCGAGTTTCTTACTTGATGGCTGAGAAAGTTGATATGATTACTAATGGTCGTTTCGTCACGTTGAGTCGAGTGTGAGACAAAGTAGTCATTAATATCATCTAATGGTAAGTCAATGTGAGTTTCAGATTTTTGTTTACCAATGCCAAATTCTTTTATCCCACGCCACAATGATTGAGAATCTTGTCTATTTTCTGTCATGAATGAATTCAAGTACCTGATTTTTGAGTTTCGTAATTGCTGCTTTACTTTATTTCTCAGACTTCGATATTCAATTAAACTATTCTCGTCAAATGTCCTTTTAAATTTACTGTAAGCTTTGTCTCTTTGTCCCATCATTTTAAGAATTTCGTCAGTCATCCATGGTACCCGTCGTTTTCTATTTATCCTTCTGGTCACATAAGGTGCATGATTGTCATATAGATCAAGAGTAAGATTTTCAAAGTTGCAACCATTTCATCAACTGAGGACAAACCCTCAATTTGATGCCATGGAGTCTGAGCTACGTCAGTCAAGAAGGCAGCTTCGTCAAAGTGTTTGAAGTCCCTGTATGTTATAAATTTTTGTTTTGGTTTAGGTGGTCTGTAAGAGAGCACACAGTAGATCAAATCGTGTCCAGAAATGGCGGGAACAGAGATTTGTCCCGTTTGTACAACTTCTTCTGGATCACTCACTATGAGTAGGTCAATGAACGTATGAGAGTCGTTGGTGTGATGAGTTGGGTTGAGCGGTAGAATAGTCATATTGAGGCAATGGAAGATTGTCGTTAGTTGGTGATAGTCGAAATTTCGATTTGTCATGTTGAGGTCGGTGTTCATATCTCCCATAACCAAGATACGGTTGTAATATGGCATGAAAGAAAGTAAAGCGTTTTCGAAATCTGTGAAATGACCTATTTTAGGGGGGCGATAGTATATGCCCACTAGTAATTTGTATGAGCTGGATAAAGATAATTCGATTAACATAAATTCGGGTCTAGCAGAATATTCTTGAGCAGATTTAGTTAATATTTTAGTTTTTATACCTTCCTTTACATATACTGCTATACCACCACATGCTTTATTCAATCTATCATTACGGTAAAGTGTATAACCTGGCAAATTAACTTGACTAGATGGAATACTAGGCTTTAAAAATGATTCTGAGATTCCAATAATATGAAAATTTTGAAAACGGAATATTGCCCTAAGTTCGTCCATGTGATAACTGAGGGACTGTACATTTAAATGAGCCACAGACAGTTGCTTGTTGTAGGGTCGAAGCCTGTTTGATAAGAAAAGACCTGTGTCTGAGTTACTTTGATTATTATTGTTATTATCATTGCTATTATTCCAACTATTTCGATTATTAGGAGTTGAGAGCAAGCGAGCAGGATTATCATTGTGGAGCATTATTGAAGAGGCAGACGAACGTCGGTCCAAACAGAGAGCAAAGCATGACAGTTAAAATTAAATTAAAACTAAAACTAATTCTACTTAACCTAAATGACTTGATAGTCAAGATCTCCCGATGGAGCAAGCGCATGAGAATGCATTGTTAGCTCAGCTCACTTCACTGTAATACACTTCATATATCGATTCATGTTCACGCAACAAGAAGGTGGTGAGCTTCAGTGTTGGATCCTAGTCAGTGCAGGAGTGCGATGCAGCCCTTTCTGTAGGTTGATGTCGGATGGAGAAAGATGACGGTGGGTTCAGATGAAGTGGCTGTGAACCAGTTCAACTGAAACAAGAAAAAAGAGAGTGAGAGAGAGATAGGGTGGGATGGGGAAAAATAGTTACAGAGAGAGAGGAAAAGAAAGATAAAGAGAGAGAGAATTGGCAAATAGGTAAGCCTAATGACTCAACAAAGCAAGCTCGTTTGGGTTTGAAGCCCTATATGTGAGGCATAAACGTCTTATTTGTCAAGTTAGTAATGTTAAAAGTCATTTTAAACGATCATTACCTTCTTCTAATACTAAAATACATAAGAAATTATTCTTGGTGTATTCCACTTTATGTGATCTTTGTACTATATGCACTACTGATAGAGGACAATTATATTATGCAATAATATATTCTAATATCCGTATTTTAGAAAAAGTTTTTTGTGCAGCAGCGTTCATCGAATTTCCTTACTAGCTATTATTCTGTTGTCAATATTTGCAGTAGCAGAAGTCTTCAGAATATTATATGGCATTAATTAGGAATTTCGTTAGATTAATTATCATCCGTATTTTAAATTTTCTTTTCGGATAGTCTCTTCCCCATAAATATAATATGAACATTATTTACTCTTATGAATATGATTTTCTACAGTTCTTAATTATTACATATTACTGGAATTTATACTACACATTATTTCTCCAAGCTAAACCTTGACCTTGGTACTAATCTCTCTTCTATTTTGTTTTCTGATCTGGTTAATTTTGCAATGTATTTATTTTGTTTTTCATCTTGTACTTTGACTGAAAATGTCAATGAGGCTTCAAATGGAATGACTGTATGTAAAATTTTCTATGTGTGGAATAGATAGATAAATAATTACTGTATATCTAATTTATACCCAAATTATATCCTCATCACTCATATAACCTTTGGTTACAACCCTACCAGCTCTTTTGATGTTATTGGAATATTTCCACCAATATTACGCCTCCCATCCTTAAAACCCATCCCCCTCTTAGTACCTGATAGTTCGAGATCACCAACCTATCCCTAAGCGTCCCCCCCCCCGCAAATCTACGTCCAGGAATTTGGGCGAAAATTCAAAATGGCGGCGCTGCTGATAATAAGGCCTACACGTTTCCAATAAAAGGGCTCAATGGAAAGGGTTTGGTTGTGCCTTTATTTGGGTCCCTAGACCCTTTTCAAGGTTCAACTATATGGGAAATTGCGGGACATGTCAAAATGTCACTAGCGTCCAGGCCTTTTACGAGAATCGATCAGCTAGCTTTTGTACCTATTTTCCTCGTTACACCGTTATTGGATAACGAAGTTACTCATCGTGTTGCGTTATCTAGGAGCTAGCGGTAACCGTTATCGATACTATAACCGTTATAATATATCAAGATTGCACTCTTCTTTGTAACTTATTGAATAATATAAATAATTGGTTGATTGATATCTGTTTTTCAGGTAACCGTTACCTTGTTATTGGTTGAAAAACTAGCAGATCATGTTGTGTTACCTAGAAGCAGTTATTAGTTTCTGATTTCCAGGTAACAGATACTGCTTTACAACGTTATTAGTTGACAAAATAGCCCATCCTGTTGTGATTTCTTGGAAAAAAATAACTGTTTGTTTCTGACTCAAAAAATAATGATTACTTATACTGATATGAAATTTTATGATACTGATACTGTCATACTAAATAAGAATAGATACTGATCACTCTTTTGGCTAGAGATCAAAAGTTTCACAAGACAAAGTTCAAATTAATGAAGGTCACAGTTCAAGTTCAATCTGCAACATTATATTGCATTCATTTTTATTGGTATTTTGAGATAATTAATCTAAATTTCGCATATAATTTATCTGAAAATAATGGACATCATAATAATCTATTAAGTTGTGAGACTTAGATTACAGAATAATTTATTGATCAATCATTTGAAAAGATGGATTAATCCATCGCTACTAGACTTCCCACCTTCTAAGGCTAGGCGTACACCGGTTAGTCAAGACAAGACGAGATTAGTCACGTTTAGTCACAGTACTTCACATAGTTGCTAATCTTGTTTTGTCTTGCCTTGACTAACCGGTGTACGCCTAGCCTTATAGTTGACGTACTCGTATGACTCTGCTACATTAATGAAAAAAAGTTTTATAACTAAAGTTATTACTTGACAAGCCTCATGGTGTCATTTCAAATTCAACTTCAGAATACATGTATAAAGAATATGAGCCGCTTATTTTATGGACTTTACATCTCGTATACATGAAAAACAATAACTCATGGATCAATAGCATGACACAAGCACAGCAGTGTGAATTCGTAATTTTTCTTATCGCTATATTTCACACGCTAAGGAGAACAAGAAAATAGAAAAAGCTAGAAGAAGAAGCTGCGAATAGAGGAGAAAGGTGGATGAGGAGGAGGAGGAGGAGGAGAGGAGGAGGAGGAGGAGGAAGAAGAAGAAGAAGAAGAAGAAGAAGAAGAAGAAGAAGAGAAGAAAGGAAGAAAAACAGGAAGAGAAAAAGTGATATCAACCGATACTTTTAGAACTCATACGTTTATTGAAAAGTTTGCAAATTTCTCCTACCCACTACTCTTTACTTCTTTCTTCTTCTTCTTCTTCTTCTTCTTCTTCTTCTTCTTCTTCTTCTTCTTCTTCTTCTTCTTCTTCTTCTTCTTCTCCCTTTCCTATTTCTGTCATCTTCTCCTTCCCCTTTAATTTGTCTCCCTATCTCCTTTTCATAAGTCTCTTCCTCGTCCACCCCCTCTTCTATTACTCTTCTTTTCCTTTTTCTTATCCTTTCCGGCTCCATTTTGATCATCATCATCATTGCCTCCCCACTTGTTCTCCTTCGGGGTTTCTAGAAGAGGGGACGGGGATATTTTTTGATTGATAACACTCCCAGACAGTAAAAAAGTTTCGCAGAACACTCTATGATACTTAGTGAAGTTTCGAAAGAAGCGCCAACTTTTTTATGTTGTAGCGAACTTTTCTGTCATCTCTTAATCCATGGTCAAATTTTCCAAGATGAAAATGAAAAAGATAAGCAAGGCTGCTATGCCTACTACACAGCTTGGTGAAAAATATGTTTTAAAATACTGAGTTCCAAATTTTTTACTGCAAAAATTCAACATCAATGTAATCTTTATCTGTAATAATATTGATACTGTGACTTAAGTTTAAATTTCTGGTACTGAGTTCACCAAAAATTTTTGATTTCTCGATCTCACTGGAAAGTTATAGGCATACAATATCAAACCAACAAAACTGTTTATTAAAAAAATGTACTTCACAAAAATCTACCACAATCAAAAATGATTTTCAAGTTGATTTACTCGGCTCCATTCAAATAGGTTTAACATTAGAGTTAGAATAGGCTTCACAGCTTCCCTAGAACATAACTATGAATTATATCTATTTACATTAACCATAATATCTAACATAATCTCGCAAATGTGGATAAGAGATGACCTCAAAATAACTGTCTTGCATTTCGAGATGAACTCGAAATGATTCAATTTCTTCTGTACAACCCGTTGAATTCTCCACACCTAGCTCACGCTTTTTCTGAGGGTTTTCTTATTTAACCCTCCCTGTTTCTACCACATTTCACCGATCACCACTTTTAATCCTTAATGGATTCATCCAATTTGTTTCAAGCAGCAGGTGAAAGGAGCCACAGGAGTTGATCCCTGGCTCTAGTATTGACTCACACAAAGCGACTTACTCTCTGAGACCCCCGAGATGCGGAGAGTGAAAAAAAAGAGAGGAAAAAGAGGTTTTAAGAGAAAATAAAACCTTGCTTTTAACCAGAAAGTGGTCTCTACCTTTGCTAGTCCTGTTCTAACAGGACTTTTATGTAAAGAAGGTGGTTTAAAGCGAACGAGGATTTTAGAGAAAAGTCAGTTGCTGGAAGAAGGAAAAGCTTGTAAGGAGGAAAGAGAGAGAGGAAGAGGGAAGAGAAGCAGAATAGGACGGAGAAAAGTGAAAGAAGAAGAAGAAGAAACAAAACATGAACTTACAAATTATTGTAAAATATGGGGATGGTATTCTACATATTAATGATAATATATAATATTATCATTAGACCTGAGAGAGAAAGAGTACATGCGAATGAGTAATAGAGAGAATGATGAGAAAGCCATGAAAAAGAGAACCCCGATTGAACAAGAGAAGTGATGTGACGGAAAAGAAGAAATGAAACGAAAGGGGAAAAGGAAAATATAAACGTTTAAATTAAACTGGAAAGAGAATAATCATGAGGGAGTCCTGAGAAAAGAAATTTTGATTAAATAAGAGTGGTGAGGTGATAAAGAAGAAGAAATAGAACGAAAGGGAATAGGGTGAACTAAAGGATGAAAATAGATACGTTTAAATGGAATAAGACAGAGAATGATGAGAACTCTTGAAAATAGGAACATCGATTAAATAGTAGTAGAGGTGAGATAGAATGAAACTAAAGAGAACTTGCGAAACTAGGATTGAATGAGAGTAGAGATTAGATAAAAAGGTAGGAAGAAGACAAAAGGGGAAACGAGATGAAGAGAAAAAGAAAAGAAAAGGATAAGAGAAAGTTTCATTAAAAGGTCCTCTTACAATGTTTTCCAAAGGATACAACTGTCTTCATTATTCAACAGGCTTTCCGCGGATTATATTCTGTCCTCTGTTGTTGTGAGATCGCTACTTTAAAAAGAATAAAGAGAGAGAGAGGTACTGTCCTTTTGAGCGAATGGAGATGGTGGGATGCTGAAATAGTGGAAAACAATGGAGAGCCAGATAATATGATACTGTATGGCTTACATTTTGGGAGCACTCTCCTTCAGAACGGGGGTCACTCCATTTACTCCACCTGAAAGATCCACGTGATTAATAAAAGAGTAGGCTTTGCTCTTTCTTTCGGCAGGGCATTACTGATTGTTGAGTGCAGAGGGGTTGATTTCACAATGAAAGGCATCAAATGATCTGGGGGGTGAGGAGGAGGAGGAGGAGAAGTAGAAAAAAGGAGGAAAACAGAAGAAAGGAGATGAAGAAGTAATAATAGGAGAGGAAAGAGGAGTAGGAGAAGGAGGGTGAGGGGAAGAAGGAGGAGGGGAAGCAGAAAGAGGAGGAGGAAAAGTAGGAAAAGCAGGAGGAGAAGGTGGGGGCGGAGGAGAAGGAGGTGAAGAAGGTGGAGCTGGGGGAGAAGAGGAGGAGAAGGAGGAGGATGGAGTATGAGAAAGGAGAAGGAGGAGGAGGAGGGAGAAAGGAGGAGGAAGGAGGAGGAGAGAGGAAAAGGAGGAGAAGTAAGGAGGAGGAGGGATAAAAGGAAGGAGGAGGAGGAGGGAGGAAAGGAGGAGAGGAGTAGGAGGAGGGAGATGGAGGAGGAGGAGGAGGAGGAGAGGAGGAGGAGGAGGAGGAGGAGGAGGAGGAATGAGGAGGAGGAGGAGGAAGGCAGGAAGAGGAGAAGAGGAGGGAGGAGGAGGGAAAGAAGAAGAGGAGGAGGTGAAGAAGGAGAAGAGGGAGGGAGAAGGAGAAGAGGAGATGGTGAAGAGAGGAAGAGGAGAGGGAAGTGGAGGAGGAGGAGGAGGAGGCAGAAGGAGGAGATGGAGGAGGAGGAGGAGGAGGAGGAGGAGGAGGTGGAGGAGGAGGAGGAGGAGGAGGAGGAGGAGGAGGAGGAGGAGGAGGAGGGAGGAGGAGGAGGAGGAGGAGGAGGAGGGAGGAGGAGGAGGAGGATGAGGAGGAGAGGAGGAGGAAAGAGGTGGAGGAGGAGGAGCAGAAGGAGGAGGATGAGGAGGAGGATGAGAGGGAGGGAGGAGGAGGAGAAGGAGGAGGGAGGAGGAGGAGGAGAGGAGGAGGAGGGAGGAGTGGTGATGAGATGATGAGGCGTGAAGCGGAAATACTTCTGATTGAATTTCGGTGGAGGATGCATGATGAGAATAAATTAACTTGAATGTGTATAAAAGAAGAAAAAATAATGAGAGAAAAAATTGAGTACATACTGAGGAAACGAGGTTGCCTCCGAGTATTTTTCAAATATGTACGTAAATTAGATATAGCAAAGACGATAGGAAACTATTAGTAGTTTATTCATTATTATCTATTATAGTCTATTATCTATCAGTAGTTCTACTACTTATTAGTAGTTCTAGGTAGTTTTAGTAGTAGTAGACCTACTTATTAATAGGTCTATTGTAGTTCTATTCTACTATTGGATTGAATCAACATGCTATCAATTCAAAATAATTTCCCAAAATAATAAGAGCGACTCTATTACAATAAACATCCCCCAATAACCCACCATGGAAACACCACAAATTCGCCACCTATAAACTAACCAATAAATCTTACACTGAATCCATGAAAAAACCGCTGTTTTTACAAGCATTTTTGGAGAGAATAGTTACACACACGCCTGAAGGAGCGCCATGCAGATTTATATGTCCCGCTACAACACTGGAACAATATTTTCTTTTTCTCCCTGTTCAACATTATCTCTCTTTCTCTCTGTCTTTTTTGGCGGTATGTAACATGAATAAATCGGCTGCTATTTACGGGAATTAGATTATGGGTATGTCCCCCAACTTCGCGTGGGGGAGGGGTTGTGGGTTACAAATTGCTGTTCGAAAGTTTTCGCTCGTAAACTCGTGAGAGCGTACAGAAAGCGCTCGTCCCTGAATTTATCTTCTTTTTTTACCGAAATTGGTAACAAAATGTGCCTGACTACTCACTTTTCATTTTGTCTGATAGGGAGTAACGCGCAGGGAAAAAGAGTTTGACGTATCTTATTTCTCACAGGATTTGTTTCGTATTGTTCTGTCAAGAATACCTTCGGATTCAGATATATGTTTGGGATGATTGTTCCAGGAAGTCAAATACTCAGATAACACCCCATACGAATTCAAATTCAGTTTATTGTCATTAAAATATACATATAAAGAAAATACATCAAATAAACCAAATACATTCCTATAAAAGCATTAATCTACAGAACAAAAAACTATATTTGGAGTACTTGAATCATTTATAATGTTTATAATATAATTAATTGAGTTGAAATTCATCAACACCCATTGTACTTGTACAAGAATAAATACTTTACTCGACTAGAGCTGCTACCTTCAGGCAAAAATAAGAGTTACATGAAAGTCAAACTGTCAACCAAACAGGATCAAGTCAAAATTAATTTATCACCCGACAACTGCTGCCATCTACTGGCAGAATCGAGAGTTGAACACATTTCGACCAATCAGGAGGCGGAGTAGGCGGAGTCAAGAGCCAAGTTACAATTGTCACCCAACAAGTGCTGCCACCTACTGGCAGAAGTGGCAGTTTCATGCATTCTGAGCTGTCGACCAATCAGACGAGAGTAGGCGGTGCCTAGAGGTGTTTGTTTGCAGTTTCGCTTGTGATTGGTTCTTTGCAAGCTGATAGTAGTTACGTCACTGGAGATCAAGAGTTCGATCTCCTCTATATTTTAAATCTTCAAATCTGCCATTTTAAAAGTCTTTTTCTCAACTTTCAAGCCACCGCGATCTCATCTGGGTTTTATTGCATATTCATCTTCAATTCTTTGTAGTTTCAATATTATCATATACAGTGACATTCTCACAATAATTAGACGCTTGTCATTAGATAGATAGAAAGATAGAGAGATATCATTTCTTGACGTTGCTGATGACCGTAGAGTACGATGGCAAATAAATAATATCTATCAATCTATCTCATTTCAAGCATCAAATTGAATGAATCTGATTATAGCTAATTATTTCAGAGCATTTGATTATTAAAATATACGAACATCAGATTGGAATAAGAATACTCTTGATTTTGGATTCCGATTCGTTTCGAAATGACTGTAATCCTTTAAATAATCGAGTGTCCTGTTATAATCAGTGATCTCATAGATTTGTTTTTGTAAAGAATTGAGGATAAATATAGATATACGATGAAGCCTAGCAGACCTCCCTGCACGAAAATCTCCATTGAACATTTGTTGGAAAAGTGCAAGTTTCCTCCACCAAATGTCACTCGTACAGCTGGAAAGTAGCTGGAATTTTCCACCTGTTCGAACTTTTCCATTACGGTTGAAACTCGCGTGCATTCTCTGATCAGTTTTCTTCAAACTTTCGAACGTTGTTGCTTTTATGGGTTGGCAAGACTAGCTCAAGCTGTTGTTGTGTGAGATTCGCAACAGTATTTCGAAGTAGCACGCGTTTTGTTTTTCAAGGTTTCGCTACAAATGAACAGTGGAAAAGAGAATGAAAAACGAAGAAAGTAGAAAATGAAGGAGTCGAAGAAGAATTCTTACAGGAAGAAAGTATCGGAGAAAGTAGAGTAATACAGTTCATTGGAATATGAGATGTGTATGTGTATAGATATTAAAATACAGTAGAACTCCAATTATCCGAATTAATGGGGACCGGGACCCATTCGGATAATCAAATATTCGGATAATCAGAGTTTTTTTTTAAATTGCCATTGGAGTTTTGATATTGCACTATTTTTTTATTAAATTAAATGAAAAAAAAATGATATTTCCACATGTTTTAAATATAAATAAAATGTACTTATGTACAAGTTTAGAAATAAAAATCACTGTTTTTTAAACATCCCCGTCAATGTAAGCTGTTTTGCGGTCTTTTTTTGGACAAACTTTTTTCTGAAAAGTGATTCGGATAATCGGAGATTCGGATAGTCGGAGTTCGGATAATTGGAGTTCTACTGTATAAAAATAGAGATTGAGAACGAGAAGAACAAGAACGAGGAGGAGAAGGAGAAGAGGGGGAGAACAAGGAGAGAAGAAGGAAGAAGAAGGAGAAGAAGGAGAAGAAGAAGGAGAAGAAGAAGGAAAAGGAGAACGAAAAGAGAATGAGAGAAGAAGAAGAACGAGGAGATGATTGAAGAAGAAGATGGAATGTGGAGAAGAAGGAGGAGAAGAAGGAGGAAGGAGAAGAAAGAGGAGAAGAAGAAGAAGGAGGAGGAGAAGAAGAAGAGGAAGAAGGAGGAAAATGAGGAGGTGAAGAAGAAGGTGAAGAAGAAGGAGAAGGAAAAGGAAAAGATGAAGTGGGAGAAGAAGTAGGAGAAGGAGAAGAAGGAGGAAAAGAAGGAAAGGAGGAAAAGGAGAGAAAGGAGGAGGAGAAGAAGAATAAGAACGAGAAGAGAAACGGGAAGAAGAACGAGAAGAGGCTGAATGAGAAAATTGAAAAGAAGGAGAAGAAAGAGAAAGATTGGAAACTATTTCATGTAGTTCAATAGTCTCAGGTTTATGCGACCAGGGTATGTAATCAAAAATTCAAAATACATAATCATAATCAAAATTTCCATCGAATGAATTAACTTTGAATTGAACACTTGAGCTCCAAACTGCCCACACACTAAACATGCACTATTATCAGCTAGCCGTTCTATACTTGTCCAGTGTGTATAAAGGTTTTAAGTAAAGTATTTAATTCGACATTCAATATTCTAGCTACTCGATTTCTATTAAAATGGTACAAAGTATAGACGTATAGACTATGATTGTACAAACCATTCAAAAAAAGGGAATCGCTCAGTTTCCTACTGACTACTCTTTAATTGCTGGAAATTGATTTTCAAAAAGAATACTCATACCTCAAATTCACGGGAATTTCTGGAAAACTCGAGTGAAATTGAATGTAAAAAGACTAACCCTTGAAAACTCGAACATTGCAACCGACAATTCCAATTCTGCATTGTTTTCAATTCCGACCTGTTCTGCTAAATGAATTGGGAGCTGTTTTGTTTTTTCTCTTTTCCTCTTATTGGTCTCTTTTTTCTCTCGTTTGTTCAACCACTTTCATTCCTCTCTTTTTTCCTTGTTCTCTTTCTCTCACTACTTCTTCCAAACATTTTTTCCATACCACGTTCTCACTCTCTCACTTTCTTTCCCCCTCTTTTTCTCTCTCACTTAATACAAAATCTCTTTTCTCCTTTCTACAGTATTTTCTCTTCGCCTGTTTTTCTGTTCCCCGAAACGATTTTTTCAGTACTACATTTTTCCTTTTTCAAACACTCACTATCTATTTTCCCTCCATTTCCATCTCCTTTACTATCATCTCTCTCTCTCACTCTCTATCTCTCTTACTCTCTTTCTCTTTCTTCCTCTCCTTCTCTCTCAATCTGTCTCTTTTCAAAATCTCTTTTTTCCGACCTACATTCCTCTTCAAACAATACTCGATCACTAAGCAGTGAGGTGCCCAATTGGAAAATGCAATTAATTTGGAATTTTTAATTGGCCGCGACGAGTGTTGCCGGATGGAAAAATGTATCGATAGATTGATTAAATCGATATATCGATTTAAACGATACATCGACGATATTCACACAAAGAGCGCACGCGAGTCTTTTCATTTCCATTAAATTCCCTCGACGTTGTTCAAGTTGAACGAGCGCCGATGATTGGTTGTATTTATCTTCCTATGAACTGCAAATTGACCAATCTCGTGCCTTGTTCTATTTAATTGGCCATCTCAATCAAATTTACTGGAATTTTTCTATTGATATAGGTTAGAATGTTCTGTTTGTTGAATGATGTTTATTTATTTATTTTTGATCAAATAAATAAAATATATGAATACGAATATATGTTTCTGGTACTGGGTATAAGATTCAATTTCACTAGTTATGTATCGAGTGACTCGTAAATTCTCTGAGAATACTGAGAATTTTTTTTTAATAAAGGTTGGAATTTGAATGAGGTTCTGTAACATCTTGGAATTGGAAACGAATTCTAGTTCACAGATTAATAATATGAAGAGTATCTCATAACCTTCTTATGAGCTTCTTATCTGGCAATACTATGAGGTAACTCAATAAAGTACGTAGTTGCTTCAAATAAGTGAGATTGAAATTTATCAAATGTAATATGCTTGATATTTGGTCTATGGATGGAGTATGGAATAACTAGCTTTCACAAATAATTTAATAACATTCCCTAGCATATAGCAGGATCAATTTAACTTGTCAGAAAACAGCTGTTTCGAAAATCAATATCACAATACTTAACCTACAAATGCTGAATCTCGCAGATTATTGAAAAGGTATTCTTTGAAAGGTCTTCTTTGAAAAGGTTTTTAAAGACTTTAAAGGTCTTCAAGACTTTAAAGGTCTTCAAGACTTTTAAGCCTTTGGGTTATTGTGTCAAAATCATTGTTTACTTATTGCCGAAACAGCTGTTTTCTGACAATTTAAATTAATCCTGCTATACAAAAAGATAATAATTGTAGGTCAAAATAGTACCTCTCCTTTCTTTCAATAGAAAGCTGAGGAGAGAAAACTCTTTGTTTTTTTTCAAACGGGAATAATTCCGTCAATCAACAGATGAAAAGGACATTGACATATCCTAGTTCATCTCGTCAAAAACTATGACAGTTTTCTGATGTTCTTGATGTCTTACTATGCCAGTATATTGTATATATCCTACTGTGTCTTACGCTAAGCGTACACCGGTTAGTCAAGATTAAAGTAATTTTTTGTGGTAGAAAAACAATGCAAACAAAAAGGTACAGGACTTCCATTTTAAGAGCTATGTCATTAAAACACTCATTCCTACTGACAGCAAAATCAATGGGTTTTGAACAAGGAGCGCTCCCATTGGCTGAGAAAATGGGAGGAGCTTAGGAAGAGATGAGCTTCGTTGCTGGCCTCCTATTGGTGGAAGGCGGAGTCTAGAACCAGTCACAAAATGGACGTCCAAGAAATGGAGGCGTGTCTAATATCAACTAATGGGGAGATGGAAAAATTTTGTCAGTCCGTTTATCAGACATTTCATGACAAATTTATGCTGATTTATGGTTATGCTTTTGATAGATGAATATAAAAAATTTATAAATTTGATGAAATGAATGAATGATGAATAAATATATATTTATTTTAAGCGCATTATTGAAAGGGTTGTTTCTTTTTTGTGGTAGTAATTCGGAATAAGACTTTTTATAGCGACCAAGATTTGATTTGAGTTGAAGATTGAAGCGCTTATGCATGTCTAGGAAAAGATAGAAAGATTCAATGATCTTGTTTTCCTGCATTGAAATGATGATTACTCAAGTAGTTATTTCATAAATTGATAAATTATTTAAAAATAAATATTAGATTGTATCTTGTTGATAAGAGCTATGTTTGAAATCATTATTAATGAAACAGTTTCTATGGTTCAGTATTAGGCTAGGCGTACACCGGTTAGTCAAGACATAACAAGACGAGATTAGTCACATTTAGTCACAATAATTCACATGGTTGCCTATGAAGTAGCACACTCTGATGCAATGACTAATCGGTGTGTGTTGCTTCATAAGCGACTATGTGAAGTACTGTGACTAAACGTGACTAATCTCGTCTTGTCTTGTCTTGACTAATCTCGTCTTGTCTTGTCTTGACTAACCAGTGTACGCATAGCCTTACTGTGTTTTTGACAGTATGAGCCCAGTTCTCAAATTTTCCTTTTTTGTATGAAATCATGATTTACATTGTGCATTAATACATTTCAATTTTCACATTTTTGTGGAAAGAAGATATTTCTTCTCTTCCACATTTTTCTTCTCCATCTCTCTTTCTCTATTTCTTACCTTCGTTTTCGTCAGTCTATTTCTTCTCCTTCTTTAAAATAACCTTTCCTATTCAATTATCTTCCGATTCTTGGCGCTTTCAAACAGCAATATCCTGCACAAAAAACAATAGAACCTTGTGTCTGAGACACATTTAAAATTTATTGCGGCCTCCACCAAATTGTTGTTAGCGAGCGAAGGTTTTTGCGGCGGGTTAGCGAGCCCCAAAACACCCCATTTTGGGGCTAGTTTGCCGGCTAAGGGCTAAAGGATAGTTGGCGCAATAATGAATTCGAGTTCGGGTCTACTCAGCTTATGAATTAAACAACGTCTGCGTCTCAAGCCCGTGTCCTCTCTTTAGCCGTATTGTGTACTGCTTTTAGCAGTGTTT
The DNA here is from genome assembly GCA_017141395.1 of Laodelphax striatellus. NCBI lineage: Eukaryota > Metazoa > Arthropoda > Insecta > Hemiptera > Delphacidae > Laodelphax > Laodelphax striatellus. The sequence goes on along the minus strand of CM029541.1, from coordinate 1,406,153 downwards.
TCTTCTCTATTTAGTACAATATTCAGTCTTCTCTTTAGCGGTATTGTGTACAACTTTTAGCAACGTTTTCAGTACAATCTTCAGTCCTCTTTTTAGTCCTTTCCTTAGCGGTATTGTGTTCTCATTTTAGTGGTGTTATCTTCTTTTTAGTACAATCTTTAGTCCTCTTTTTAATCGTCTCTTTAGCGGTATTATGTACTCCTTTTAGCAGCGTCTTGTTCCCTTTCTAGTACAATTGTTCACCCCCTCTAACATTCCCACTTTTTCTCTCTGCCTATTTCTTTTTAGTACACTTGGACACATGTTTTCTCTTTCTTTGGGCCTTTTGGGTATTTTATCTCTTTCTATTAGTAATGGTTCTCTCTCAAGTAACTCTCTATCCTTTTTTGGCATTAAAATCTACCTTCTTTGGTAATGCTCTGTCCTCTATTTAGCAGTATCACGTACTCTCTTTAGCAACTCCCTAATACTATCATACTCTCTCTAGTTTCATAGTGCAAATGCTATAAATATAAATAATGCTAATGCTAATAAATTTACAATATAATGCTCTCTCTTCTCATAAGTACTCCCTCTCGCACTATTCTTTTCTCTTTCCATCAGTTTTGCTTACTCTCGTTGGCAACTGTCTCTCTTTATCTGTCTTCTTCGTGTACTCTCCTTAGCGATGTTTCTTCCTTCTTCTAGCAGTGGAGCGCGTACTCTATTCAGTAGCAAAGCGGGCCGAACTCAGCATATTGGTTTGCATTGAATACGAATTCAAACCAAGAAGTTGTAAACTTAGGCAGTGATACAATTCGGGAAACGAAGTTGGTGAAATGAATTGAATAGGTTGAATTGATTTGAATTGAGTTAACACGAAATCAAAGTTACATTTATCAACTCGCCTGCTTCTGATTTCTATTTGATTAATGAAGAGTACTCAAGATTTTTGAAAAACTAGGCAACCCGCACTTCTTAGATACTCTACAATTTAATTGAATTTGAATTAAAATTTCATTGCCAACAAAACAATCATACATGAGTAAAAATGAAATAAATTATAGACAATACTACTCACAACAGTTTAGAAGTAATACAAAAATAAATTCTTCTTTTTTTCCTCATTATCTTCTTCTTCTTCTTCGTCTTAGGCTACATGATTATTTAGTATCTGCAGCAGTATTAATTAGCTGGATTTGTTTTAAGACTGGTAGAGAAAACAGAGTACAAGACAAGACGAGATTGTCACATATGACAACACAATAATTATTATGAAGCAACACACACCGATTAGTCATTGCATCAGTGTGTGCTGCTTCATAAGCAAATATGTGAATTACTGTGACTAAACGTGGCTAATCTTGTCTCGTCTTGTCTTCACTAACCGGTATACGCCTAGCCTAAAGCTACATATTGTCAATAGACTGCCAACATAAGCCCTAACACCGGAATAAGCGCATGAAACAGCGCACATCGAGGTGTTTTCATATGCTTATATTTAGCGTGTTGCCACACCATCGCCACTGCACCTCAGTGGGCGCTAGGGCTGAGGTAACTTGTGTGTTGGCAGTGTGTTATATAACGTCTCTCATCACATATAAAATAGATATATCGCACTAATAATAATTGAAAATTCAAAATTCTATGGGAACAAAAATTAAAATAAAAAACATCTCAACTTGAAAGAAATTATACTACATACAGAGAGTTTTAAGAGCTATACAATATAGATCATGTTTTATGTGAAGAAGGCACAGAGTAGTAAAGGAACTAATTAATTAAAAATAAACTAATAAATTAACTAGAGTAATTAATTGTGAAGAAGGAGATTCTATAAAGGCTGTCATGATTCTCTCAAAAACAAACCAATTACTCACTTTATCCGAAACATGGCACGCAGACATGTCTATGGTTATTATGATTTTATACACTTAGCTTGATTATTATTACATTATAATTATAATTACGATATCGTTTCAATCTCGCCTTCAGATAGTTAGTAATTATAGTGATATTTATCAAACCTGGGGGATGGCATTAGTTAGATAGACATATATTATTTTTTTTGAAGATGATTAATTCTTGATCCATTACGAACTGCGATGTTTACACTAATTAATTACAATGTTATTATTTTTTTGTCATCGGACTCTAAGGTCATCAGCAACGTCAAGACATAATCATTCTCTCTATCCGTAGATAGATAGAGAGATTATAGATAGAGAGTTTTTATCTATCTAACACCATTCGCCAAGTTAAACGAATATTACCATAATTAGTTAATACTAGAGAGTGTATAGTATGCGCTATAATCTATAATCTCTCTGCAGTTCATGCTATAAAGAAACATCGAATACTCATATTTTTACACTATCATACCCTAAAATTCCAGTCAATATATTCTGTAATGAATATGAATTATGTAAAAAATCTAATCTGATCTAATCAATCTATCGACAGAGATTGTATAATCACATTGTGGTCGTGTTATGTACCCTCTCATGTCATTCATGATAATTCATTACTTGTTTGAACCGCCATTGCTATGACGTTTGTAGAAACCACCCATTGTGGGAGGAGCTTATACCCAGGCCAATGGCAGGCGTTCACCTTGATAGGCCGTTCAACTCCCAATCACAGCGCTCGGTCACGAGTATAAATAACTGCTGCACTGTATTTTAGTTGTAGTTACCGGAGATTGTTGGTGTAACAACCGAAAGTGGTATCTCGTTGTTTTATTAAAATATGTTGTTTTGACAACTTCAAGTATTTTTATTCAGTATGGATAACTACCACGATGTCATCTTCACTGCTACACAGAAACCTCTGTATATGTCTCTATCTTTCGCAAAACCAAACAATTGTAGGATTAAGTTTTGAACTTCATTGATTCGAATCTTCACTGTGAAAGTTGCCAGGTAGTTAGTCAAAGACAAGACAACAAGAGATTAGTCACGTTTAGTCACAGCTTCACATAGTTGCTTATGAAGCAACGCACACCGATTAGTCATTGCATCGGTGTGTGCTTCATACAACTATGTGAATTACTGTTACTAAACGTGACTAATCTCGTCTTGTCTTGTCTTGACTAACCGGTATACGCCTAGTGTTAGGAACATAATCAATAATATTTGTCTTATCTCTGATGAATTCTACTGAAGATATCTCAAAAGTGTGTTAATTGAGTATTTGTGTATAATTTTGCTACAAAAAGTTCAATATTTTAGGCTAGGCGTACACCGGTTAGTCAAGTCAAGACAAGACGAGATTAGTCACGTTTAGTCACAGTACTTCACATAGTTGCTTATGAAGCAACACACACCGATTAGTCATTGCATCAGTGTGTGCTGCTTCATGAACAACTATGTGAATTACTGTGACTAAACGTGACTAATTTCGTCTTGTCTTGTATTGACTAACCGGTGTACGCCTAGCCTTACATTTTAGATGATTATTTTCTCAAAATTATAATTAATAAAACAGGCATTTTACATTGAAGTTTCTTGAATATTTTAGGTTTTTGTTGATTCTAAAGAGATTCAGGATTTTTCACATTTGAATAGATAGATTACTTAACTTCATATAGGGAATCACCGATTGTTGCTATATTCTCTCACGGCAGCGCTAGTGTCTTGGTGCCTATTCCAGTGTAACTTGGATGGCATCATGTTCAAGAACAAGATGGTGGCCATTTAATGGTGATGTGACAAGAACAGCGTGAAAAAGAAGTGGATTTTCTTCTCATTTTGTTTCTTCTTTTATGTCGTTTAGGTTCAGGAACAGGTCCCGAGGGTGGTCAACTGTACTACAGGGAACCTAACTGCAAAGTGTTATCTTGTTATGTGCCCCCCTTTTTTGGGGCACTGATAGGGGGGGGAGAGGGCTCTTCAGATGTCCCCTACTACTCGTTACACTAGTCTAGTGCCATGGAACTTGTACCCTGGTGTGGCGAGGTTTGATAATACTCTAGTCTAGTTTATCAGTAGTTGACTTCTCTTCTTATCACAATTGCCTGCAGTCTCCTCATTCTATATGAGAAAGATGAAGATTCAGAAAATTGAAAGAGAAACAACAAGGAGGAAAAGCAGGGAGATAAGGAGAAAAGAAGAGAGGAGTAAAAAGAGGAAGAGGAGTAAGAAGAAGACACAAAAAATAGTAGTCGAAAAATATGAATAGGAAGAAAATAAAGAAGGAGAAGGAGAAAAAGACGATAAAGAACGAGGAGAAGAAGAAGAATAAGAACGAGGTGGAGGAGGAGGAGGAGGAGGAGGAGAAGGAGGAGTGGGAGGAGGAGAAGAAGGAGGAGGCTGATGTGAAGGGGAAGGAGAAGGGGGGTTAGGAAGGGGGGATGTTAAGGAAGGGGAGAAGGAGCAGGAGAAAGAAGAGAAAGAGGGGGATTTGGAAGAGGAAAAAGAAGAGGATAAAGGAGAAAAGAAGAAGATAAAGGAGAAAAAGGGGAAAAGAGGAAGAAAATGAAGAAGGAGTAGAGAGAGGAGAATAAAAAGAGTTCGAAAAAGAAGAAGGGCAAAAAGGAGGAGAAGTTGAGGAAGGAGGAAGAAAAGAAGAAGAAAGAGAAGAAGAAGAAGAAGAAGAAGAAGAAGAAGAAAAAAAGCTAGAATTAGAGGAGAAAGTTTATGAAAAAGAAGGATGAGGAAAGGAGAAGAGAAGGAGGAGGAGGAGGAGAAGGAGGAGGAGGAGGAGGAGGAGTAAGAGGAGGAGGAGGAGGAGGAGGAGGAGGAGGATTAGATTAGATTAGATTAGATTACTTTATTCATGTAGATAACAATAATTATAACTTCTTAGATTCTAGATTACAGAAGATGTAGTAATATAATTTTAACTTTAAGAATATGACTAATAATTTCAACAATATAAGTATTATATTATGCAATGTGAAAATGTTAATATAAGTGAGATTTATCTACATGAAACGGCGAAGTTTGGACATGTAAATGTCCATTCTTGGAAAAGGATGTCCAAGGACATCCTTTCCATTAACACTTGGCCGTGAGATTTATCAATACCTGATAAAAAACCTAAGGAATAAAAAAATTGAATTTGAATAGATCTTTTAAAATTAAAACTAAAATTTGAAATTTTCGAACCTGAAAATAAAATCATCAAGATAGATACTAAAATGAGATAAATAAACTATTAAAATAATGAACTGTTGAAAGAAGTATATACATAAGGTGGATGAAACAGAACAAATATGTATGACACTAAAAATGAGTCAATGATACTCATATTTTTAAAACTCCTAATTAAATAATTATTAAAATCGTGAATAAAATACTACCAGTAAAAGGTGAATGGGTGATGATGAAGTTTGATGAAGGTTGACATGCTTTGCTCTAGGGTTGGACATTCTCAATCATTTTCTCTACAAGATGTTTCCTAAATTTTAAAATGAAGCTCGCTCGACTTTCAAGAGATCTAATAGAATCAGGGAGTGCATTCCATGCACGACAACCACTAACAAGAAAGGATTTAGTATAGATTGTAGTTCGGTGATTCGGTATCCTCAAAGTATTTTCTCCGGTTCTAGTATGTGAAACATCTATTCTCCTACCTTCAGATACAAATTTAAAATCATTTTTGAAATAATTTGGTTGACCATATTTTAATATATCTCTAACCAATTTAACTATTCGAAAAAGTCTCTGATCAGGTAATTTTAAGGTTGAGCTACTAATATGGGCTTGGGTGATCCTTAGGTCCTCACCCTGGGTGAGGAGGAGGAGGAGGAGGAGGAGAAGGAGTAGGAGGAGGAGTAGGAGGAGGAGGATGAGGAGGAGGAGGAGGTGGAAGAGGAAGAAGACACGGAGAGGACATGGAGCTACTTTAACAGTGATGGTTATAGCTTCCAACTTTAGAGATAGGATGTAGCCATTGAGCATAATGAGATTTGTTTAGCTTGCTTGCTTTTTTCTTCTGCTTTCAACAAGATTCAAGTTTTGAAAACTCTCAGAAGAATTACAAATTCTTGAAGTAGAGTACAGTCAACAACAATGATCATTGTTGTTCATGTTACATAGTAATTGCACTAGTCTAATGATTCAATTAGCTATCAGTAAGTAGCCTACTACGAGATTTTGAATTCAAATTATCTCATTAACATGAGTTTTACATTTAACAGCAATGTGATTGCAATTTGAGTTGGATTTCATTTGTACTCAATATTTGTTACTTCAATAGTAATTGAAATTTTTGCCTCAATTGTCAACTTCACGCAACTCTTTCAGTCCATACATTTGATGAAGCCAATGTTGAAAGCTAAATCCAGTACTCTTTCATCAATTATAATTGTTGAAAATTGTATAAAATAATTATTATACACAGTTATTTTAAATAATGTACTCTTCAGTCATCAACAATGTCAAGAAATAATATGTCTTTATCAATCGATCTATCTAATGACAAGCGTCAAATTAAATGAATCTGATTATACTTGGAGATTCATTACATAGAGCTTCGTCTGTATATCCAAAAAATTCAATACAAAATTCCATTTAGCACGTGCCTGGAAGTACCACCTATTGCAATCAGCATCAGCCTTACATAAAGGATTCTCCATCGAATTTAATCATTATTTTCATTTTTAGCACATCCATCAATGTTATTCCAATCGCTGATTGGAATTTGCTGACTGTGCAAATGTAGAAACAGCTAATTACAAATTTCACATCGGCCCCGGAGCAAATTCTCCAGTTTGGAGTTGCACACGTCAGTGACTAATTAATTAGCGACAGGTGAAATTTTGCATACTGCAGTGGCACAGATCAGAAATAAATTGAAGGAAAAATGTCAATACGTGAGAGCATGCGCTTGTTTTTTGGTATCAGATACTGTATCGAGTGTATAGCAGGATTCTTTCAACTTGTCAGAAAACAGCTGATTTAACGTTAGTAAACGAGAGTACATCAATCATCTGTTTCTGACAATTTAAAAGAATCCTGCTATACATGTGTGTTATAAGAGACCCATTTGGCGCGTGTTTTCAGGTATTGGGTACTAATAAAGAATAAAGTAGCTGTCATTATCTATTTTGTAAAGCACTCTTGTGTACAAGAGGACCCACGTGGACCAATCAGGTAATAGGTATAGCAGGATTCATTTAATTTGGCGAAAACCAGTTGATTTGGCGATCAGTTTCACAATACTCAACCTACAAATGCTGAATCTCGCAGATTATTGAAAAAGTCTTTTAAAAAGGTATTCTTTGAAACGTCTTCTTTTAAAAGGTTTTTAAAAGACTTAAAAGGTCTTCAAGGCTGGGCGTACACCGGTTAGTCAAGACAAGACAAGACAAGATTAGTCACGTTCAGTCACAGTACTTCACATAGTTGCTTATGAAGCAACACACACCGATTAGCCATTGCATCAGTGTGTGCTGCTTCATAAGCAACTATGTGAATTACTGTGACTAAACGTGACTAATCTCGTCTTGTCTTGTCTTGACTAACCGGTGTACGCCTAGCCTTAAAATGATAATAACTAACAATGGAAAAGGCAAATTGTAGGTAAGAAGTGAATTACTCAACATAACATACGATTTGCGTTTCATTTCAATGCAAATCTTATTGGAATTGGCGAAAGTATAGTGGATTTGTCCAAGCTACCCAATCAAAAGATTGACATGTAATGTCCACACTGTTATTATACAGTCCTTGTAGGTATAGGTAATCCACTGTTGGTTCCAGGTTATTTTATAGCATGAAATTTCATGTGAAATTTATTCCTGTACATGCAATTTTAGAGACACTAGGCTCTCGACAGAGTTTCGAGTAGCACAGTAGCAGTTGGCTAACCGAAAACGATACTCGAGCTCACTCTCTAGTCAGTTTTGCCAACCTTCCGGGGGGGATCGATGCACCCACCCCCCTCCACCCCACCCACACCAATGGGGGGCGTTGTTTTGGGAGGTGAGGGTGAATTGCGTGGTGGGGGTCGAACCCCAAAGAGAATGCGCGAAGCTACTCAGTAGCGAACCGACCATTGAAGGGGTAGTTGTTGAAATTTGCGATTGACAGATTTTCGATTTTTTTTCTCATCAGTGACGTGCTGCCAGTGTTTGAAATTGTTGGAATTTTGTGAACAAAATTTGGAAAAATTGTTGAATTTTCGAAAATTTGTAAAATTTTTATGGCCTAGTCATGTCGCCGTTAAGGTGAAGATAGTGTGTCGAGTTTGGAGATAAGAGGAACTGTTGAATTTTGGTTCGAAAATGGTAAGTATTCGAACATTGAGTGATAGATAATGTTATTTATTTTTCTCAGTCTTAAATTAGTAATAAATTGTGTTAGTTTGATGGGATTTATTGGGAATTTTAATGTATATGCAACAAGAGATGTATCAAGCTTGTCAGGGAAACGTGACATTTGCATCAAACATTGTAATCAATTGCAAACATGATAAAAATTGTTGTTTTAAATATTAAAATAGATAAATAGGAGGTTTTCGAAATAAAAACATTGATCAAAAGGGAGTGTGAAAGTGAAGTATCTAAAAGAAATGTAAGAAGCTTGACAAGAAAATGTAATGAAAGAGATGCAAGAAATGTGACTTATTAAATTGGTGAGAAATTGTACATAGAGGGATTAATATTGATGCTCTGATGTGCAAAATACACAGCAGGTTTTTTAAAGTGAATTTATTGCTGAGAATGTAGTGGTCTAATTGTCTAACAAGGAATGTAGGGAAATAAGCGAAATTAACGTAAGAAAGGTAAGTAATTGTACATTGAGTGATAAATATTATTGATTTGAGGTTCAAAATAGACCTGAAGGGTTTTTAAGTGGAATAAAATTTCACGAGAAATGTTACAAGCTTTGCAAGGCAATGTGAAATTGTGTCATAAATTGCAAGCACGATGTACATCGCGATATGAATATTGATATTATGTGGTTCAAAATACTCAACTATCAGGTATTTGATTCATTTTTTCGAGTGGAACCGATTTGAAACGGTAATTCAAATGAATTCAACAAAAGATGTTAGCAAAGACGGTTTTAGCAAAGTGTGAAGATTAACATTGAATTTGGTGAGTTATCGTGCACTAAGTGATAATAGTATTAGGCCTATTGATGAAGTTATATTTCAAATTGAAGGCAGTGTTATTTTTAGTTATATTAGCGGTGAAACGAAACTGTGAAGATATTCCACGAATATGATAAGGAAATGGTAGTCTAGAGCTTATTTTAGAATATTGGAATTGCGCGAATATGTACATTGAATGATAAATTGTTTTTAGGTATGAAATTGATAAGCGGGGTTTCCGAGTGTAATTTCTTTTCAAATGTAAAGATTTTAACAAGAAAAGTAAAAATTTTGAGCAGGGGACATTGAAAATAAATGATTACATTATGTGAAGATAATTGAATGAAATATCTTAATTTTGTTAATCGATAATGTTTTTGGAGTAAAGATTGTGGGGAATCTTAATATTTTTAACATAGTTTTCACGTGTAGATTAAGAAGTTAAGGTCTAAATCCTGCTATTTGTATTTCTATTACTGGAATAGAATGGATGGTTAGATGTTTGAATATAGAATATAGAATCATATTAGAATAGAAGTTTCAATTCTAATAATCGTTTGATAAATGAGGAATGATTATTGATTTGTTTTTCAATTATTAGAGATTAGTAAGATAATATGTGTGACATAAAAACATTTAATAAAAAAACATCAAAATGTTTCGTAATTTAAATTACAAAATAATTTAACCTCACAACATAAAATAACCATCATAATGTTGATAAATCATCAACATTAAAACAAGCCTTAAAATGATTGTAGTCGAAAGAAAATGATAAGAATAATTCAAATGTCATTTGAAATAAAGAACTGAAAGTAAAATATTGATAAATCGAAAACAAACCGCTAAAATCTTGCTAAGCACTGAAAAATAAATAGGGAGGCTGAATATAAAGTATCCACAAAAAGTTATCGCTTTCAAACACCTAACACGGAAATACATTGCTGATTACAACTTGACAACTTGAAAATCTTGACACGAAACCCAGGATAGAATCAGGTTGAGACACATTTTAGAAACATTGACCGAATCAGACAAGCATGCAGGAATCCGCTTGACCACAGTTAAGCCATAAACCCACTTTAGTACTCACTTTGACCACGTATCCAATTTTCCCCTCACACCACTAATTTCAACTCCCCCACTCCCCTGACCACAAATGTAAGTATCATTCCCCTTTTTTATCCTCTTTCTTACTTCAAATTTCAGCTTCTCTGCCCTCTAAGGCTAGGCGTACACCGGTTAGTCAAGACAAGACACGACAAGATTAGTCACGTTTAGTCACAGTAATTCACATAGTTGCTTATGAAGCAACACACACCGATAGTCATTGCATCGGTGTGTGCTGCTTCATAAGCAGCTATGTGAATTACTGTGACTAAACGTGACTAATCTTGTCTTGACTACCCGGTGTACGCCTAGTTTAAGTCTTATTCCAACTTTTTCATCCTCATTTATTATCTTTCAATCTCTTAGACCCTTTCCCACTTCAAACTATAGCTTCCTTGTCCTTTGAACCACCTATCCAAGTCACCTGCCTACTCTAGTTTTACTCTTCTTCTTTATCCCCATTTCATCCTATTTCTATCTCTTTAGCCCTCTCCTACTTCAAACTACACTGTAGTTTCTATAGGAAATATACCCGGCGATGACCAAATAAGTATACCACGCTTCGCCACTAAACTACAGCTATCCTGCCCTTTCAACCACCAAGCATAATGTTAATCATGCATAATAAACCACCAAGCCCTTTCGTGTTTTTACGCTGGCAGTCAACTAGCACCGCTTTTGTTACTTGTTTGAACCGCCATTGCTAAGACGTTTGTAGAAACCGCCCATTGTGGGAGGAGCTTATATCTAAGCCAATTGCAGGCGTTCACCTTGAAAGGACATTCAACTCCCAATCACAGCGCTCGGTCACGAGTATAAATTCTGCTGCATTGGATTTTAGTAAAGTTTTAGTTTAGCAGAGATTGAGAACTGTGTAACAACCGAAAGCGGTGACTCGTTGTTTTATTAATTTTTTATTCAGTATCAATAGAATTCTTCGAAAATAAGTTAATCTTTAAAATGTCCGTCCCTGTTCGTTCCCTCTCTCTCTTTTCTATACTTTTCGCCCTTTCCTATCGCAATTTAAAACCTCGAGACTAAAGTCTCCTCTTTTGGATCCTCCGCTTTTCAAATTCCTCTATTTGAACTCACTCTTCCGACTTCTCAATCACATGTACCACTGAAATTTCACTTTCTACCTCTGATATTCCTCTTTCCAGCTCTGAAATTCCCCCTTTCTTTGAAATCAGTACTCCTTTTCCACCCCTGAAACTCACTTAACAACCACCCTCACCCCCCACTCCATACCTTGACCTCACACTGTGTGCAGTCACGATTTGCAGTGGGGGGGGGAGGATGAATGCTTGCTGGCTGGTCAGTAGGCTAATCCACTTACAGTAAGTCCCCTGTATACAGACTGTTCCCTCTACCTTGAAAAGAGGCAGGCTAATAGAATACAACTTCTTCTTCTTCTCCTCCTCCTTCTTCTTCTTCTTCTTCTTCTTCTTCTTCTCCTTCTCCTCCTCCTCCTTCTTCTTCTCCTTCTCCTCCTCCTCCTTCTTCTTCTTCTTCTTTCTTCTTCGTCTCTCCTCCTCCTCCTCCTCCTCCTCCTCCTCCTCCTTCTCCTCCTCCTCCTCCTCCTCCTCCTCCTCCTCCTCCTCCTTCTTCTTCTTCTCCTTCTCCTCCTCCTTCTTCTTCTTCTCCTTCTCCTCCTCCTCCTGCTCCTCCTTCTCCTTCTCCTCCTCCTCCTCCTTCTTATTTCGTATTTTATAACACTAGCCTATTATGTAGGTTTTTGTAAATAAAACGGTCTAAATGTTTTGTTGAGTAACATTTCATTATACAAGAATTAGGCATTAACTCACAAATCTTCGAAAACTGACGACTTGATACTAAAAATCTCGTTTCATGCAAGGTATCTTTTTCTACTACAAATTAATCATAATTTTTTTTTCTTCTGAACTCACAAAACATAGAATCTGAGTTGAAATGAATTTTGATAAAGTTTTACATACTTTTTTGAAGTCACCATTAAGAGACTGTTTAATATTTTATTTGAAAGACTTAATTTATTCATTAAATTGATAAATTATTTATTAAATTCAAAATTGAGGGTGTCATTGAAATAATGATTGTATTTCTTCTGGTTTCAGTATGGATTTGTAAACTACGCCTTGGAACTACTAGTCCTGAAAACATTCGGAGAAGAAAAATGGGAAGAAATAAAGTGAGTTGGTCCATTTAATATAGGAATTTATAATTTTTAAATATAAAATATAATTATTTTGGCAACTATTACAAAAACTTTAACGGAATAACAAATTTAAAATAGAGGAATAGACGACTTCATGCTTCCTTCTTTTTTATGTCATTTCCAATCGATCTTATCTTGTACTTATTGTCATAGAGAGAGCATAACACAATGCAAATGTACCTGCTTAATGCTTTCTCTATGGCTTTATTTAGTAGCTCTTGTGATACAATTCTCAATACTTCTTCTCATATCCAACATTTATTTTTTACAGGAAAGCAGCAGACGTTACAATGGAGGGCCAATTTTTAGTCCGTCAAATCTATGATGACGAAATCACTTACAGCCTTATTGGATCTGCCGTCAATATTCTCAGTAAGTTATTTCAAATAGAAAAAAATTAACAATCACACATGAAATTTCATTATTTTCAAGATCATTCCAATAAAATGGGAGCCATACAATTATAAAATTATACAACTATATATATTAAGAAGGCTCAAGGATAGTTGAAGGAAGATCCAATTTAATTTAACCGTTGTAAGATTACGTCATCCAACGGAACCAATGCAACGAGCACCAATGAACGAATATCACGTTAAAGAAATTATGGAGGTTGAATTCAATTGAATTCTCGTGTAACTGGCCGTCACTCTCTATCTATAACGATATCCATTAAGGAACCTGGGCGTTTCCATTGTTAAGACAAATTGTGTAAGACAAGATAAGTAGGGGAAGTCGGGGCACAACGGGATAGCGGGGTAGAACGGGGTAGCTATAATTTTTTTTCAAGTTGTACGGTGTTGTAAGATAGCAGAAAAGTATTTAACCAACTGCTTAACCAGGGAGATCATATTCGCCATTTTGGTTCTGTTTGGAGAGTGCTATGCACGTGAACTATAAATTGTAGACAGTGTTTTTACAGCATTTGAATCTATCACGGAAAGATGAATCTATCACACAGTTTATATACAAAGATCATCGTTACAGAAAACATTGTTATAAAGCGATTATACTCTATACAATTTTTCTCGGCCTGGTTAATCCAACACCAGGAGGTGTTCGTCACAATAATGAAGTTGAGTTTCTTTTTCTGTTTCAAAATCAGTTTTAAAAAAACTGTTTCTGAAAGTTTCTAAAAAACTGTTTTCAGAAAAAAACTGTTTCTAAAAACTGATTTTGAATTGAAAAAAATTTATATAGAATCAAGTTGTTATTTTTTCAATTCTCAGACATTCCTGCCAACATGATCCTGGAATTGTTTGGAAAAATGTTCTTCGAGTTTTGCCAGGATTCAGGGTACGACAAAATTCTACAAGTGCTGGGAGCGACACCCCGGGATTTCCTACAGGTTTGTTCTTTTTTTGAATTATTTTTTGACTCTGTCATATCAGATTTCTAATGGAAAAAAAAACCCAGAGAACTTTGTACAACCGTGAGAATACGCTGCTTGAGAAAACGTAACAATTAGTCTAGGCGTACACCGGTTAGTCAAGACAAGACAAGACGAGATTAGTCACGTTTAGTCACTGTACTTCTCATAGTTGCTTATGAAGCAACACACACCGATTAGTCATTGCATCGGTGTGTACTGCTTCATAAGCAACTATGTGAATTACTGTGACTCAACGTGACTTAGTCTTGCCTTGTATTGACTAACCGGTGTACGCCTAGCCTTACGTTGTTTTTTTTTATATTCAGTTCAAAGACATTGCCAAAATTGTAAAAATTGAATTTACAAAAAAATTGTAAAATTGGCAATAACTGTCAAATATTAGGCTAGGCGTACACCGGTTAGTCAAGACAAGACGAGAATAGTCACGTTTAGTCACAGTACTTTACATAGTTGCTTATGAAGCAACACACGCCGATTAGTCATTGCATCGGTGTGTGCTGCTTCATAAGCAACTATGTGAATTACTGTGACTAAACGTGACTAACCTCGTCTTGACTTGTCTTGACTAACCGGTGTACGCCTAGCCGTAAACGAATCACATTTTCAGTTTGTATGAACAGTTCCATAATTTTTCTCAATTAGATTTTATAGTTAAGATATTGACGTTGTTATGAAATGTTTAGGGCCGGTTCATGAGCTCGGGATTTAGCTAAGTCCTAGTATAAAACGGGTGGCCGCCGTAGCATCGACAAACGTTAGCCTCGTCACTATGTACTAAGGGCTCTCTATGCTGCTAACCCACTAACCTGTCGAGGCTAACGCTTGTCGATGCTACGGTGGCCACCCGTTTTATACTAGGACTTAGCTAAATCCCAAGCTCATGAACCGGCCCTTAATGTTTTTTGTCAGTAAACTTTTTTGATTTGATTTGAATCTTTCACTGCCTTTTTGATCAGAATTTGGATGCACTCCACGACCACCTGAGCACAATCTATCCGGGCATGAGAGCGCCTTCGTTCCGGTGCACGGAGCGGCCTGAAGATGGCGCCCTTGTGCTTCACTACTACTCGGACCGGCCCGGCCTTGAGCACATTGTCATCGGCATTGTCAAGGTCAGTGCTCTCATTTCAAGGTCAGTTCAAGATCAACATTGAGGGAGAGGAAGATTATATTCGATTATTCATGTGGATTACAAAATATATGTGCTTTAGATCCCAACTTAGTCTAGGCGGCGTAAACCGGTTAGTCAAGTCAAGACAAGACGACATTAGTCACGTTTAGTCACAGTAATTCACATAGCTACTTATTAGTCAACACACACCGATTAGTCATTGCATCAGTGTGTGCTGCTGGAGAGGAAGATTAGATTGGATTATTCATGTAGATTACAAATTATATGTGCTTAAATCCCAACTTAGGCTAGGCGTACACCGGTTAGTCAAGTCAAGACAAGACGACATTAGTCACGTTTAGTCACAGTAATTCACATAGCTGCTTATTAAGCAACACACACCGATTAGTCATTGCATCGGTGTTTGCTGCTTCATAAGCAGCTATGTTAATTACTGTGACTAAACGTGTTAAAATGCAAAATGTTAAAACGCGTTAAATGCAATGACTAATCGGTGTGGTTAAATCCCAACTTAGGCTAGGCGTACACCGGTTAGTCAAGTCAAGACAAGACGACATTAATCACGTTTAGTCACAGTAATTCACATAGCTGATTATGAAGCAACACAAACCGATTAGTCATTGCAGACGGTGTGTGCCGCTTCATAAGCAGCTATGTTAATTACTGTGACTAAACGTGTTAAAATGCAAAATGTTAAAACGCGTTGTTAAATGCAATGACTAATCGGTGTGTGTTGCTTAAGCAGCTATGTGAATTACTGTGACTAAACGTGACTAATGTCGTCTTGTCTTGACTAACCGGTGTACGCCTAGCCTTATATTATGATAGTTAAATATTATTGAAATTTCCGTATTCGGTTCATTGAACAAAGACTTTAACAACTTATACGTCATTTAAAAGTTAATTGAATAAAGTTATTCCAATTTGTTTTTAGAATATATCCAAGAAACCGAATATTCAATCGACGGTAAACATGACTTAGTAGATTCAAGTAATAGTAGGAGAGATTTATTAGTAGATGAAATGCTGAGACCTGAACAAGTAAAGCAGAAACTGGGTACATTCGATCCAAGAAAAATAAAATATTCTAGTGGATGAAATCCTGAGAATTGAACATAAATATATATCAAGCTGTTGACTTACGTTCAAGTGGAATGCAAAGTTCCCCTTCAGATTCTTCATTTATGAAGAATCCATATTTAAAAAAAAGATAAAGATTTAAAGGTTAAAAGGGATCAAGCCGAAGAATAAGAAGTAAATCTTATCAAAAGAATCCTGAACCTGTGCTCAGGAAGTTGAAAAGGCAATCGTTTCTTCGATGCAAAGCGAGGTGAAAACAGACAGAGAAAAAAGGAGAAACAGAAAAAATGAAGAAGAAAACCGCTTCAGAAGAATTGGAAAACGTAGATAGAGAGAAAGATTGCGAAAGAAATATTCTTTTTCTCGGCACACTCAATTGTATTGAGAATAATAGAGTCTTTATTCCTCCTCTTTGCATTGAACATTGGATTCCACCTTTGAAAAGAAGGACCGAGAAAAGAATTCCTTTTCATTTATTCGTATGTAGGCTCGGAAAATCGGAAAATAGCCTACAGGTGAATGTGAGGTATAAAAGATTGAGATTTTCTTCTCCATTTCTCGTTTGTCTATTCCAATTTTAAGCATGATTGAAAGAAGTTTTTTGATAAATTATTATGTTGATTAGCAGTAGGCCTAATTTATTCTCACTTTTTTACCAGGAAATTGATTTTTAAATTGATAAATTTGAATAGAATTGCATAAACTATTCAGAGTAATGATAATTCACTAGCTACACAGAACTGTATTCATGAAATGAAAGCATTGTTTTCGTATGAGAGATTTCGTTGTTTACTAAATTATGGCTTTACTGCTAATCTTTCTAAAAAAATAATTCGACAAAGACAAAAAAATCCCTAAAATTTATTGTCATAATTTCCGTTATCTTAGAATTTGAGAAGTTGAGTTATCAAAAATACCGTAATACGGTATTAAAAAGGTGAGGTATCTCAACAACTATAATTACGATTTTAGTTTCCTCAGAATAGGTGCTGAATCAATTAATGATTGTAACAAAAATATAGTTTACATTCAATTTTCTACAATTTACTTCTAGTCATTTTTTCTCGAAATTCTAATATTTGATCAAAAACCTGAAAAATACAAGTGTTTCTTCAATTATTTGACTCAGTACTCGCGAAATACTCACTTGATGATCGTTTCGAAAATAATAACTTAAAGTGCAACCTTGTAGAGAATTCTACACTCTACAATCAATCCCTGATAATATATTAATTTATCAAAATTTCAATATTTTAGCCGTAATATACATAAAAGAAACTAGAAGCCTACATTCTGTAATTCCAGTCCAAGTGCGAGATTTTGATGTAGGAATTCAAAAGACTATCGAATAGCTGGGCAGAATGACAAAGGCTTCGCTCGCCCCATCTAGCGGTTGAAATGCAACTAGAATGCAAGCCGAAACTGTCTTATTACAAGGTTCTAATTTTCTTAAAATAACGCGTTTATCGTTGCATCTATCAAAAAATTGTATTGGACAAACTTTGTACATCATGAATTGGTCTACTTATTCATAGTAAGCAATCTATTAAAGAATAATATGCTATCGATTCGTAATTCCAAAAGTCTCCTTGCTTGAACCAATTAATCCACTGTCAATGTCTACAGTTTTAGTCGAATTGTGAGCTATTTATTGATTGTAACACAAAATGTTTCTCAACAATACTTGTAGAACGTTTTATTTTACATAATTTCAGCTCTTAAGAAAGTCTGATATTGGAACGGTCGAGTTGAAAACGGAAGAAAACTGGAACCTTGTATTAAGCCTACGATTCTAGTTACATTTCCTAACGCTAGATCGCAGTAGCGTTCACTTTCTGAAACTTGGCTAGCAAAATCAGTGGAGTGAGCCAAGCTCCAATTTCAATACTGCAGCTTATCATGTTTTGTTCTTCAGACTACTTGGTTGCGTTTAGATTTTGTTGAATTATGCTTCAACTACTTAACAAATTAAATTTCATTGTAGAGAATTTAATTTTGAATAAGATTACATGTATTTTTTCAAGGTATTTCTAGTATAACTACAGTATTTTAAATAAAATCAAACCATGTCTCGTTCTCTGATTACTTCCTTGAGACAAGACTGCGCAGGCTTTTTCGATTTTATGCCTTTATTTCGATATTTAGAGAAAATTTAGAGAGAACCTTTTTTGTTCACCATTTTATGGTCTACATTTAATGTTCAATGTATTTTTTCGATAAAACGAAGCGTTAGGCCGTAATTTGCAGAAAACTAAAGCAATGTCAAGGTTAGTTACACTTTCTGCCGATAGATAGAGCGGGCGTTGACTTTCTTCAATTCAGCTGCATTTCTAGCCTCGGCTCGGCTCAAGCCTGGTTGACAGATTCCAAAACAAGAGTTCAAAATAAATGGTAGTGGTTGCAGTTTTTCGACTGTAACTTTTAAACAATGCGTTTTAACTGAAGTTTTATAAGAACAATTCTTGTAGAATATAAAATTTCCTACAAGATCAGCTATGGAAATTTTTAATAAAATCGAAATGAATAACAAGTAATGGAGCTTTAAAATGAGTTTACCCAAATTACACTAGCAAATTCATCGAATTTTTTGTAAATAATTTTTAAAAGCGGCGTTTAAAATAAATTGAGGTGATGAAACATTCTGTAGAGAATCAAATTCTCTGCAGAATAATGTATCTAAATCTTCAAAATCGTTAGAAAATCTGAAATCATCCAGCTTGAAAAAATTGTAATCCACATTTTGAGCTGAATTTCTAGGTACCACTTTTTTTACTGTAACTTTCAAATGGTGCACTCTACCACAATTTTATTTTTGATGTATAGAAACGTTTGATACACTAATAAATAAGATATTTATTGAGCTATAACGAATATAGGTACAGTGCAACCTCGATATAACGGACCCCGATATAACGAATAACCCGGTATAACGTATTTTTTCCCCGGTCCCTTGAAAACCCCATAAACCTTAATAGAAAATTAACCCCTATGTAGCGTACAAAATACGTATTAGAACCTCTATATAACGAATTTTTGGTGTGTTTTTTAGTAATATTTTGACCCCTGTATAACGTATATAAAAATTAAGAAACCCCTACATAACGTAGATAACCTCTATATAACGTATTCCCACGGTTCAGACCCCTGTATAAAGTATTTTATTCTTATCTAGGCCATCACTTGAGCATGTTTGAACATGAAAGTTTTCATTTACCCCCCTTCCGCTCGCCGCCCATAATAGAGTACAGTACTGTCTGTAATGTTCTATGTATTCTTGTGTATTCTCAGACAATTGAATAATTGCAATATCCTATTTCCTTCCACCTTTATAGAGTAGTTAACAAATCTCAAGTTGGCTAGTTACAAAGGTGGAAAGAAAATGGGTACTGTATTACAATTATTAAACTGCTATTAAATAATAGCATTTATTTAATTGCTATTTTCAATACAGTATTTCTATTATATAATAGCAATTGAATAATTTCAATATCCTATTTTCTTCCACCTTCTGTAGCAGTACAGTACTGTACTGTAATATGAAACATACAGTACAGTATTTGTACAGTACTGTAAACTGTATGTCTAAAAATCTACTTCAAATAGAGGTTGAACGTGTTCAATATACTTTATATGGAGGTTATAACTAACCCCTATATAACGTATTTTGCCAGACTTCAACCTCGATTTAACGAACCTCGTTTTTAAGTAAACCCCTACATAACGTACGAATTTCTTGGTCCCTTCAAATACGTTAAATCGGGGTCCCACTGTACTTTGCATATTTATTTTCGGATTATTACTAGTTCTCTCAGTTTGTTCATACATCGTTTCATTGTTTTGACATTAACTTTTTAACGGTTGATTGTAGGCTAGTCAAATTTTGCTAATAACATAAATTACTGTAGAAAAATCAAATTTCAAATAAGTTGATATGTATTTCATGTGAGACATTTCTAGTAAGTACAGTATATTTTACATGAAATCGAACAAAGTATCGTTCTCTTATGCCTTCCGTGAGACAAGACTTCCTAGGTTTTTTCGATTCTATGCCTTTATTTCAATATTTAGAGAAAAATTAGAAGATACCTTTTTTGTTCACCATTCTATGTTCTACATTTAATGTTTAATGTATTTTTTCGATAAAACGAAGCGTTAGGCCGTAATTTGCAGAAAACTAAAGCAATGTCAAGGTTAGTTACACTTTCTGCCGATAGATAGAGCGGACGTTGACTTTCTTCAATTCAGCTGCATTTCTAGCCTCGGCTCGGCTCAAGCCTGGTTGACTGATTCCAAAACAGGAGTTTCAAAAAAATTGTAGTGGTTGCAGTTTTTCGACTATAACTTTTGAACAGTGCGTTTTAGCTGAATTTTGATGAGGACTATTCTTATAGAACACAAAATTTCCTACAAGATCTATTACATGATGTTTTTATTTATATGATAGATAACAAGGAATAAAGCTTCAAAAATAAGATTATCGCAATCACACTACTCTTCTAGTTTTACTACAACTAGGGACTAGCTACTCTTCTACATCAAATATAGCTACATAAAAAAATATAGAAAGTTTTAATTTTGATCGATAAATAACAAGTAATGGAGCTTTAAGAAGTAAGCTCATCCCAATCCTTCTATTTTTTTTTTTTTTTTGTAAGTAACCCCTGAATGTGGGCTTAAAAATGAATTAAGGGGGTAAAAGATTTTGACGAGAATCAAATTCTCATTTACATCCCTCAAATATTTAAATTACGTGTATCTACTTCTGATAAGAAATATCATAAATTTTAAAGGCCATAAATTTTTAAAGGCTATAAAATATTTCTGTTGTATTTATCGAATAGAACACAGCAGTTTTGCGTGTTCAGTGGTTCTTATACATACAGAGCTCTCATTTGCATTTCTAAAATATTCAAATTACATATACTTCTAATAAAAATATGAATTTTTTGAGTTTTCATCTTTAATTAAATGGTCATGGAATTTTTTTACACGAATTTTAAAAACATTATTTGTGGACTTCTTGAAAAATTTTCCAGCACAGTCATGATAATGCGTGAAATCTGAATCATTGCATAACTATTGCTAACTTTATCTTGTAGCTTATTTTATTGGGAATACTAAGGCTAGGCATACACCGGTTAGTCAAGACAAGACAAGACGACATTAGTCACGTTTAGTCACAGTAATTCACATAGCTGCTTATGAAGCAGCACACACCGATGCAATGACTAATCGGTGTGTGTTGCTTCATAAGCAATTATGTGAATTACTGTGACTAAACGTGACTAATGTCGTCTTGTCTTGTCTTGACTAACCGGTGTACGCCTAGCCTTAGTCATTACAAGATAAGTTTATGAGGTGAAAGGATGAAGATGGGAAGGGGTAAAAAGAAGGGAAAAAGAAGAGGTGGAAAGAGTAGGAATGGAAAAGAAGAGGAAAAAAAGAAAAGTTAGAAAAAGAAGATGCAGCAGAAACCAAGCACCGTAAATTAATTGATTTATTACCTAGCAGCCACATTTACCATCGAGACTCTGTTACCGAATAAAACCGCAATTAATCTTCAACATTTTTACCCCTTACACACCCTACCCTACCCCCCCCCCAGAAAAAAACCCACGTTGAAAAAAGCGGTGACTTTTTTCGGGGCTGAGACGGATTGAGTAATCTTTCTTACGCGGACGAAAGCTCCTCTTAAAATCTACTCTCTGTGCATTTAAAACTGTTCCAAAATCGCATTTTCTTCACTTCATTTTCCCATTATTTTTTCCGTACGTACGGTAAGGTAGTGCTAGTTAGTGAAAGAATAGGGACAACGCGTTTGGCTACTATCCAATGTAGACTATACTTTCTGGTTTCTTCGTTTCATCTACTGCTTTCTGCTTCTTCTTCTTCTTCTTCTTCTTCTTCTTCTTCTTCTTCTTCTTCTTCTTCTTCTTCTTCTTCTTCTTCTTCTCTTCTTCTTCTTCTTCTTCTTCTTCTTCTTCTTCTTCTTCCGCTCTTCTTCCTCTTCTCCTTCTTCTTCTTCTTCTTCCTTCTTCTCCTTCTCTTCTCCTCTTCTTCCTCTTCTTTCTCTCTCCTCTCCTCTTCTTCTTCCTTCTTCTTCTTCCTCTTCTTCTTCTTCTTCTTCTTCTTCTTCTTCTCTCTTCTTCCTCTTCTTCTTCTTCTTCTTCTTCTTCTTCTTCTTCTTCTTCTTCTTCTTCTTCTTCTTCTTCTTCCTTCTTCTTCTTCTTCTTCTTCTTCTTCTTCTTCTTCTTCTTCTTCTTCTTCTTCTTCTTCTTCTTCTTCTTCTTCTTCTTCTTCTTCTTCTTCTTCTTCTTCTTCTTCGTCTTTTCTTCTTTATTCTCCGTATTCTTCTTCAGTTGAAATGCAGTTGAATTCAATTTTAAAGAAGATGGAGCGCGCCGAATACTCACTACTGACCTTAATAGGAACTTTTTTTCCACTTTTTTCAATTTCTCGCTTGGTTTATCTATTTCTATAGTTGATACTTAGGACTGCTAATATTTCATGTCCTAATTTTAAGTTCAAGTGCTTTGTTGAATTATCAGGATTCTTTCAATTTTAGTTTTAGTTTTATCGAAGTTATTCTTCTTCTCTTCTTCTGTCATTCAAGGTTTAGGCTTTTGCCTGTTCCGACTCACAACAGCATAGATTATCTATTACATTGTATTTCTAGAATTAAAATCCAAATTTTCTTTAGCAGCTATTCTATTTCATATTTTCTATTTTATTGCCACCTTTTCCGAGGTCTACCTACATCTCTTTTCCCTGTCGGGTGATAGTTCAGAATCTTCAAAGGAATCCTTTCTGTTGGCATTCTGTTTACATGTTCTCTCCACTGCTTTCGAAGTTATTTACATCTTTATTTCTCAATTAATCACATTGAAAGTTTTTTTATTTTGCAGACAGTTGCAAGCAAACTGCACGACACAGAGGTCGAAGTGGAAATTCTACGCACCAAAGCAGAATGCGACCACGTTCAGTTTCTTATAACGGAAAAATCGGGGAGAGGAAAGGTCGCCAGCACACCTATGGAGGAGATACAGACTATGTCACTTGGTTAGTATTTCCAAAGACGATGAGAAACTATTAGTATAAGTATTCTATAAGTATTCCATAAGTATATTATATTCCATAAGTATATTATATTCCATAAGTATTCTATAAGTATATAAGTATATTAGTATGGTAGAAACTATAAGCACAGATAACGTAGATTTACGTTATCTGTGCTATAAGTATTCTAATTGTCTTTGGTATTTCATTGAAATCAATTGCGTTTTGAAATATAATGAATTCTCATTTTAAATAAAAAATTTAACCAATTATTATTCATTAATATTACAGGTATATTATGATTCAATTATCGTATAATGAATTTGAAAGGTAATTAAGTTTGTAAGACTTTGAGTAATGGTTGATCCACTCGTACTTTTGAACATAAATAATTTAGGGCCGCTTCCACCAACGCTGCTTAAGCTACACATCTAGCTAAGGCTAGGCGTAAACCGGTTAGTCAAGACAAGACAAGACGACATTAGTCACGTTTAGTTACAGTACTTCACATAGTTGCTTATGAAGCAACACACACCGATTAGTCATTGCATCAGTGTGTGCTGCTTCATAAGCAACTATGTGAATTACTGTGACTAAACGTGACTAATCTCATCTTGTCTTGTCTTGACTAACCGGTGTACGCCTAGCCTAAGGCCTCATTCGGAGAATAGGAAAAGTATAGAAAAAAATATTGAGCATCAGCTGTAGCGCTTAAGCAGTGTTAATTCATCAATACCTTTAGAAAATGTTTGAAAAAATCACTCTTCAAGAAGCTACTTACTTTCGAAGTGGAATACAGTGATGAAATAGCTAATAATGAAACATATTATTCTAGAAGTAAAGATGCTCATTTGAGGTTTTCTGGTTTAATTGCTGTGAATGACAATTGAAACATATTTATATCTTTGAGATTTGATTATTATAGCAGGATTCTTTTAACTTGTCAGAAAACAGCTGATTTAACGTTAGTGTAGCAGGATCCTTTCAACTTGTCAGAAATCAGCTGTTTCAAAGAGCAATATCACAATACTTAACCTACAAATGCTGAATCTCGCAGATTATTGAAAAGGTCTTTTAAAAATTTATTCTTTGAAAGATATTCTTTAAAAAGGTATTTTAAAGATTGTAAAGGTCTTTAAGACTTTCAAGCCTTTTGATTATTGTGTCGAAATCAATGTTTAATTATTATCGAAACAGCTGATTTCTGGCAAGTTAATTGGATCCTGCTATAAACGAGCGTACATCAACCAGATGTTTTCTGACAATTTAAAAGCATCCTGCTATACTTAGGTATCTATAATTTTGAAGTAGTGTAATTGACAACAGCACACTGTGATTTCTTTCGATTGTTAGTTTTCTTACAATAATTTAATCGGTTTTCAATATTTTTCAGAGTCGAAAGTGAGTCCAGCCACCTTCTGTCACGTGTTTCCGTTCCACATGATGTTCGACCGACAGCTGGCGATCCAACAGACGGGAGCCACCATTTCGCGTGTGATGCCGTCGGCCAATTCACCCGGATGCAAACTCACCGACCTGCTCGATCCAGTAAGTTGGACATTTTCAATTTTTGATTCGAAAAAGTCGAAATACGAAGGAATGGTGAGAAAAACAATCTCACTGATCTGCTGGATTCAGGTGGAAACTACAAATACTTGAATAAATTCTAGGAAAACATTTCTTTTTCACATCAATCTTTTATAAGATCGATAAATTTTAGATACGGGCGATCACTACAAATACGGGCGAATTTTATACACGGTGGTATAATTGCAGTATTCATTATACCGGGTTATCATGAAAGAATGGTGCGGTTTCAAAAGAATTGTGCGATTTTCTGACAAATATTTGACGCGAAACAGTTCATGATTCCTGTCTAATTTAGGTTGTTTGGCTTGAACACTGGTTTCTATAAAAATTCAATCTTCGCACCATTCTTTTATGATAACCCGTATAATATTGCAGTATTTAAAACCGCACGGCAAAATAAATGTGTACTATAATTTTTGGATGTAGAGCGGGTTGCATACATTGCCCCTCATATGACATCAAACAACAGACTGATATACCGGTACAACAGTCCGTGGCGAAGCGTGGTATACTTATTTGGTCATCGCCGGGTATATTTCCTATATTGGCGATGACCAAATAAGTATACCACGCTTCGCCACTAACCACAGTATAAAACAATACAGGCTTCAAATCTTTCAAATTATTCAGGATGTTTTTAATGTATCAGGGGGAAATTTCACTAAAAAACAGTACTTTTCCATTGTTTCAATATAAAATTTGTAAAACATTTCTGTATTTACTTTTAAATGCCTTCCATCTAATGTGCAGAACCAGAACCAAAACTGATCATTGAATGATGTTCCACATGTAATTTCATAATCATAAACATGTAATTTTTGTAGATCAGACCTCACCTGGAGCTGACATTCGACAACATCCTGGCCCACATCAATCAGGTCTACGTGCTGAAAACCAAAGAAGGCGTTATGAAGACTGACTCAGAGCCCGCTTTCAGAAACATCAGGTTGAAGGTTAGTAGGCCTACTCTGATTAATCTGATGATCTCAGATTGAGAGCCCTTCATACTATTGACTGAATTTATACGTTCGAGGAGATTTTTGCAATGTGAAGGGGGTCAAAAAAACTAGTTTACTCATTCGGAAGCTATTTTCCAGCCGATAATACTATGAAAATACTACCACATTGTTCATAAAGAACGGTAGAATTGTTTTATAACCTTTAAAATTCGATTTTTCAACTTCAAAGTGGCAGTATACATGAAGCAAATTTCACCCATTTTAACCTTAGATTGAAAACATTTTGATAAAATGTTGAGGTATAAAAGTGGGATAAAGTGTTAACGATTTTATTGTTCTATGAATTTCGTTTTGTGACATAGCCTTATGTATGACTGTACCTTCTGGCTGAATAAATTGATTATTGATTAATTCTAGCGATGTTTACCCTCAATTTGAAACCATCTAAAAATGTCCAGCTTTGAAAATAGCGACGGAAAGAGTTAACTGCAGAGTGCCTGTTTCCATGCTTTTTACATCGGTATTTTAAGACCTCATTGAGGTATCAAGGCCGATGGTATTAAACTCATTGAGAAATTTAGAGCAAAAGTTCTTTCTAAGTAATGGAATTAATTTTCTTTCCCGTTCAACAGAACTCACGACTGGTGTTCAAGTATTCTTTCTTTCGTTGATTGTGTCATTTTCTATTAAATATTGTAGCTCTAGTTTTACTCGAATAAAATGAAACTTGCTTTTTTACTAAGCTGGAGACTTTTTAATTCTGTATTGTTTTTTGTTCAATGAATTTATTGAAGTACTCTAGATGATATTGTTGTAGATTTACATGACCATTTAGCCTACAATAGTAATAAACAGTAGTTTTTGTGCTTATCATTGACACTAAGTTTTTATTTAACTATAGTTTCCAAATCACATTCGAGATGGAGGACGATTAGTTCTATTGATTATTAATATCAATATTCAATAGTAAAACATCATACATTTGAACATATCTTTGTGTAGTATTTAGGCTGCATAAATTGAAATAATTTGTTTGAATGTAATTTGTAATGTGAGTTAATTTGAATGATAGGGCCTACATGAATGAAATAAATATGATATTGAATTGTTGAATTATTTCTCTTTTCATTTTCAGGGTCAAATGCTGTACGTTCCTGAATCAGACGTTATCATATTCCTATGCTATCTGAGTATAGCTAATCTGGATGATCTGACAAGGTGGGTTAATATTGAGAAAATTCATTGAAGGAATATTGAAAATTCCCTTTAAAATAACTGCATACCTGTAGTTCAAATCAAAAATCGATAGTATTATTTTCGCCGTCCGTAAAGAATAAATTCACAACAATTTTTAATAAGCTTTTGTAAATAACATAATCTACAAATCTACTTTTATATTTTACTGTTTTTGTAAGTATTTGTAAGTATGTATTGAATGAAAAGAATAAGGATATGGAAGATAACAAACTAAAATATTCATACTGATTGACAGCCATTTTATTTGAATAGCAATAACCCAGCAACTACAGCCTCCTACTGGTAGAATAACCTACTGCGTTTCAAACAGTGTCAACCAATCAGGAGAGAGTAGGCGGAATCGAGAATAAAAAATCACCCGACATGTGCTGCCATCTACTGGCAGAATAAAGAGTTAGGAACGTTTCGAACTGTTGACCGATCAGAAGAGAGAGAGCAGAGTCAAGAATATAACCCAGCATGTGCTGCTATCTAGTGGTAGAATTGAGAGTTAGAAACGTTACGAACTCTTGAGAAAGAGGCGGAGTTTAGTAGAGAGAGGCGGAGCTTAGTAGAGAGAGGCGGAGCTTAGTAGAGAGAGGCAAACTCAGAAGAGAGGCGGAGCTTAGTAGTGTATGTAGGTGAGAGGATAATCTTGAACTCGCTTGCTATTGGTCGCTCGTTGCCATTCCTGAAATTAGTATTTCTAATGGAATGAGAAACAAAGAACTAAATGAAACAATAGATTGTCATTGTGAGTCAGTCAGTACTCTACTCACTCGAAATTTAACAGTAACAAGAAAACTGTGTTACTGCGTTAACGATAACTGATTGCCATTTGAAAGTAATTTTTTATTCAAGAACATTATTAATTATTGATAGTGCATTATTATTATTATCATTGAAATTGTATCTATAAAGAAAATGTTTTCCTTTGTTAGGGCTTATCTCATATGATGATTTTTGGTAAAATGTAATGTGAATTTGTGTTATATTGATGTGAGCAATACAACTTGATTGATTGATTGATTGACTTACATACACTTTAACATTTTTGATAATATTATAAAAATTTTAATAATCAATAATGATACTCGTAACATTAGAAATACATTAGCTGTATTTATTTGGAACCTTGAGCGTCTTTAAAACTTCAACAACAGACAGTTACTATCTGAGTATTGAGTAATTTAACATTTTATTACTGTCTGAGCAGCAATAGGCTAACGACTTAGTTGGATATTTCTAGCGCAGCTTGAGTGAAAAGAGGGGTAAAACTAGTTTCGTGATTAAAGCGCCTTTAACAACGATTTCACACGGAAATGGTAACAATTATTCAAAAATATCCCAATAATGATTGTCAAACTAAAAATTTAAAAATAATCAACTCTATAATCAGTTTATCGAGTTCAAACCAGAACTTTTAAAAAGCAGTATAAATCAATATCATAAACGTATATTGTTGGAAAACAAAATAATTGTTGGAGAATCAAGATCTGTACATTACCACAATAATAGAATAAAAGATAACTTCTTGCTATAGAGTAGCCTACTTACATTATTTTGAGCTTCGAACAATGATGTTCATCCTCGGCGCTTTGAGCTACGACTCTTACCACAATTATCGACACTTTAATTACCACTTACCAATTAATTACCACTTATCTACGACAATTACCACATTCCATCATCATTGTTTCTTGGATTCAAAAAGGACACGAAACATTATAATGTTAAGAAACAGAAAACCTACTTGTAGTTTATAAACTAGGGAAATCTTTTTATGTCTCCTCATTTTCCAGTTCACTGAAGGACTGGTGTCTTACCTTATTAATAATTTTTATTAGGATTATATTGAATATTTTAAGTTTAAAATTATCAATACCTTCAACACGAAATTGTATTGAATTATCAAATTAAATTCTTTTTTTCGTTTTTTCTATCAGGAGAGGCCTCTACATAGGCGACATTCCGCTGCACGACGCGACCAGAGATCTGGTTCTGATGAGCGAACAATTTGAGGCAGACTACAAGCTGACCAGAAACCTGGAAATTCTCACCGATAAACTGCAGCACACCTACCGACAGTTGGACAGCGAGAAAAATAAGACCGATCAGTGAGTATGATCACTCAAAATTCATTCTCGATTTACAAAATAATAATCAATTTATCCTACTAGAGACTTAATAGCTGCCAACTCTAAGGCTAGGCGTACACCGGTTAGTCAAGACAAGACAAGACGAGATTAGTCACAGTACTTCACATAGTTGCTTATGAAGCAAAACACACCGATTAGTCATTGCATCGGTGTGTGCTGCTTCATAAGCAGCTATGTGAATTACTGTGACTAATTTCGTCTTGTCTTGTCTTGACCAACCGGTCTTCGTCTTCTTCTTATTATTATATAGGCTAGGCGAATACCGGTTAGTCAAGATAAGACAAGATTAGTCACATTCAGTCACAGTACTTTACGTAGTTGCTTATAAAGCAACACACACCGATTAGTCATTGCATCAGTGTGCTGCTTCATAAGCAGCTATGTGAATTGCTGTGAATAAACGTGACTAATCTCGTCTTGTCTTGTCTCGACTAACCGGTGTACGCCTAGCCTTAGAGAGATCTTTTTACTGATTGTGAATCTCCATTACGATCTGTTCTAACTGTAAATGAAGTATTTAATATTGCTCAAAAAATTCCTGAGTCATTTCAAGCACTTAGGACTGATTAAATGGTGATCGAAAAAAATTGAAAATATTTCTGCAAGGACTTGAAGGCTAATGTCCTAATTAAGGCTAATGTCCAAGCAACTACAAGTATCACTTGTAGTTACTTGGGTATTACTTGTAGTTACTTGATTATTACTTGTAGTTACTTCAGTAACTACAAGTAATAACATTGGAACATTGATTGCGGAAGATTCTGAGAATTCAAAAGTACAGAAATCTCTCAAATTCTGGATTTGAATAATATTAATAAAATTTGGTTTTCAATTCCACTGAAATCCAGCCACACTTTTGCCAATTCCCATGAGATTCACGTTGAAAACATATTCGTATCATATACGGTAACATTGATTCATTAATATAAACATTGTTATGTTAAACGTTTTTATGTTATAAACATTGAATTTCGCCATTTCCAGCCTAGTTTCGCCGTTTTAGTCTAGGACTTAGCTGAATCCCGAGCTCATGAACGAGGGTTTCAGGGATTCATGAAGAATCCCGAGGCCCTTAATGTCGTTTCCCTTAAAATAAGTTTGAAAAATAAGTGAATGGTTTGTTGATCGACTGCGGTAATCCCATATCAATTTTTTTAAATTTGGCAAAAGTATGGCGATGGCGGGAATGAAAATGATCCACCACACTGTCCTTTTCACACCAATGACCACACTGTGATTATACAGTCTCTTCATATCGAACATATTTTCTTTTAATTTTCAGACTGCTCTACTCAGTGCTGCCGCCGTCAGTGGCCAACGAGCTGCGCCACATGCGGCCCGTCGCTCCGAAACGCTACGACAGCGTGACGCTGCTGTTCAGCGGAGTGGTCGGCTTCAAGGACTTCTGCGCGGCCAACACCGACGCCAACGGAGCCATGAAGATCGTCAACCTGCTCAATCAGCTGTACACTGCTTTCGACACACTCACCGACCCTAAGAAGAATCCTAACGTTTATAAGGTGAGGCGGATTGAACAGGATTCGAAAAACTCGATAAAATAATAGGCTACTATAAGGCTAGGCGTACACCAGTTAGTCAACCTGCTCAATCAGCTGTACACCGCTTTCGACACGCTCACCGACCCTAAGAAGAATCCTAACGTTTATAAGGTGAGGCGAGTTGAACAGGATTCAGAAAAGTCAATAAAATAATACTATAAGGCTAGGCGTACACCGGTTAGTCAAGACAAGACAAGACGAGATTAGTCACGTTGCTAATGAAGTAGCACACACCGATGCAATGACACATGGTTGCTAATGAAGTAGCACACACCGATGCAATGACTAATCGGTGTGTGCTGCTTCATAAGGAATTATGTGAATTACTGTGACTAAACGTGACTCATCTTTTCTTGTCTTGTCTTGACTAAACGGTGTACGCCTAGCCTTACACTGGCAAAGGCAAATTGTAGCCTGGAAATGGCGAAATGTATCACTCGACATAGGTAACAATGTTTATGTCAATATGAATCAATGTAAGTAAGGCTAGGCCTACACCGGTTAGTCAAGACAAGACAAAACAAGACTAGATTAGTTAAGTTCAGTCACAATAATTCACATAGTTGCTTATGAAGCAACTATGTGAATTATTGTGACTAAAAGTGAATAATCTCGTCTTCTCTTGTCTTGACTAACCGGTATACGCCTAGCCTTAGCCTTCAAGTCCTTGCAGAAATATTTTAAAATTTTGAAGTACATAAAACCGAAACACAACAAAACCACTATTTTAAGGCTAGGCGTACACCAGTTAGTCAAGACAAGACAAGACGAGATTAGTCACGTTCAGTTACAATCCTTCACATAGTTGCTAATGAAGCAGCACACACCGATGCAATGACTAATCGGTGTGTGCAGCTTTATAAGCAACTATGTGAATTACTGTGACTAAATGTGAGTAACCTCGTCTTGTCTTGACTAACCAGTGTACGCCTAGCCTTAGAAGGCTCAATACTCACAAAAGAAATGTGAGATGGAGACGTGGCGCGGACATTAGGTCTACATTGTACCAAAGACGATAGAATACGTTCGATACAAATGCGTTCGAATTTGGCATGCATGTTCAGTTGGAGCTTTAGACGCGCTCTAAGAACGGATTTTGATAACATCCCAAAGATACGCCCAATATTCGCGTTTTTCTAGCGAATTTGTGCGTTTTCTCAGCTTTTTCGAGAACTAATTGGCATAAAATGTTGAAATTTGGTACCTACTTAGGTTCGTTTAAGATCTGAAAATAATATGTTAAAATCTTTTTAAGATTCTCCCAAAACTACGCCAAAAGTATATATAAAAGCGAAATGGTCTGATATTGACGTTTTTACAATTTCTATTTGCGTTATTAAGGCGTTTTATTATCGACATATGGATGTTTACTGTGTCTAAGGGGGCGAAGCCCCCTGGTTAACGCGAAGCGTTTACTATGTCAATTTTTGTATGTCATATTCAAATGTGTATCTTGCACATTTTGTCCATTTGTTTTGTTACTTTATGACAAACAAGCTGTCCCGGCGAACTTCGTATCGCCCTCTTCCACCCCCCAAATGTCCCCTCTCTTCTCCCCACAAATGTCCCCCCCTTCATGTCACCCCCCAAAAAATTTCATCCCCCAATGCCTCCCTTCATTCCCCCCACAAATCCCCCTTCATGTCAACCCCCTCTTTCCCACCAAATGTCACCCCCTCTTCCCCCAATTGGCCCCCTTCATGTAACCCCCTCCCCAAATGTCACCGCCCAAATGTCCCCCTTCATGTCACCCCCAAATGCATTATTGTTTGCATTGGATCAGAATGGATGTCATGTTTGATAGGTTAGGTCATTAATTTACTAATTATTTATTAATTATAAAGGGATTTTCTTATATTTTAATACATATTATGTTAACCAGTGCTGTAAAAATTCAAACTAATCCAAAATCATCTAAATCGATTCAGCCGTTCTCGAGTTATAAGCGAGCGTACAGACACCAACTCTCTTTTATTAATATAGAGATAAATTTGATTTGATTTTATTCAGGTTGAGACAGTGGGTGACAAATACATGGCAGTGAGCGGCCTGCCGGAGTTGTGCAACACGCATGCGCAGTGCATGGCCCGACTGGCTCTAGACATGATGGATCTCAGCCAGAAAGTTATAGTCGATGGACAACCTGTGGTAAGTTAATTATTTATAAAAAATCATCTTTAAGGGCCGGTTCATGAGCTCGGGATTTAGCCTAGTCCTAGACTAAAACGAGTGGTAGCATCGACAAACGTTTGTCTCGATAGGTTAGTGGGTTAGCAGCATAGAGAGCCCTTAGTACATAGTGTCGAAGCTAACGTTTGTCGATGCTAAGGTGGCCACCCGTTTTAGTCTAGGACTTTGCTAAATCCCGAGCTCATAAACCGGCCCTTAGAATATTGTCAATAGAATAAATCATATTACAGCGTTGTGAAAAAATCAATTTTAATATCAATATCTGGTCGAAAGCTTCCTACCCAAAACTGTTTTTATCCTAAATTTAAACAGTAGAATAATTTTCAATTATTCCTAGTTCAACTTGAGAATCAACTTTTCCAGACATTATAAGACTATTTTTCTCCAATGTTGACATTTTTAACTTCATTCATTAATATTTTATTGATAAATCAAATAAATACCAAATGATTGATTGATTAATTGATTACAGTACCTAATTGATTTTTTTATCGTATGGCTTTTATTGGTGGGGAGACCCTTACGGGTAGGTTCCACCTCGCCTCATTGCACAATTGTTTGTGTCTTTTTTGTGTCGGTCACCCATCCGAGAGCGGTCTTGAATGTTTGTTACTTAACCACATGATTACTTAGCAACCGCTCTCACCGAGTGACCACTGATATTACTAATTGATTAATTTTGATTCATATTTTTTCAGAAAATCACAATTGGAATTCACTCGGGCGAAGTTGTGACAGGAGTTATTGGCAACAGAATGCCACGTTACTGCCTATTTGGCAACACTGTAAACCTGACAAGCAGGACTGAGACAACAGGTGCTGAGGGCAAAATAAACGTCTCGGAAACTGCTTACAGGTAAGCATATACAACATAGATTGAAACTATTTTTTAGTATCTTTTAAAATGAGTTAAATTGATTTTAGAATGTAGGGTACTTAACTGGCTTGAAAATGAAAATACTCAACAGGTGCTAAAAATTATTGTATTTCGTACTGTAATTGAGCATCCTCAGAGCTCGGAACACATTGCTATCTATCAAAATACCACTTTCAACTAAATTTAATTCTAGGAATAAAAACTAATTGTAGTACAAATTGACAGTACTCACAATATTTATTGTAAGTAGATAGCTACTATTGTGTACTGTTATTTGTAATGTTTTGTACTATTTTGGACTGATTGTCCTCAAAGCTTGGAACACATTGCTATCTATCAAAACACCACTTTCAACCATATTCAATTTTAGGAATAAAGAAAAATTGTGGTATAGATTTTACAGTTGGTTTGCATAATAAAATTTCAAAATGAAAAGTCAACTTATACAGAACAATGGTGTTTCAAAGTCCAATCTCATCTTGTCAGTTGCTTGTCGAAAGAAAATCTGCTTCCAATTAATATGGGAGGGATCTCAGTGAAATATTTTCACGATAGAGATTTAACTATCTGGAAAAATGTCACAGATTTTGAAAGAGTAAAGCTAATTAGCTAATAAATTGATGGAATTCAAGTTATTTATTCAACTATTAATTTGAATAGTTTAAACTTATGCTAGTCGAGCCAGCTACAATATCGATACCGGCTAACAAAGTTTGACACTGCAAACTCCACTTACTTAATATTGATACGAGGTAATATAGGTAATATAAAATACGAGGTATAATATTATGCTTAGGGTTATTTTGAGTACCAATACTAATTTGTACCAATTAATGCGTACGGTCTTTATTCTAATATTTTGTGTTTTCATCGTTCTTCATAGTGTGTTTTGAATGAATTGAATTGAATTTAAATTTCATTTGAATATAGTGACAGAAATTTCGTTCAAATTTGTATTCTTATTTTCAGTTAATTTTGTCTATTGTTACTTTATGGCAAATAAATCGATTTCATTAATTTACATACCATCCAATCGATAGTAAATCGATAAAACTAATCTCTTATTCTAAACAAAAACTTAAAAAAATGCAGCAAACACATCCAAGCTTTCAATTCCTCGAAGAAAATAACTGAATTTGGGCTAGAAGAAACGTCAAAAGGAAGATTATTGAAAAATTAAAAGTGGGTGCCAGAGTTTTGTGAGTTTTAGTATAAACTGAATTGAATTTGTAAAATTTCTCCTCCAGACGGCTCTATGCCATGGAGAAGAAAATATGCCGACAATACTATGTATATATTGATTTCATTACTGTTGTCTGTTTAATGTAATAAAGGCCATTATTTATAATTGAATTTGTACAAATTTTTTGAACTAGAAATTCTTTTCTGTAATTTTCACAGCCTCTTGAACAGACCAGACAACGAGGATCCGCAGTTCCACTTCGAGTACAGAGGACCAATCGAAATGAAGGGCAGGAAGGATCCAATGAAAATCTGGTTCCTCACCCGTAGTCCAGAGTACATTGTATAATTATTATAGTCTTAAGATTAACCTTCGGAGCAATAACTGCTCACGACAGCATTAAAATCTTTCTAAAAAAGACAATCATAGGCACCATGTAAAAGTTGTTACGGTACTTCAAAACTTTCTGAAAATATGTAGCCTAATCTTTCTCAAAGTAAGTTAACTTCTTTGTTGTTGTATGCGGGTGCGTTTCGAAGCACTGAAGCTCATCTTCAACGTAACTTAATACTCAATAGAATGTAAATACGGTAGGCCTACTGTTCAAGGAGTACAAGTTCCATAAAGGAAGCTGGTTCGTTTTGCTAAGGCACATGGACTAACAATGAATTATTACTCCATTACAGCTTTATACAATGTTCAAAGTCTATAAGAACTAAAATAAGAAGTCATGTTCATATAGTGGGTGAGTTCTCATAATATTACACTTTAAATACAATTATGCATGACATAATTACACATTTATAATAATAGTTATAAAAATAATAGTTTTATTTAATAGTTAATAGTTATTATTTAATAGTTTTAATTTTGTTCAATAGTAAAAGAGTTTACGTAATTTTAAATTCGAGAACACTGGTTACTAGTTACCATTACCAAATAATTGAAACATAAAACAATAACATTAGATTCTAGAAATAAAACCACTTACTAGAATGGAGACTTGTTTTAATAATTTTTCAAAAATTATCGAAAAGAACAGGAATAAATCAAAATCATTACTGAACCAAAATTATGTATAAAGATGTTTCATTTGTAAACTTATCAGTTCATGAAAAAAACATCATTAGGCTAGGCGTACACCGTTTAGTCAAGACAAGACAAGACAAGATTAGTCACGTTTAGTCACAGGACACCGATGCAATGATTAATCGGTGTGTGCTGCTTCATAAGCAACTATGTGAAGTACTGTGACTAAACGTGACTAATCTCGTCTTGTCTTGTCTTGACTAACCGGTGTACGCCTAGCCTTACTTTTGTTAGGATTTTGGACTCGAATCGCTTATTTATAAAAGTCTAGGCTAAGTGTGATCTTAATAAAAGGAAGCAACACGCTTTTCATTTACTGTAATAATCTCCTAGAAAAATTAGATTTTAAATTCATGATATTGTAAAAACGTAGAGATAAATCCCTGATTCTTCAATAGCAGAATGTCAAATAAAACAACAATTCAACTGACATCACTGTGAAAATAAACTAAACGCTTTGTTATCTTACTTAAAATGTATACTATTATAATCTTACTTTAAAACTAATATTATAATAAACTATCCATTGTTGTTGTTCACTGTATAAAAAATTTTATACAACTATCTGTTGAATGAATGTAAATTTCTTACTATAAGTGTTGGCTAGGAATAAGAATATTCTATTAGAAAATACTATTGTTTACTGACAAAGCAATTACTGGAAAATAAATGGGACCTGGTTGCAAAATTATACATTGCTCTATTTATTCATTGACTCCTACCATAAATATTATAATATATATTTATCATTTACTATGTTAATTCTACCATAATATCCTTCAATTCAATATATTGATTGATTTAATTTTTTTACAATATGAAAAATACAATCCTTAATCCTTAAACCACAATATTATGTAAATTATTTGCTAGATTAGAATGACTTCTCGCTTCTAGCCTCAAGTCAAAAAAAGAACTCGCTACGCTCGTTCAATTATTTCTTTCATTTTACTAGTAATTTTTTATTTGTTGATGACTTCGTACGGTGCAAAACGCTACAAAATTGTTTGAGATTTGAAAATTTTATCGATTTTTGACGGTAGTATTGACTCCAGGAAGCCATTCGAAAGAAAACATTAAAGGATTAGAAGCTTGAGGGGCTTCTTTCAATTGTGAAGGGTGGATGACAGTATTGCGAAGACTTAGTTGCAGTGAAGTAAAGTTGTCTGTTCTGAATCTTTCGGAATTGTTTATTTCGATATTGTTTATGGTTTAGTGTTTATTCGGATTGTTTATTGTGAATTTTCAAGGTGCTACTTCGAGAATAGTGGTTAGTCCTTACACGATCAAACTTTTCATCGCTTGCATCCAATAGAATAACTTTCTGTGTATCAGTGAAGATGATAATGTGGTAATAATTATCCATATTGAATAAATAGACTTGAAGTTGTCAAAACAAAAAAATTATTAAAACAACGAGATACCGGTTTCGGTTGTTACACCATTATCAATCTCTGGTAAACAAAGTTTCTGGTAATGAGTTTACTTCAAGTCTTTTTATTCAGATTATAATAACCTTGATTTGAAGGGGGCCAACCTGTAAAATACTTAGTATTTAGACATGCATAGCAGGATTTGCTGCTTTGAAGCAGTTCATGTCTAGTGAGTGCTGGCTACTTTACATAATCAGTTGTTTATTGCAAGGTTGTTTTATTGGATATAACTGCTGAATGAGAAATTTCATTTTGTACAAATACAGAGCTCAAGAACTATTACATCTTATTGAAATATCGTCAGTGGATAAATATTACTGTGTTTATAGCTTGAAATTTTTTGAAATATTACATTATAAATGGAGTGTTTTTTTTTTCTATTTTATTGATGGAACATTTATCAATTCAATAACTATATGGAATAGCTGGTCTTTTGAGAAACTACAGAAAGTAGATGGACTTTTATATTATTAACCATGGCTATCTAGGTTCATACAATGAAGTCAAGTGCATGTAATTCATCCTCGCAATAGCCTACATTATGAATAATAATTGTGAATGAATATTTTTTTCAAGTTTTACAACGACAACACGTAATCGTCTGCTGCTTTGATAACATTTTCACGCAAGTTTTTCGAACAATTTACAAATTGAACGATTTATTGACACTATTGGAAAAATCTCGAATCACACTCATTTCGATACAATCGAACAATATCAACACAACATGGAGTCGATAATCGACTGCTACTTCGATAACATTTTCACGCAAATGGACAGAGGCTGTCTTATACCACGCTACAAACGTCGACAGGTAGTCGACTATTTCAGCACTGTGATACGAGCGTGCAGCACTGAAAACTACGAAGAAAATTGCAAGAAAGCTGTGGAAGCCATCATTAGATTCCACAAAAAAGCCAAGGACAATAATGGATCGGTGTGCTTACTCGGCAAATACCATAATGTGCTCTATGTTGCTCTAAAACTGTGTTTTGATTGGAGATTGAGTGATCATAAAACTGTGACCACAGTTCTAATCGATATATTTTCGTGTGAAAAAACATTCGAACGTCTAATGATCGGTGCCATATTTGGCACACGTGTGACGCATTTGATATCGGGCTGGAAAAGTGA
Source organism: Laodelphax striatellus (assembly GCA_017141395.1). Lineage (NCBI taxonomy): Eukaryota > Metazoa > Arthropoda > Insecta > Hemiptera > Delphacidae > Laodelphax > Laodelphax striatellus. The sequence continues at coordinate 1,367,758 of CM029541.1, read as the reverse complement.
CTTCCAAACACGTGACGAGTGTCTGCAAGCAGTTGAGTATTTTTTGGAACATACCGCCCGCTCTCAACTGAAATTCGAAATTGGCGGGAGATTCAAAACAATGGCCGACATTACTATGCCGTCGTACGGTTTCTCATCGCCGGCTAAAGTCTGCATACAGGCTGGGAAGTTTGATCTTTTGAAAGTGCTTTTACGTTATGGGGCAGAACCAGTGGTTGTGACCAATCATAATCAATGTCCGCTACACTTGTTGCTGCTACGTTTGCATACTTTGGCTGAGTCAGCAAATCCTGAAGAGTGGAAAAGCTTTTTGTTCCCACCGTTTCATGGGTATGTGTTACCTGAAGATGTCGCTGAGGAAGGTGTCTCAAGGAATCAAGAACTTTCTCTGGAAGAAACCTCAAGAATAAATCATGTTCCTGTCTCCAAACATCACGAAAATTGTAAAAGTCATGTGAAACTTGTTCCTAAAAAACTCTGCAATAATGATAAATCTGATAAAAGTCCAGAAACCTTTGAAAGTAACCAAGAATCAACCTCCAAAGATTCCTCAACATCAGGAGAGCTTGAGAGTTATTGTGAATCAGTCTCTGAAGCATGTCCAAAAACCTCCAACGTCAATAATTGTGAATCTGACTTGGATGAGGCAAGAAGTTATAGTAAAAGTATTCCTAATGAACCCAAAACCACTGAAATTAGTCAAGTATATGTACCTGATGAACCCAAAAATCCTGAAAATCATGGAGAGTCAGTTTCCCTACAACCCAGAAACCTTTATACTAATCAAGAATACATCCCTGATGAACTAAAAAATCCTGGAGGTAATGTAGAGTCTGTTCCTCAACAACCCAAAACCTCTAAAATTGATGAAAAATATGTCCCCAATGAACCGAAAACCCCTGGAAATGATAGAAAATATTTTCCCCAACAGCCCAAAACACCTAAACCTAGAGCCCCTGTAACTGCTGCGGAACCAAGAACCCCTAAAAATAGCCTTGACCCCATACCCCAACAACAAAAAACCGTCCAAAATAACGAACCTGTTCCAAATGTCTTCAAATCCTCGATTTTCCCCGAAGACCTTATCAAGTGTCTCCAAGTTTTCATGAGCGTTATCCCGCAAGTGCCTCACACGATTTTTGATAACGAAAATGAACCAACCAGTTTGCATCCTGCCGTGTTTTCTGTAGTTCCGTGGGACAGGAGTGGCTGGACAACAGCTAGTTTAAAACATTTATGCCGGTGTGAGATTAGGAAACGTTTAGTGATCAATGGTTGTCTGCCTTATGGCATTTATGAACTGAAACTACCGACACAGCTACAGAGGTATGTTGATATGGGTGATTGAGAGAATTGGTTTTAAAATTAATTTAAATTAATAAAATTAATTAACTTTCAAATGTTGGCAAGAGACTTAGTTTATGAATTAAAATCACCTAAAAATAAAAGATTTTTAGACAGAATTCATGAACTAAGGCTAGGCGTACACCGGTTAGTCAAGACAAGACAATATTAGTCTCGTTTAGTCACAGTAATTCACATAGTTGCTTATAAAGCAGCACACACCGATGCAATGACTAATCGGTGTGTGTTGCTTCATAAGCAACTATGTGAAGTATTGTGACCAAACGTGACTAATCTCGTCTTGTCTTGTCTTGACTAACCGGTGTACGCCTAGCTTAAGAATCACCATTAAAAATAAACTGATGCATTCATTCATAGAATGAATCTTTTTCACAAGAAATCTTCTAGATTCCTAGATTGCTTTCTAGATAGCAATTCATAGATATCATTCATGAACTGGAATCACAAATTACCAATACAACTACAGAAATACGTTGGTATTGGTGAAAAAGAATGTTTTTTAGGTATTCAACAGTAGGCAGGAGACTAAGTTCATGTGTATTTTAATTACCTATAAATTATTTAGGCCAATTTATTTATTTATAAACAGCATTCATGGACTGTAATCACTTGAAACATTATTATCAATTAATGGATTATTCTACCTAATAAATATGTGGTTGAAACAAGTTCTGGTATTTTATTCAATTATTCTTTCTCTGTAGAAGTAAAGGTGATATTGTTTTAGTTATCCATAATGAACAAAAAGACTGGAAGATGTCAAAATCACAAATTCATTAAAACTTCGAGATACTGGTTTCGGTTGTTACACCATTATCAATCTCTGGTAAACTAAAACTAAAGAGCAGTAGATTATTCACACATATTGACAGCAAATTCTATTCTATTCTGGGCAGCAGTACCCAAGGTATGTAAACGAAGAAACTGTCAATATATCTTTCAATATACCATATACCAATATACCGGGGTAGTACAGTGATATTCATTTATTTTACACTTGGCATTAGATAGATAGATATTATTTCTTGACGTTGCTGATGGCCATAGAGTACGATGGCAAAGAAATAATATTTCTCAATCTATCTAGGCTATCTATCTCATATCAAGCGGCAAATTAAATGAATCTGAATATCGCTACTTAATTTTATATTAAGGAATTCGTATTGATGAAGTAGCAGGATTCTTTTAAATTGTCAGAAAACATCGTCTTGTCTTGTCTCGACTAACCGGTGTACGCCTAGCCTTATTTTTCTGACTTGGCGAAGTTTGGACAATAATGTCCACTCTACCACTTAACCACGGAGCTGCGAAGTTAACACTATCAATCTATTTTCACTAGGATAACGACAATGAATCGACTGTTTGACTGAATCCTAGTGAAAATAGATAGTGTAAGAAATAGTTTGAAGACAGAATAAAACACAAGAATTAGTTTCACAAATTCTTTAATTTTAATTTAAAATTCAATCGACTTACAAATAAACAGAATTATGTACATACGTTCAAGTAATATTTTAGTCCAATAATTGTAAATTATTCAGCTTTTCCCAACTGTAGAATCCAGCCTTCACTTGTCTGCCTCCAAAGAACCGGCCATTCAGATCCACCACAGCTGAAAATTAAAGAGAAAAACACAAAATTAAAACAAATTCGACATATCAAAAGCACATATTGTGACATTGAGACCAAAATGATAAGTGTAGGCTTAAAGCCTGGTTTTCATTAGTAGAGTTAGTGGTAGAGTTCCCTGGGCGAGTACTAACTATCTTGTGAACTCTCCCAATGAAAACGTTCATAGTAGAGTAGAGCGATGGTAGAGTACTTGTTTTTGGTAGAGTAGAGTGGTATAGCACCGTGGGATAGTACTCTACCACTTGCCTTCCCCCACCACCGCTTCTCACTCTACTCTACCACCACTATCCTAATGAAAACAGTCTTGAGCTAGTAGAGTAGAGTAGAGTAGAGACATTTTAAGGTTAGATCTGTTCACTAGACAACACACTTTACCTACTATTCTCAATTGTAGTGAAAACAGCTACTCGACCAAGTAAGTAGAGTAGAGTTAGTACGGTAGAGTTAGTATGCTAGTTACTCGACCACTAAAGCCTGGTTTTCATTAGTAGAGTTAGTGGTAGAGTAACTAGCATACTAACTCTACCGTACTAACTCTACTTGGTACTTAAAAACAAGTACTCTACCATCACTCTACTCTACTATGAACGTTTTCATTGGGAGAGTTCACAAGATAGTTAGTACTCGCCCAGGGAACTCTACCACTAACTCTACTAATGAAAACCAGGCTTTACTCTACTAATGAAAACCAGGCTTAACAGTTTGCGAGATATGGTTTTTCAAAGTTCATCCAAGCTAGTACTTTTCAAACGATTTAACGTCAGTAAACGATTGCGCTTCAATCAGCTGTTTTCTGACAATTTAAAATAATCCTGCTATAGTGAATAGTTCAAAAAGTTTTCATTACGATACAAGTTTCAAATTCCATTTCGAAAAGGCAACTGTTTCGATTTCAATTGTGAAACTGTAATAGCTGCCTTATAACAAAGTCGTTGATAGAATAAATTCTACTAACCTTTGATGGCCGACTCGATGCGTTTGAACTCGACAAATATTCGGACGGCCTCGTCAGATGGCGCTTCGGGCAGCTCGTGAATGATGACCTTGATGACGTCACCGTATTTAGTGTTGCACTCGTCCTTCACTTCCGGCTCCAGTTCAGAGTCCACTTCACCCGGGCCCACCATGTTCTGCCACAGAAAAAAAACAATAATTTATAACATCAAATATTGTACATAACACGTCTGGGAAAGTGATTACAAATTGTTAAATATAGCAGGATTATTTTAAATTGTCAGAAAACAGCTGATTGATGTACGCTCGTTTACTGACGTTAAATCAGTTGTTTTCTGACAAGTTAAAATGATCCTGCTATATTGTGATATCGATTTTAGAAACAGCTGTTTTCTGACAAGTTAAATTGATCCTGCTATACATGATTGAAATACAGAGCCTTTAAGCTGAGGCCGCACTGCTGGGTGGTTACGTGGATGATAGATGGTTTATCTATAGCTCATGCAACATCTATAATAATAGAACATGTAGAAATGATCATGGCCTTCTCGATAAACCGTGTCAACCGAGTCTAATTTCGTTAGGTTGGTAATAAGATAAGGATGAAATATTATTTTTTGAACAGTATGTGATAGCAAGTAAAATTAGGTTGGAAATAAGATGAGGATTGGAATTTTTTCTCAAGAACAATATGCTATTCAAAAAAAAATAATAAAAAAATAGGTGAAACCAAGCTCGTTCAATAGCTATATCCCCATCTTATTGATTTTCGTTTCGACTCTCGTCATTAAGAGGTTTCGTCATGCTTGTCGTCTTGCAGCTCGTCTTGCAGCTTATTTAGGCTAGGACAAGACAAGACAAGATTAGTTACGATTAGTCACAGTACTTCACATAGTTGCTTATGAAGCAACACACACCGATTAGTCATTGCATCAGTGTGTCATGCTTCATAAGCAACTATGTGAATTACTGTGACTAAACGTGACTAATCACGTCTTGTCTTGTCTTGACTAACCGGTGTACGCCTAGCCTTATGGTAATATTAGCAACTCTTACCTGCGCACAGAATATTTCCTAAATAGATTTTATAACATTTTGAACGTTTATTATATTATAATCATGTTGTAATGATCTTGATTTCAAAGTTTTTTATTTGATGAGCATAATGGAGACTCACCCTAAGCAGCACGACCTTGGAGGGCGATTTCATGATTTCGGTAATGGACGGCTCGGGTCCCAAGGGCGCCTTGGTCGGGGGCGGGGGTGTGTTGGAGGCGGGGGGCGGGAAGGGTAGGGGGGCGGAGGAGGGCAGCATGTCTTTCTCGTGTATGATGCGGCCGCCACGTTTAGACGTCTTCTCCACCTGTAGGGCCATCGATATGCCCTGCTCCTTTTTGCCCAGACCTTGGCCTTCCTGTCAAACAGAAATTCATATAGAAATGAGTTGAAATTAATTCAAGTTTATTAATTTATTTATTCAATTAATTCAAAGTTTTATTGTTCACATCATTAAAACTTTTCACATTACATTCTACCAAAACTCATCACATCAAGTAAGACTTAACGAGGAAAACGTTCCTTATAGATAAAATTTCAATAATAATGTACTATCAATAATTGATTTATAAATACAGGGTATTTAACCACATTATCGAGAGTACAATCTTCTAATCTGATATGTATACTGTGAATAATAATAGAATGCCATGGAATAATATTAGCGGTTTTATAGTATAGATACTACAAAGAATTGGAAATAGAATATACAATGAAGCCCAGGACAGTTTAGGGTGGCTTGATAGGCAAGCAGTTTAAAAAAAGACAAATAAAATTGCTGAATTGATTGCTGAGTGAAAGATAGGGAAATCAAAATCTTGATCTCCAGTCACGTGACAATTGAATAATATTGTCACATAAATAGTCGCTCGCATTGAATAGTCACATAATAATAAAAGAAAAAAAGAAGAAGAAGAAGAAGAAGAAGAAGAAGAAGAAGAAGAAGAAGAAGAAGAAGAAGAAGAAGAAGAAGAAGAAGAAGAAGAAGAAGAAGAAGAAGAAGAAGAAGAAGAAGAAGAAGAAGAAGAAGAAGAAGAAGAAGAAGAAGAAGAAGAAGAAGAAGAAGAAGAAGAAGAAGAAGAAGAAGAAGAAGAAGAAGAAGAAGAAGAAGAAGAAGAAGAAGAAGAAGAAGAAGAAGAAGAAGAAGAAGAAGAAGAAGAAGAAGAAGAAGAAGAAGAAGAAGAAGAAGAAGAAGAAGAAGAAGAAGAAGAAGAAGAAGAAGAAGAAGAAGAAGAAGAAGAAGAATGCGACCAGGAACGTCCTAGTTTCAACTAACCTTGAAGCCGTACTTGGCCATAATCTTGGCAGCCACCGAAGCGCCGTACACCTTTGGCGATTGTGCGGGCGGTTCGGGGGCTGGTGGCGGGTTGGCGTCCTGTTGCAGCGAGGGAGGCGGGGCAATGGCCACCCCTGCACCCCTTGGCACTCCTCCCCCTCCACCGCCCCCACCACCGCCGTCCTCATCGTCATCCTCGTCGCTGTCTTTGCGGCCGGCGAATCCCGACGGTGTTTTGACACGACGCAACTGCTCCGCGCCGTCTGCTAAGCCGGGAGTTAGTTGCGGGTCGAACGGACGGCTGAAGCGGAACAAACATCAGATATTCTTTATTGTCACGAATATTAACTTGGATATGACAGCTTTATTGATAGGTTACCGCTGCAGGTTAGTCGCACTCCTTTTTTTGGAGGGGGAAAACCTTCAACAAGGCAGGTGTTGGGCTGGTAGTGTGAGATTTCTACTCACTAAAAACCCACCTACAATTCCCACAGCAAGACACCTGACTGGAACCGCTATATAGCATTACTTCATGTCAGGGCTGAGCTTTCTTTTGTGCTAATGGCAACTACCTCATAGTCCCTACCTGCTTTTCAGGGGTCTGTCAAACATCCCTCTTCAGTCGCACTCCTTTTTACTGTCTTTAAAATTCACTTTAATGTGAATGTAAAATCGCTTACAAATAACATGCAGAGCAGACGGAGACTGTTGCATTGTTGTGGCAGACTTTAGCAACATGCCCAGGATGCACTGCAACTAACCTCCAGCGGTCACCTATCAATAAAGCTGCCATATCTCAGTTGATATTCGTCCAATCTAAAGAAATGAGGTATCAATCGATTTGTAATTGAATTAAGGCTAACTGAAAAAAGTTAATATTGTAATTTTTCAATATCAACGGTTTTCTAGTTATTTAAGAAACAAAATGGCAGTCATCTGGCTTTATGAATTTCAAAACTTGTCATTATTTTTTGTAGCTTTGTCTAGTTACCATAAATGTTGGTGCAAAGGTTAAATATAATTTATGTTTGACCATTATTTAGAAAAAAATAAGTGAAAATAACAAAATGGCAGCTATGTGAGTAACTAAGGACTTCCGGACAATTTAAATATGATATTTTGATAATTTTCTTACCCAGGAAACAATGCCCTAGATCTAGAATATTGGTAGGGAGTTCTGAAACACTCTGTATTCAAATTCCTATCTTTCAAAATTATCAATATAGTGAAAAACTTACTTTTCTCTCATTCTTTGTCTCTCTTCTCGCCTCCTTCTCCTCTCCTCGTCTTCTTTTTCTTTCTCTCTTTCCCTGATTTCTCTGAGATCTGAAAGCAAAGGAAACATACAATGTAATTGTATTTAGTTCTAGTATTCAGTAGAGTAATTGTGATTGGTTCTTATTTGCTTTAAAAATACTGTGAGACATTCGCATTCGCATGACATTCGCAGCACCTTTTAATTTACCACTGATCACCACTGAACAATTAATTTATTGATTTTGATCGAGATTAAATTGATATTTACACGATCTATCCAGGATCTATCCACGATCTATCACACGATCTATCCTGAACAATTAATTTATTGATTTTGATCGAGATTAAATTGATATTTACACGATCTATCCAGGGAAGCCTGGTATTCAATCACGACATTGAATATTTGGATTAACCAAATTGAAACTCCAAAATTGTCATAAAAAAGAGCCTCGAAAAAAATGAAGCTGTTGAGAGTACTAAGGAATAAAAATTAACGAATTTCACACAATTAAGCTAGAGCTAAAATTATAGAAATTTCAATCTTCTAAATGAATCCACTCCAAGATATTGATTTTAATATTTATTGGTTTTTATGTTACTGTTCTTATTGTAAAATTCATAAAGTTTCACTAACCTTTGACGACTTTTTCGTAATCGTTTGGCCACATAGGATCATATTCTGCTCCTTCAAAATTCCAGTCGGGATCTTTGCTTGTTTGATGATGGCCAAATCCGAAATCTGCACGTCCATCCTAACAAGAAACAAAACTTTCAAACAACATTCAACAATTATTTCAAGACATAGGAAACAAAAATTTAAATTCAATTGTAGAACAATATTTAGTAGTTGTTCTAACAACTTCAAGTACCGTGAAGTGGTTTATAGGCTCAAAAGAAGTTACTTTATAAAGATAATATCGAACTATCAAAATTACTGGTTGCTTACGGTACTTACTTTAGTGAAGAAAAGGCTTGGGCCGTCATCGTCATCTCTCTTTGATTTCAAATCAATCACTGGAGCTAAAGTGGTTGTTTTCCGTGTTTGCTCACGTCTTGGCTGAAAAATTAAAAACCTATTATATTGTTTGATTGGATGAATGAAAGCAAACCTAACCTCAAATTTTAAATTTACATTCAACTGTGTTTACCGGTTAATCACAACCACTTTGGTAAAATTACAGATTGAGGCGACCATCGAGTATTTAATGATCCTATTTAGAACATTCTCACTAATGAAATAACTTGTTTTTTTTTATAAATTGAGACGTAAACATACTTGAGAATAGGAAGATATATTTCACATTTTAGACAAACTATTTCATTCCCAGACGATATTTGATGGATGAGATAAAAGCACCTGTGTTTAGAGATAGATAATTCAAGTTATTCTAAGTTTTTAGTCTACTTTAGTAAAAAATAATGTGAATATTGACCGACTAACCTGAGTTTGCGACGCCTTTTTCAGTTGCAATTGGGACTGAAACAACTTTATTCCGGAAGACCATCCAGCAACTTGGTCTGATTTCTGTTTGATGGCATCAAAGTCGTCGTAAAGTGACATTTTAAGCGGAATATATGGATAAATAATCCACTAAAAATGTAAATAAATTCAAAAACACATTAAATTAGTGAAGGCATATCGATACTCGATACAGAGACAACCGATAGGGATTGGATTGGACATTATCGATACATTTCAGTCTAAACTCCAGAGAAGACAAGTTTTGGGTAATTTTTTTACGATATTGAATTCAAATTGATCAAAAATCTCAAATAAATAGCATATCTCTACCCCATGAGAGTGGAACTATATAATTTATCGCGTTTTGTAATCCTTTTCCGTTTTCTAAATCTGTATCATTTTCTGAAACTTATCTTGAGTGCTCTATAAAGTTTCTACTCTATGATTACTGCAGTCTGAAAACCGGAACATATGATTTGTAAATCGTGTTTACAGCGAAATCTGTGAAACATGAGTGGATGATTATCAATTTTTATTTAGATAGAGATCAAATTGTTAATATATTCTTGTAATTCCAATAGTATAATTGTAAAGGCTTATCTCAGTTTCACATCTAAGTGAATTTTTATTCTTTATCAACAATGTGCAACATAAAACGTGAGTAATATGGTAGTGCATGTACATGTGGTTTGAGTCTTCATATATATTCGCTTTTTATCTAGTATTTTACTTCCAGTGAATGTCATCTATCATATTTTACATCATTATCCTCTTATATTTTCAAATTTATATATAGTTCAATCAATTAATAGCACTAATTAATCAATTTTTGTCTTTACTTAAGGTTATGTGCGGCACTACAACTTCGAGTACTTTTTTATCAATATGTTATCAATTTCTACCTTGTTAGAATATCAATTATCACCCGATAGCAATAATTGTAACCTTTCTGATCATATAACTACATCCTGTTTATCCTTATATTTTTAAACTTACTATGAAAATTGCTCTTTGTCTAAAAAAACGTGTTATCAACAATGTGCTTTTCTCTTCATGAATGTGTTTTTGTCACTCTCTCTATCTGTAAACAGACATGACTCATCTAAATTGGTGTTGCAGTTCTAAAAAATTCAAATTCTTTATTTCAGCTTCAGATTCTGAGGAGGACATTCTGTCTGAGGTGGTAGAAGCAACAGAATCTGATGAGAGCGATGCAAGCACTTCTATTGATGATTACTATGACGGAAACGAAGAAGATGAAGATGAGGAAGATGACGAAGCTGGTAATTTGAATTAACTCTTTGTAAATTTTCTTTAAAAAAAACACACACATTTATATTTGTTACAAGTGTCATAATTATCTCCAAAATTCACATTCTTCTCTTATCACTTTTCCCCATTAACTTCTCAATAATAATTATGCCACATCCATGTACTTATCCTATCCTCCTCCATGATCAATTTCCTTTTCTTTTTCTAGGTCCTCTCCTGTTCTACCTTCTTCTGTATTGTCTAACTAATGTGATATGTAATACGGGCTGAGCACTGATTTTTAGAAACAGCAAGAATGTTTTCTCAAACAAGTTTTTAATCTGTATTTTAATGCTATTTTTTTATCCATGTAACCTCGCTCACATTATTAATGTATCATTAAAGTATCCAGATAATAAAATGTTTATGGTTTACTTTTTTGTTGTTTTTTTTTAAGGTATAGTAGTATACATTATTTACAGTTTATTCTTGAGTAATCATTTACGTATCAGAATGAATAAAATATTTATTTTCTAAATTACTGTGCCGTTTTTATTTTTATTATTTTTGAAGTTTTTCATAGTAGAAATGTAAATAATAATATTATTACTAGTATACTCTCCACACTAGCATCGTGTGGTCGTACCTTATGGCGCGGTTTCACGATACCAGTAGACGTGTAGGTTACTGGCAGGAAGGTTGGTCATATGATCTTCCACTCTATACAAACAAAAAGGGCAATGCACACCAGTGTGCAACACACTGGTGTGCATTGCTCTATTTGTTTGTATCAATTATATTAATTCGTGAAACTAATTGCAACAGGTAGCTCAGACGCCGAGCAAGATACAAAGCCTTTGGAGGACGCCATCAAGCACTATATGCATATCAGAAATCGCCCTCCCGAGATAGAGTGTGATGGTCTGATAACAGATATCAGCTTTCATCCTAAAACAAATGCATTGGCTGCCGCTTGCATATCCGGCGATCTGTTCATGTGAGTACTTGATTCAAAAAAACTACAGTTTCTTTTACAATTTCAACGTCATTCAATAATTACTATCTTCAAGAAGTTCCCGATCGTTTATTCTGTCTCTCACTAGTCTCCTTTCTGTAACGATGCGGGGCGGTATGATAATAAATAATATGTCGAATAATAAAATGATAAATTTAATAGTTTATTTTCTATAATGAAATAATAATTTATTTTAATAAGTTGCCTTGGCAAGGACGTAATAACATAACAAGAGGTATAATTATTATTACTTTAATAATAATAAAATAATAAATAATTTTATTAATAAAAGAATTGTAAAAATATATTTGTTTGGACCTTTAAAAAAATTAGAATACCCTTTTGGGGTTTAAATAAAATAACAACTTTTATTGGGGAGTAATTTTGCTTTGCTGCGATAATAAAAAGAATATTGTGGTGTCTTATGATAAAGTAAAGACTTACCTTTTGAAGGTATGCTGCTCAGCTTGTCCACGAAATATCACTATCACTGGCCTCACACCTACTTTACCCAAATCTGTGTGTGGTACTCAGTCTACAGATAGGATTGAATTCCCTAAGTACAAGAATTTAAACTGCCCGTACTGAGACAGTTCTTGTATCTTTGAAAATACAATTCCTCTCCTTCAGACTAACTATCCCACACAGATGGTACACTTGTACCTTCAAAATCTGAAAAGGTGAATAGCGCCAGATTCAAAATTGAAGCATCTATTTATGTGAGGACCAGCACCTTGAACGTGATCATTTCGTGGCCAAACCAAACTCAGCTTTGTTATTGTTGTTGAATGCATTAAATACAGAACTGACAACAAGTGCGCTCTCCATCTAATGCACTCACGTGCCATCAAGGTTTATTGATTAAAAACAACCAGTCAGTTTCTCTTTCACTTTGTGTTATGTACCATGTTTAATAAACAAAATAATCAATACTCAATAATCGTGTACTTGAAGCTGGAAATCAAATATTTCCGCATATCTCAAGAATTGTAGAAAAACTACAATTTTCTTATTTATGACATTTCTCATCCTTAATAAACAAGATATTCGAAGTGTCCTAGGAAATTTCTTTAATTTTTATTGTGAATTTGTGTTGTGTGCGCAGTTACAAGTACGATGTGGCGGGCAACCAGACACAGCGCAAGACAGAGGTGCACACGGGCGCCTGCCGAGCTGTGGAGTACTCGCACGACGGCCAGAAAATATTCACCGTCTCCAAGGACAAGTCGATTGTGGCCACCGACAGCGAAACCGGGCAATTCGTGCATGTCTTCGACAAAGCGCACTCGTAAGTCACTCAATTCTAACCTCAAATTAACTCACTCGTTTAATAGACTACCAGAAGCAGACAAAACTTGAGAGATGAATAACACATCTAACTAGTTTGTGTGAGTGGGGTTTGAAGAGTGCTGTATCCATTTGTCACTCTATCTCTATTAACTCTTCTATTTGACACTAACTCTATTGTCACTCTATTTGTCACTCATTTATCCATTTTTATTTTGTGGTTTTTTGTTCAGTGATTACTGGTTAGGCTTGACTTTGAAGGAATATTAGTAGTAATAATTTATAACTGCTCCAGGGCCTTCCATCACAGCACAGAATCTGACGTAATTTAACATGACTGACAATGCCAGAATCTGGCTGCAAAACTTGACCTCACCTTATAGTTCGCCAATACTGTACTACAATATTACTTAATTAGTCATTAAGGTAATGAAGCTTCATTCTCATACGATTATATAGTAGTGATTCGAAAGTCAGGTTTCTGGTAGGAAATTAGTATTTTCAAGTACTAGTAGTAGTTATTTCCATTTGAAGTTTGACATGAAGTGAATATTGTCTCCTTTAGAAAAAAGTAATCTGCGTACTTTGTGATCATTTTCAGTGCGGCCCTCTTCAGCATATCAATTATCAGTGAACATTTGTTCGCGACAGGAGATGAGGACGGAGCTGTTAAATGTAAGTTGAATACAATTTGTCATAATTTTGAGTTGTTTAACATTGTTACAGAAAAGTACAATATAAGTGTATCCAAGCATTGGCTTCCATAATTATATTTTAGCTTATGGCTTCTACCGGGTGTTTCAAAAAGGACGCACTTCAAATTTGAAAGAAAATAATTTCTGTATTAGGAATATTTTTTCATCAAAATATAATATATTAGCACCACTGTACTCTTTATTAATGCATTGTACATCACCTACAAGTATCAGTGCTTCCCCAGTATCCATTTGTATCTGTAGTGTCTGTAAGGCTAGGCGTACACCGGTTAGTCAAGACAAGACGAGATTAGTCACGTTTAGTCACAGTACTTCACATAGTTGCTTATGAAGCAACACACACCGATTAGTCATTGCATTGGTGTGTGCTGCTTCATAAGCAAATATGTGAATTACCGTGACTAATCTCGTCTAGCTTATGAAGCAGCACACACCGATGCAATGACTAATCGGTGTGTGTTGCTTCATAAGCAACTATCAGAAGTACTGTGACTTAACGTGACTAATCTCGTCTTGTCTTGACCAATCTGTGTACGCCTAGCCTAAGTGTTTGGCTATGGTTTTTCCAAAGGATGAACGTGTGTTTATTAATGAGAGTTATTAAGCATTATTATTTATCTTACGAATAAGACAAAGATAAGTTCCAGTACGAATCACTCGAAACTGAAGTATCTTGTCTTTTACTGGAACTTCTTTCTTTGTAAGATTTTGTCATTTTCTGCCTATGTATGCACTGTTGAATGGAAAAATACATTTGAATTTGAAAGTAGGTTGAAAAACTATATGGTGCATAGTTTGTTTGTTATGGGGTGCATGTATCGGGATTTAGTTTGACAATTTTCTTTTATTTCTTACCATTTTGCATTATGGGATATTAGGAATTTAATGTATCTCTTTACATTTTGCAGTGTGGGATATAAGTTGAGGAATTTTTTGTATTTCTTTCCATTTTGCAGTGTGGGATATAAGTTGAGGATTTTTTTTTTCATTTCTTTCCATTTTGCAGTGTGGGATATAATTTGAGGAATTTTTTGTATTTCTTTCCATTTTGCAGTGTGGGATATAAGTTGAGGATTTTTTTTGTATTTCTTTCCATTTTGCAGTGTGGGATATAAGGCATGAACAGCCGATCCTGTCAGTGCATAAAGTGAAAGACTACATAAGCAGCATTGTGACGAACGCCTCTCGGCGGTATCTGGCCTGCACAACGGGAGAGGGCACTGTCGTATCCATCAACATTGTCGCCAAGAAGTTTCACGTCGAGGTGAGTGGAAATATTGTTGAAATATTTTTAGAAATAATCTGGAACCTGGGCTGGTCACCTTGAAATTAAATTTTGACGTCTCTCTGTTATCAGTTATCAATTCACTGTTTAGTCACAGTACTTCACATAGTTGCTTATGAAGCAACACACACCGATTAGTCATTGCATCGGTGTGTGCTGCTTCATACGCTAAGGCTAGGCGTACACCGGTTAGTCAAGACAAGATAAGACGAGATTAGTCACGTTTAGTCACAGTACTTCACTTAGTTGCTTATGAAGCAACACACACCGATTAGTCATTGCATCGGTGTGTGCTGCTTCATACGGTAAGGCTAAGGCTAGGCGTACACTGGTTAGTCAATACAAGACGAGATTAGTCACGTTTAGTCACATTACTTCACTGTGTTGCTTATGAAGTAACACACACCGATTAATCATTGCATCGGTGTGTGCTGCTTCATAAGCAACTGTGAATTACTGAGACTAAACGTGACCAATCTCGTCTTGTCTTGACTAACCGGTGTACGCCTAGCCTGAAAATGACTACTGAAGTGATCTAAAACATCAAGGTTATTAGATATAAGGTTGAACCATCCCTATTGCTTTTTGAATTCACAAGCTGTTGTAGTGGGGGAGACTGATTCGGATGACGTCATTTTAATCATTTATTTTGATAATATCAGCTGTTGATAATTGGCGGACCGCGAGTGTGACGTAACGTGAATCAAGAAATCAGACTTCCCCCTCCACTTTGCGCCTTACACCAGCGATGTGGAAACCTTCTCTCTAATAACCTTGCTAAAACATAACAGCCTAGATTTTGGAACTTATTGTGATATTTTGGATGAATATTTTCTAAATATGATTGATTTGATGACAGGCATTTTTGCATTGGTTTCAATGGTAACCTAGCTGCAATACCTGCCGATTGGTCACTGTTTTCTCACTTGAGCGCGACACTATCTCAAGTATCATTCTCATGAATGAACTTTGATTAGAATGGTTTTGTCTTTTGTCGTTGTGCAGTCAGAGCCGTACGAGTCGGAGCTGACGTGTGCCGGCCTGTACAAGGACGACGGCAAGCTCGTGTGCGGCACGGCCACGGGCCAGCTGCTCGTCTACAACTGGGCCGAGTTCGGCTTGCACGTCGACGAGTTCCCCGGCTCCGTTAAGAAGGCCATCAACTGCCAGGTGCCCCTCAACGACAACATTATGCTCACCGGCTGGGAGGACGGCAAGATCAGGTCAGTTGCCAGTCTGTAATATCTGTATTAGTCATAATAAATTTATGCGTTTTGGAAGTGAATAGGTCACTGAATAGGCTAGTTGTCTTCAAGGATGAAAAGCACTATATATATATTTTTTTTTTAATTGAATTTATTTATTGAAATACAATTTCACATTCTTACATAAAAGAAAAATAATACCCGCAAGGAAAATCCTGTGCGCAGGTATGAGTTGCAAATAACTTACAATCAAAAATAAAACAAAAAATAAATTACAATACACACATTTAGGTCCATCCTTACTTGGTGAAAAGTGACAATGTTCATTTCAAGTAGATTATATAAGATAGAAGTTATATTTAGTCAAGTTAATTAGATACAAGTTATGTAGCACCTTATACCCCATTATTGTTAACTATAATAATAATTCCGTGTAACCTGGCTGGCTCAGGTCTGGTGTCAGAGTTTTCAGGTCACTCCTGATCAGTTCAGGGTCTCTGACGTGACTTAACGACTGTTTTTTTAGGAAGCCGGGACCAACGGCTTAATAAATCGTATCTGTATTAATCGTAATAAATATGCGTTTTGGAAGTGAATAGGTCACTGAATAGGCCAGTTGTCTTCAAGAATGAAAAGCACTATAGTTCATTTCAAGTAGATTATACAAGATAGAAGTTATATGCCCGGTTTTTCAGTCGCTCAATAGACAGTTTATGGATCCAATAGCACTATTGAATCAATAACCATGTGTTTTCAAATGCAAAAAAAGTTATTGATTCAATAAGTTTATTGAACGACTGAAAAACCGGGCAATAGTTAGTTAGATACAAGTTGTGTAGCACCTTATACCTCATTATTGTTAACTAAGCATAATAAAGATAATAGCATCATTGTATTTTTAGTCAGTTCTACTCCAGCGAGCACAGTGGATAGTTCTCGTTTGAATTTACCATGTATAAGTACGTAATTCTATTGTTAGGCTAGGCGTACACCGGTTAGTCAAGACAAGACGAGATTAGTCACGTTTAGTCACAGTAATTCACATAGTTGCTTATGAAGCAGCACACACTGATGCAATGACTAATCGGAGTGCGTTGCTTCATAAGCAACTATGTGAAGTACTGTGACTAAACGTGACTAATCTCGTCTTGTCTTGACTAACCGGTGTACGCCTAGCCTAAAAGTCAACATTGAGATGAAACATCCTTGTTTGAATCAAGGTTAGTTCAGGTCGGTAATTTTGATATTATTGTTGTTTGTGTTGGTCGTAGATAAAATTGTGTATGCAACGGTTGTATTTTGCCTTTGAACCACTCGTGAGACCATTAATGTACTCGCTAAAGCTCGTATTTTTGCGTTATATGTCACTCGTGGTTTAAAGGCTCTCATAATACACTACAACCTTAGCTGCACTTAGTAAATGTTTCTCTTTTGCGCTCTTCGTACACAAATAACTGTGTTTACTATTGTCGAATTGAAATGACTATTGATTACAAAAACTATTGTTATTATACTATATAGTATCATGTTTTGGGGGAGCGGAATAATTCATCTTAATTCTATTTTTAAGAAACAGAAGAAAGCCCTCCGAATTGTTGACAACCTGAAGCCATATGAATCTTGTAGAAATTTATTTAAAAAGTATAATGTGCTCACAGTTCCAGCAATGTATTTTTTGGAAATTGCCTTGATAATAAAGAGAAATGAGAATAAGTTAAGAGAGAGTTATATCCATCATCGATATAACACCAGGAATCAAGGAGTCCATCTTCAGTACCCGCAACATAGAACGACTGCCTTAGAAAAGGGGCCGCATTATAGCGGGCTTAAAGCTTACAACTCCCTTCCCATTGACATAAAATCCATTGAATGCAATGAGCTATTCAAGCGTGCAATTAAAAGGAAATTGATAGAAGTATCACCATACAGCTGGGGGGAATGTTTTGACTGTTGGCGCCAACAAAATTAATGTACGTTTGGCAGTTCTTAAATGAGAAAACTCTCTTGTCTGTGATCTGTTTTTTAAGTGTATTTTGAGTATTTATATGTGTATATATATGTACACACACTCAAGACTATATGTATGTGTATATGTGTATCTTGGAATCATTGACATGCCATATATTACCAAGCTCTGCTTGATTTTGTAATGTTTATTTGGCGCAAATTAAACTAAACTAAACTATTGTTTCAGGGCAACGCACATTCACCCGAACAAACACTTGGGTGTTATAGGCCAGCACCAGATGTCAGTTGACTCCCTCGACATATCGCACGACGGCACTTACGTAGCGTCCTGTTCGTTGGACGAGAAAATATCGTTTTGGCCTGTCGACTTTTTCAACGATATCGACTTGAACGTCGGTATCGATAAAAACACCAACCTGCCGTCATCACAGATCACCGACCAGAAGACGTTTTTTGCCGATCTCGCCGATAGTTAGACGATCAAATCTCTATTACATGCTGTGGAACTTTGATTGTCCGAATCGATACATCGATGTTTGTTAATCGATACTTGACATATCGATACTGTGATAGTATTGAGAATATTTATAGATGTTTGAAAGGATGAAGACAGAAATACTGTATTTATTTATCGATTAGTTAGTACTCAAAACAAAAAGAAATCATCACGATTTTTTTGCTAACTTCCTATATTGAAATTATATTGTATAATTTTTTATTCGTGCAAATTCGTTTCACAGCAATTAGCTAGATTTTTACCAACATTATTATCACAGGATATAAAAATTAAAATGCGATGAATCAGATGCTATGAATTAAGATGCAATGAAATCATATTGTTTCCAACAATCCATCAACAATAGTTGATAATGAAATCTAATATTATTGGGAATGATAATATCAAGTAAAATCAGTCTGTTTAATTTTTCCATAATTTCCATTCCATGATCTATATACGCAGATGTTCTGTAGGGATCACGGCCAAGACACTAATAATTATTAGTGAAACTTCAACATGAAATTATTCAATTAATAGTTATTTAATTATATTAGTAACTCAATTGTATTCAAGTGTGTCCTCCATAAATAGTTAATAGAGTAGTACATTTCCAAAGACTGTATTAATCTTTGAAATTGCATTTCATGATACAGTACGGTAACATGGATTTAATTAAAATGAATTTATTTGATCCAACCCTAGAAAGAATTTAATAATAAAATCATTTCTTTGAGTCTTGTTCAAACTTTCTAAACTTCTTTAAATATCTGAAGACTGTACTGTACTTTATAATACAGTACTGATATTTTAACATAAAAAAATTCAGTCATTAAGCATTCGTCTTTAAATGTTGAATTTTTAGTAATCTCAATTATTTTAATCTAATAATTTTCATAATTCGTTAAATTTAAATTCAGCCTCGATAAAATAAATTCCATTAGAACTATTATTTATTTCTCAACATGATTCACACAAGGTCTAAATTCAAATGATGTATTTTTTAAATATAAATTGATAAATATTGAAAAATTCACCAATGAAATAACTTGATAATAAATCTAATGATAAACTTAATAATAAAAAACTTGATTTAATTTTAAATCTTGATTGAATTGAACTGTAGAACAAATTCGATGGAATAAACTTTTTATCAATGATCACTGATACCTTCAATGAGTGATGCAGGAGTATTAGAAACTTATGAAAAATAACTGTATAGAGGTTACCTAGTAGAGCATATTAGATGTATTTCGTGAGTTATTTAGATTTTGAATTAGATGCGTATTATTAATTCGTATAATCAAAGTTCCGCTGCATTTGCAACTCTATTCTCAATTTACAATAATTAATGTGGCAATATGTTCCAATGAAATACGTGTACCTTTGTAATGTATGATAAATTATAATATACGAAACCAAATTATAATTTCAATAATTTTGTTAGAATGCTTCCTGTTTATTTGAAGTCCTGGTTCTGTTGAAATCTTATTTGTATTGAAAAACCATCTAAAGATCTTTTTTGCACACATAAGTGTTTTACTTGTGCGTGGGTAATGAGGTGAAGGACGATACGGTGAAAACGTGCCAGACGGAACGGGAATCGAACCCGAGACCGGTGAAGCGATAGCAGACTGTAGGTGTGACGCTCCAGCCAACTGACCTATACCGGCCTTACTGATTTGACTCTAGTCTGGAACGTGTCTATTGCAGTAAGACATTTCTCCAAAAGTCATTCTAGTTTTAGTTACAAGTGTCATAACAGAGAGAGTTATTGCAATAGACTTTTCTTCTAGAGCATTCAAGAATCGGTGAGATTAGATAAGAGACAGCGCCTACCACTCCCGTTGTATCTGTGACCAGCTTCTCTAAATACAAAAATTTATGAACTTCAAAATCGCTTGCCGGTGTTTCGAAATCCACCTAAATCTGTAGGTCCATTCATATCTCATCATCATCCTTCTCATTACCCACGCACATGCTTAGAGCTTATGTGGGCATCATCCCTAGCAAAAAAATTAATGTTAACGTCTGTAGATCTAATGTTGTTCTAGACCCAAGAGGCAACTATCTAGATTACTCCAAGAGATGTAAGGCAATAAGGGTTTCAAACTATTTACTCAAGATGACAATATTGTTTCATTTCATAATGTTTTAATTAAATGTAGAGTTATCACAGAGAAAGTATAGAAGAAGGTTCCCTATGATTACATGAAGAAGGCTTTCACTTATGAAAGGTTAATCAATTATAATTTTGTAACAGTTTATGTAGAAGCAAAATTATGGAAAACTTTACTATAAACACATAATGTAAATCAATGATAATGTAGATTTACATTATCTGTGCTATAAAGAAACAAATTGAAATACTTACAAATTTGATATATTTTAAACATTCTTAGAACTCAACAAAACAAGTAGCACGTTTATATTTACAGGTACTGTAACACTGGAGTTGAAATAAAGTCACTATAACACTCAACTAAATTTATACATGTCTCTATAAATGAAGTAGATATTACCACACTGGAATATTACAATTTTCACTTCCTCCCAAAGGGATCTGACCAGATTTTCATACCTGTAAAAAGAAATAGGAATTTTCAAAAACGATATTGAAAAAAGTTTTCCTCTTAAGAGAAAAATAGGTGTTGAAGAATATTGGTGACTAAATTATAGTTGTAAAATTTTAAAGATATTGACAACTTATTTACACTGACTTTAAAAAACTCTTGAGTAGAAAACAACTTGACTTCATAGTGATGATCGTTTAGTCCTATTGTTGGACATCTTCCGGCTGAGGAACTGTTGACTCTCCCTGACAGTTGAGAGTCAACTGTTCCTTAGTCTGAAGATGTCCAACAACAGGACGAAACGATCGCCACTATGATGTAAGTCAAGTTGTGTCCTACTTGGAAGTTTATGAAGTCAGTGTAATTTCATCATTAGAAAAAATAATGCATATAGAACAAGACAACTTATCAAGTTACACAAAGAAGTGGAAAGTACGGATAATGATTTCCTGCTAACATTAAAATGACAATGACTTGTTAATCATACTCTACGGTCATCAGCAACGTACGTCAAATAAAATGAATGTCACTGTAAGTTATAGAGAAGACGATCATATGATTATGTCCCCACCCGAGGTCCTTGGGAATTGGGGCAAAATATAAGGCGGCATTACTCTCAATCAATCAGAAAACAAAATTCATGCGTCAAATATGCTATGTCAGTTTCATTCACCGGTTAATTTGGGCGTTAATGCCGCCTCGTGTACTATGCACTCTATATTATAGTACAGTATTTTGAGTCTTCCAGAAAAATATTTCAAGGATATTACTATAAGATAGTAAGGAATCATTGGAGATGTAATACTCACCACCAGGTTGTACGTCTTCTTGTTTGATATTTTTACGTGCAACAGCTTGAAGTTTTTCTGAGAACAAAAAAAAATTCAAGGCCGTTAATATGAGAACTAGGACAGTCCTACATCTGGAAAACAAAGATTTTTTGTGGAATTCACAGAAAATTAGTGGATTTGAAGCAAAACATGGTTGTGAATGCTATCAGTAGACAAAATGATTTTAGAATGTCAACTATACTATAAATTATTGAACTGAACACTCATCAGTATCAGTGGTCACTCGGTGAGAGCGGTTGCTAAGTAGTCATGTGGTTAAGTAACAAACATTCAAGACCGCTCTCGGATGGGTGACCGACACAAAAAATTGTGCAATGAGGCGAGGTAAAACCTACCCATAAGAGTCTCCCCACCAATAAAAGCCATACGATAAAAAAAATACAGCACTAGAGTACAATAAATAAGCCTATAACAAATAACTTTAGATGACTGGTAAATGTTCCTCTGTAACAGTGAAAATCACAGGCACAGAATTTAATGAAAGACAAGTCGACCTGATATTTGAATGTAATTGTTTTGAAAATTAATAAACTCACTGTATTCTTCTTCATGATACATTGGATAAATCATTATAGGATACAGAAATAGTCCCAAAATGCCAACAACACCACCAACTAAGCCAGCGAATCTCCATCCCTCCCATTTCTTCATGGTTAAAATTGTAATAATTGTTACAGTAATTCACAATTCAAGAACAACAATTATTATAAATCAACTACTTTGCAATTATTCCCATTGAAAAAATCAACATAACCTCACAAATTGCGAACATAACAATCTTTATCGATATAACAAGACATCGATTCTTTTGAATGTCGATGGTTGATTTGAAAATCGATATTGATTTTTCCCTCAGCAAAAATAAAAACTAACCTCAATTCGAGCACATTCCATGGTCAGGAAGTGAAGATAACGTTCAATACCTAATTCTAGTTTTATCAACAACAAATATTATACAGTCATTGAATAATATGGCTTCTTCGATACGGTTATTGTCTCTTCTTGGCAAAGATTTGAAGAATTGTTGCTCGGTATGTAATGTTATATTGCCTAGAAGATCTTACGGAAGCCTTTCTGCACAAACCCGGCATCGAATTTGTTATAAATCAGGTTTGTTAATATTGTTCAATCATTTCCTATTCTATTGATGATGATAAACGTTACTATTTGACCTAGGCTACTATTTTCATACAACACTGAAAGTCCATTGGATTGAACTTGAACTCTGAATCAGTTTTCATAAGAGGAGTTACAAAAACCTACAGAAATTCATGAGCATAGTTGGTTTTGATTCAATAAATAATTCATGAAATTCACCACGCTCCAGGTACCAAAACAATAACTTTCCATATGCAAGTTATTATTACAATACATTTTTTCAACTATTTTTTTTCTTTTCCAGGATTCAACAAACCTCGGTTCTTGTGCTCAGCATCAGAACAAGCAAAGCCAATAGAACAAGATGAACAACCACAGGTCAGAAAGAGCACAGAAAAAATTCAAGGCAAGTAGTATTGATTCTTTTCTTCACAAGAAGAAAACAGATTCTCATGAAAATCTATTTACGCGTTTGGCCGTAAATGCGTTACACTACAGAAAAGGAGAGTTATTATACCAGTCAATTATCTCTGGCCATACAAATAAATACATACTCAAAGATGAAAGAAAATCTCAATCAAACGTACACCTCAGTGGCGTAGCCAGGGGGGGCCTAGGAGGCCCAGCCCCCCCCCCCCCCGAAATTGTCGAAATTTATTTATTTTTAATTAATTGTATTGTAATGTTTGAATATCAGCTATTGCAAGACCTAAAAAGTAGTCTAAAACATTATATAGGCCTACCTGTCAAATATTAAAATTTCACGGGGGAGGGCCCCCGGACCCCCCTTATGTCTGGGGGGTATTCCATACCCCTCAGTGTTGGCTCCCTCTTATCATCCTTCTTCTTCTTACCTCATTCTTCTCCTTTTTTCCTTCTTCTTCTCGTTTCTTTTCTCCTTCTTCTCCATCTTCTTCTCGTTCTTTTCCTTCTTCTTCTCGTTCCTCTTCTCCTCCTTCTCCCACGCTTCTTCTTCTTAATCTTCTCGTTCTTCTCCTCCCTCTTCTTTTTCTTCTTCTTCTCCTTTTTCTTTTTCTATTTCTTCTCCTTATCCCTCCTCCTTATTCTTCTTCTTCTCCTCCTCATCCCTCCTCCTTATTCTTCTTCTTCTCCTTCTCCAATTTTCTTCTTCTCCCTCTTATTATCCTTCTTCTTCTTCTTCATCTTCATCTCCTTCTTCATCTCCTTCTTCTTCATCTCCTTTTTCTCCATCTCCTTCTTCTTCATCTCCTTCTTCTTCATCTCCTTCTCCTTCTTCCTCATCTCCTTCTTCTTTATCTTATTCTTCTTACCTCATTCTTCTCCTTTTTCCTTCTTCTCGTTCCTCTTCTCCATCTTCTTATCGTTCTTTTCCTTCTTCTTCTCGTTCCTCTTCTCCTCCTTCTCCCACGCTTCTTCTTCTTCATCTTCTCGTTCTTCTCCCTCTCTTTTTCTTCTTCTTTTCCTTTTTCTTCTCTTTATCCCTCCTCCTTATTCTTCTTTTCCTTCTTCTCCTCATCCCTCCTCCTTATTATTCTTCTTCTCCTTCTCCAATTTTCTTCATCTCCTTCTTCTTCATCTTCTTCCTCTTTATCTCCTTCTTCTTCATCTCCTTCTTCTTTATCTTCTTCTTCTTCTTACCTCATTCTTCTCCTTTTTCCTTCTTCTCGTTCCTCTTCTCCATCTTCTTATCGTTCTTTTCCTTCTTCTTCTCGTTCCTCTTCTCCTCCTCCTTCTCCCACGCTTCTTCTTCTTCATCTTCTCGTTCTTCTCCTCCTCTCTTTTCTTCTTCTTCTCCTTCTTTTTCTTCTCCTTATCCCTCCTCCTTATTCTTCTTCTTCTTCTCCTCATCCCTCCTCCTTATTATTCTTCATCTCCTTCTTCAATTTTCTTCATCTCCTTCTTCTTCATCTTCTTCCTCTTTATCTCCTTCTTCTTCATCTCCTTCTTCTTTATCTTCTTCATCTTCTTCTTCTTACCTCATTCTTCTCCTTTCTTTCCCCTTCCTCTTCTCGTTCCTCTTCTCCATCTTCTTCCCATTCTTTCCCTTCTTCTTCTCGTTCCTCTTCTCCTCCTTCCCCCACCCTTCTTCTTCTTCCTCTTCTTCTTCATTTTCTCGTTCTTCTTCCTCTTCTCCCCTTCTTCATCTCCTTCTCCTCCACCTCCTTCTTCTTCACTTTTTCTTCTCTTTCTTCTTCTTCTCCTTATCCCTCCTCCTTATTCTTCTTCTTTTCCTTCTTCTTCTACTTCTTGTCCTCCTTATTCTTCTTTTCATTCTTCACCTTCTCCTCCTCCCCCACCCTTCTTATTCATCATCTCGTTCTTCTCCTTTCTCTTCTTTTTCTTCTCCCCCTTCTCCTTCTCTTCCTTCCCTTACCCTTCTTCTTCTTCACCTTCCTCTCCTTCTTTTTCTCCTCCTTTCACCCACCCCCTGACTGTTTTTTAACAAATTGGAAATTCACAATATTTCTCGATTAAAAACTCAGTTTCCGCTTTGCCGCTAGGACAAGCCGAAAGCCACGAGTTCCAGGCGGAAACGAGGAAACTGCTGGACATTGTTGCCAAGTCGTTGTACTCGGACAAGGAGGTGTTCATTCGCGAGCTGATCTCGAACGCCAGCGACGCCCTGGAGAAGCAACGCTATCTGTCGCTGACTGAGGGCGGCGCAGCCAGCCTAGGCGCACACATGCAAATCAGAATAGCCACCGACAAACAGAATATGACGTTGACTATTCAGGTGAGGCCAGTTTGACAAAATAAGGGCCGGTTCATGAGCTCGGGATTTAGCTAAGTCCTAGACTAAAACGGGTGGCCACCGTAGCATCGACAAACGTTAGCCTCGACACTATGTACTAAGGGCTCTCTATGTTGCTAACCCACTAATCTGTCGATACAAACGTTTGTCGATGCTACGGTAGCCAACCGTTTTAGTCTAGGACTTGGCTAAATCCCGAGCTCATGAACCGGCCCTTAGAGTTCCAGGTCTTAGATTAGATTAGATTATTCACTTTATTCATGAAGAATACAACATATATCGGCTTAAATTCTATATCATGATAGTTATTATAGTGATATTCGTTTAAGTTGGCGGATGTCATTGGATAGATAGAGATAGTGATATTATTTCTTTGTCATCGGACCCTACGGTCATCAGCAACGTCAAGAAAACATATAGCAGAATCCATTTAACTTGTCAGAGAACAGCTGATTTAACGTTAGTAAACGAGCGTACATCAATCAGCTATTCTCTGACAAGTTAAATGGATCCTGCTATAACATGACATGTCAAGAGAACATTTTTGCAAAACACTCTATTAAAAGGTAGGAGTTCCTCTAATACCTTTCACTTGAGTGTTTTGCAAAAATATTCATGATTGACGCTGCTGATAACCATAGGCAAAGAAATTATATCTCTATCTGTCTATCTATCTAATGAAAGTTATTCCCCATTTTAAATGAATACTACTCATTTTTACTAATGAATACAACTTATTTTTTTTAAATAAATTAGAATAGAATAGAATTTTATTCTAATTTATTTAAAAAAAAAATAAGTTGTACTCATTAGTAAATTGTATTCATTAGTAATTGTGTCACATTTCGGTGTTGTAAACTATCAAAATATGTGCGGCGCTTTGCAGGACTCGGGCATAGGTATGTCGCGTGAAGAGCTGGTCTCGAATCTGGGCACAATAGCGCGCAGCGGCTCGAAGGCGTTTGTGGAGCGCGCGCAAGGTGACGCCGCCTCGAACGTGATTGGTCAGTTCGGAGTGGGCTTCTACAGTGTGTTCATGGTAGCCGATGAGGTCACCGTGTACACGCGCACGCACCAGCAGGATGCCAAGGGCTGGTGTTGGACTTCGACTGGGTGAGCGAAAAAGTTGTCAAAATAAAATTATTGTAACCGCTTCTGAGGTCGTTTTCGTCACAATATAGAAAAGTAGTACACTTTTCAATAATCGAACTTATTTCAAATTATGTGGGGAGACCAAGGAGGAGATGGAGAGACTGTGTTGCAGGGGACATGAGGGAAAAGGAGCTGACAGATGAAGAAGCCGGGGAGAGAATGGTGTGGAGGAGGAAGATACGGAATAGCGACCCCGAATAGGGAAGAGCTAAAGGAAAAGAAGAAGAAGATTTCAAATTATTAGGCTAGGCGTAAACCGGTTAGTCAAGACAAGACGAGATT
Source organism: Laodelphax striatellus (assembly GCA_017141395.1). NCBI lineage: Eukaryota > Metazoa > Arthropoda > Insecta > Hemiptera > Delphacidae > Laodelphax > Laodelphax striatellus. Next base: position 1,340,840 of record CM029541.1, on the reverse strand, counting down.
TAGTCACGTTTAGTCACATTAATTCACATAGCTGCTTACGAAGCAGCACACACTGATGCAATGACTAATCGGTGTGTGTTGCTTCGTAAGCAGCTATGTGAAGTACTGTGACTAAACGTGACTAATCTCGTCTTGTCACACTGATGCAAGCAGCACACACTGATGCAATGACTAATCGGTGTGTGTTGCTTCGTAAGCAGCTATGTGAAGTACTGAGACTAAACGTGACTAAATTCGTCTTGTCTTGTCTAACCGGTGTACGCCTAGCCTTACTGTTGATGTGGAACTCTATGATGAAAGAAAACATTATACAGGGTCATTCACGGGAATCGGATGTTTTTAAAATAATCATTAAAAATGTGATATTTACTTTAAAAAAGGTTTATCGGTACAGAAATACTTGTTGAATCATAGCATTTTTAACGTACTCACGAACCAAAAATTATTTCCGGCACGTGATGTCCACTTTGGGCAATACATTGTTGCATCCTTTGACGATAACTTTGCAGCATGTCTACATCAAGGTTGATTTTGGTTGATGTTGATATTTTTGTTTTTGTAAGTGTTTGATAAAATGGTAAAACTTTTTTTCAACAAGAACAAGAGAAAATGATGAGATAATTTACTTGAACCTCTACCTTAGACTCATTCTCACACACAGGCAGCAATGCCTATGCGAGGATTATGTTTCGTACAATATATTATTTTTATTTATCACATGTTTTTCTAGTGGTATAGTAACCCTCTTGCTGTAAAGTTTATTTTTTATTTTATATGTACCACAATGAAACTCTTGTAAATTATGAAGAAATAAACAAAATTTGAATTTGGTGTAAGTTATGCAATGGTTGAATTTGGCCTTTAAACGACTTGTGAGATACATAAAACACTCGCGTCACTCAATTTTAACATTGTATCTAACTCGTGGCTTAAATGCTCTCGTAATGCAACCATTGCATATACAACTAGGGTCTTTAACATATAATCTATTAAATGTTGCAGACTGGGCACCTACGAAATAGCCGAAGCGTCCGATGTGAGTCCGGGAACAAAGATCGTCATGCGCCTGAAGCCAGAGAGCCGCGAATTTGCTGACGATGGCATTGTGAAGGACATTATCAAGAAGTACAGCAACTTTGTCGGCAGTCCCATCTACCTGAACGACGCTCAGATCAACACCATTCAGCCTCTGTGGGTGATGGACCCCAAGGCTATCACCGATGAGATGCATACGGAGTTCTATAGGTTGGTGCATTGATTATATTCTGGTCTAGTATTGTATTTGTTTATTCTATCGATGGAAATATCGTTCAAAGCTAGGCTTAGGTGATAATAGACTTTTCAACATAAAGCTTTTACTAGAATCTCAGCCAGTCTATATAACGCGTCTATTCGCTGTGTGCGCGTGCGGAATTCCGCTGTGTGCAGAATATTCAAGTATCATTAAATAACGTAAAAATAAGAATAACGTCGATCTTTGAGATGATTAAGGCCCGATTTCACCAACAACTAAACGCTTCGTTAGAAGATAACTGACCATGGAGCCATTATTAAAAGAGAACTGAAGATCCCAATGTTCCCAATGTTAAAAGCGGATGACGCCATTCAAATTTGAGTCTCGAGTTTTGAAAGTTTATGGTATCTTTTGCGGTATAAATCAAAACTGTTGGAAAATATGGTTAATATTCACGGTAAAATACATCATTTTTGAGTTTTCAGGTTGGTTTGGGTAGAAGTAGGTTTACTCATTCTAGGCCGACATAATCGTATAGGCCTACACCTTTCCGTTTCTGCTTCTCCCCTACCTATAAGGCTATGTTCGTAACTCCATTGCAATAGCCAATCACAGAAGCATGGGAATATGGGATCACATGTGACCAATAAAATATAACCTAGAGAATAGATCAGTGTTTATGTTGAAGAGTGATATTAGTGTTGTGTTCAATTGAAAATAAAAATCAGCCTAACAAATTCAAATAATAAGAATTATTGTATAGTTTTCGATTTTGCATTTCCATATTAACTCTAAAAACTCTAATACAATATAACAAAATTATCTAATCATAAAATTTGTAGACAAATTGATTTTGTTGTTGTGGAATATTTCCTTAATAGAAAACACTTTTTGAAATTGTCAAACTCCACTTTAATAAACACAAAAGTGAATTGTGTTTATTAAAGTGTTTTCTATTATTTATTAACATAATAGTAGAAACCGCTAATGATCTAATATCAACATAATATACAAGAGACAAGTTTCGATTCATCAGTAAACAAAACTCCGCCATATTACCATTAACGAACTGTTTCAGAAGTAACTGGCCAAAATTGGGAAGTTAATTTTTTAACAGACCGTTAGTCTTCCATCTGTTACGGCGTGTGGTGTAATCAAATTTTGTCACCAGTCAGTGTGTATTGCCCTATTTGTTTGTATAGAGAAGATCATCATATGTTCCAACCTGCCCCCAGTAATCTGAACATCTACTAAAATCGTGAAACCAAGCCATTAAGGACCAGCTGATAGTTAATGAAATGTAGTTACGAACATAACCTTATATATTATCTTCTGGGGAGAAGCAGAAAGAAAAATCTAGCAAAAATGTTGTATTTTACCGTAAATATTAATCATATTCTCACAACAGTTTTGATTTATACCGCAAAAGATACCATAAACTTTCAACTCTTCATGAAAATTGAATTTAACATAAAAGCTCTGAATTCAAATACAGCGCCAAAATTCAGTCTTGCAAGAACGAATAGTTAATGAAACGAATCGTTAGCGTGGTTTGGTGAAATCCGGCCTTAATGTATTACACTAGTTTTTTTTCCTGTCACAGTATCAATAAATATTGTCTCATGTTTCAATGTTTTTTCATGTACGCGTAATTGAAAAATGGAGAAAGTGCAGTATATTGACTTATGTTATAATAATTATAATCTTCAATCTAAACAGCTGAACTGAACAAAAGTCCATATAAGTTATTGCACTTCTAATAGAGTGCAGTAAATGAGCTTCTCTTATTTATTCATTTATTTCATTTTATTTATTGCCAAAAAACAAACAATTCACTCATACATATACAATAAAATAAAAAAAATATAAAAATAAATAATAATTTTATTTCCTTTTCAAAACTAAAAACCTAAGAATACATTAATAAAATTGACTACAAAAATATAAAAAGAAACATATAATTTTTATCAAGAAAAAAACTTCATGGAAATTAACCCACTCAACTGTGGAATTCCATGTACTAGAGTGGGTGTGAGTAGTATTTGGGTGGGGGGTGCAAATATACTTGGTAAGTGAGCTCACATACTATTATTTGAAATGATTTGTTCTATACGTCGTCTTCCTGTATGTATTATCCATTTTTGAACAGCATTTGTGAGTTTTCTTTGGTGAGGTATTTCCTTAATATTTACGGGAAGCAGATTGTAGAGTTTTGGTGCTAAGTGGTTGAACTGTCTGTGATACAGTGCCTTCCTGGCAACGTTTGTGATGAGAAGGTTCCTATTTCTAGTGTTGTGATGGTGGTTCCTATTTTGGAAGTTTCCTGTGTTTTTGTGTAGTCTGCAGATAATTTCCTGGGAGTAGAGCTGTCTTGCATCCAGTACACCAAATTCATTGTAGAGCTGGTCTGATGGGTAGCGAGGTGGCTTCTTGTTGATGATTTTCATTATTAATTTTTGAACTTTAGAAGTGGGTCAAAGTGCGAGTAGCTACATCCACCCCATACTACAATCCCATAGGTTAGTAGTGACTGTACCACGGAATAGTACACCATCTTCAAGCACTTCTCATCTATCAACGGCCTCAACATCTTAAACTTGTAGATTGTTTTCCTCAGTTTCTTGCAAAGATCATTTATGTGGTGATCCCATCGCAGAAAACAGTCCAGTGTAACTCCAAGATATTTGATTGTTGTTTTTTTGTGTATGGTGTATGATGTGCAGTTGGTAAGGTTGACTGACAAAGGTTTTCTGTGGGTTGTCCATGCTGTGTAGCCGAGAAAGTTAAAAATGTGTCTTTTCATAATTGAGGGTTAACAAATTCTGGTTTAGCCAATGTGAAATTTTCTGCAATCCTATTTCAGCCCTTTTCCATGTTATTGACCATGTTGGTCCTGAAAACAAAAGTGCAGTATCATCAGCAAAAGTGGTGATATTTCCTTCAATTTCCATACTGCAAAGAGGGTTTATGTAGATAAGGAAAAGTATTGGACCAAGAACGGTTCCCTGGGGTACTCCATATTCAACTTTGAGCTTGTTGCTTGTATGCCCATTAACTCTGACACACTGTGTTCGGTTTGATAAATAGCTTTTGAATAAGTCCCATGCTACTCCTCTGATTCCATAGTTATAGAGTCTTCCTAACAGAATATCATGTGACACTGTATCAAATGCTTTTTTCAGGTCCAGGAATATTGCCAAAGGTTTCTCCTCACTGTTGATTTTCTCTGAAATTTGTGATATAACATTGTGGATTGCATCATTCGTACTACAGTTCGATCTAAAGCCATATTGATTTGGTGACAGAATGCTATTCTTTTCAAGGAAGCTAATAAGTCTTGTTTTTACACATTTTTCAAATATTTTAGTTAGAATGTTTAATAATGATATTGGCCTATAACAGTTCAAGTCTTTTATCTCCTGTTTTAAAGATTGGACAGATAACTGCTTCCTTCAAACACTGAGGGAAAACACCTTCACCGAGAATTTTGTTAGCAATCAGTGTCAGCGGTCTAGCAAGAGCTGTACTGTTTCGTTTGAAGAGCTCTGGTCTGAAGTTATCAGGGCCTGGCGCACTATCTGATTTAAGGCTATTGATTATTTTTATTATTTCTTCTTCATCCACTGGTGTGAGAAATATTGATTGGCATACTCTATTGTTGGTGATTATAGGTTCATTTGCATGCTGTTGACTATTTAATATATTTTGTGCTAACTCAGATCCAATGTTTTTGAAGAATTTGTTGAAAGATGTAGCAATTTCTTCATCATTCTCTCCTGATTTCAATGCTCTCCCTTGTACATTCAGTTGTTTTATTTGTGTTTTTGGTTGCTGGGCTTCAGTTATTTCTCGTATCACCCTCCATGTTTGTTTTGAGTCTTTTGAATCTCCAAGCATGTGTGAGAAATATTGTTTTTTTGCTTCTTCTATAACTTTAATTAATAGGTTTCTGAATCGCCTATAATATTCACACAGTTGTACATTTGCCACATTATTTTTACATTGTCTGTGCAGTTTGTCTCGCTTCCTTATAGATGTTATTAATCCCAATGTGATCCACGGCTTAATTTTCTTCTTCCTATGTGGAATTCTGTATGCTTTTTTACACTCTACCATGTGTTTTTCAGTTATTGTCACAAACTCCTTCAGTGCACCTTCAGTACTATTCTGCGTGTAGACAGAGCACCATGTTTCCTCCATAAGCAATGACGAAAACTTATCTTTATCAAAAATGTCTTTGTGCTGATTCTTCATTTCATTAATCAAAACTTCAATGCTTTTTATTCCCAGAATAGTAATGTAGTGATCTGTTATTGAATTTTGAAATACTATTGGCATAAGATCTTTTGAAATTCACCAATATGTGATCCAGACATGAAGCATTGTTGTTGTTGACGCGAGTAGGCAGTTTGATGCAGTGAGCAAATCCATATTCACTGAGCAAGTTCTCATACTCATCCAGTTGTCGATGCTTGTTTGGTTCTATGGTGTTTATATTGAAATCTCCAGCAACTACATGAAAATGTCCACTTGTTTCCTCAAATAGTTGTCTCAAACTATCAATGAATTCCGTCAAATCTGGATTGAAGGTGACCTATATATTGCAGTAACAACAAATACGCTTCCTTCTGTTTCAAAGCGGAGATTTAAACAGTTAGCGTGTTGAATTTCTGGCTCCTCAACTTCGACGCTAATGCCGGACTTGACGTACACAATCACTCCATCATTCTGCAGCCGGTTCTTCTCTGTCGCATACAGGCTGTAGTTACTCATTATACGTGGCGTTGTACCACATGAAATCCAGCATTCCGTTAAAACAATTACATCAAAATCACATTGTAAGTCTTCTAATTGGATCAGGAATTCGTCAATGTTCTTGTTGTAGCTTCTGATATTAAAACTGATAATTTTCAAGTTGAACGGTTTCAAGCTATCACTGATATATTTTGAGTCCAGAGTTGCAAAATCATTGATGTCTACTAAGTCAAGCTCTTCTATCAGACTATTCATCAAGTTTACAGTGTTTAGTACTTGCTTCTCCTTCTAAGTTATTCCTGTTCCATAATAAAAGCTCGTCTTCCGTCCTGCTCTTCACCCTATCAATAATATCCTGTACTGCATCATTGTAGCCTGTTGTTAGATATCTGAAGCTCTCTGTATGCCTGGATATTGCGACAATAGCATGTGGCACACTGTTATAAATTTTATTGTCTCTTGCGTCAATCCTTACTAGCACTACGTCCTTTGATGAGCCCTTGTGCTTCATGAATTGTGTTAATTCTTTGTGACTTATATTTCTTCATAGAATCAGTAAGAATTTTCTTTTCTCTCTGTGTAAATGTGAGGATCAAAGTATCTTCCTTAAGCTGATGAATTTCGCCATTTTTGAAAGTCGGGAGTATTGATCTTACTTGGACGTTCCTTGTGCTGATTCCTTGATAGAATGGTTCAAGTGCAAAACAGACATCTACCGGACACCGCTTAGTTATATTTATGTATCCATACGGCTCACAGAAATCTGAAATTTTATTCCATTTTGTAACTAAAGGCGATCTTTCTATGTATGGTATTTGGTTGAGTCGCCAACTACTATGATTTCAGCCGCTCCACTCAGTTCTGCAATAAAGCCAATGTAGCCTGCATGCATCATTAGCCCTCATCTATGTATACTTTTTCATATTTCTTGCCTGAATTATTGATAATATATGATGCTACAGTCCTATAGTCTACATTAAGCTGAATGGGAGTGTTACAACTGGTGTATTGTGTTGCAACTGAATTTCTAATATCTTTTATGCTTGCTCTTGTTTGACTTAGTACTAAATCTTTTCCTGGTTTATGTTTTCTTATTATATACGTTGATTTTCCACAACCAGGCACTCCTTCTATCCAACTGACTTTTGGGAATCTAGGCCCATTTATGTGAATTTTGTTTATCCTATTTATCAATTCACCATCCAGCATAAGCTCTGTATCTCTAGTGACTAGAATGTATTTTTCAGTAGTTTTGAACGTGTTTTCTCCTTCTATGAATTCAACGTATTTGCCTCCCTCTTCAAGACTGTAACCCATTCTGTAAAGCGTATTTGTTCTAAACAGAAATTTTTTCATCTCATTATCAAATATGTTCATATTTCTCCTTTTCACTTCATCAATTGATTTGCCTGAGACATCCATGCATACACTTTTTAAAATTTCCTTGTAAATTTTAGAATTTTCAGCATCAGCCTTTTCTAGAAGATTACGAAGGTCTATCATTGTATTGAGATATCTTTCATAGTTTGACACACCCTCGAAAAACCCTGCAGGATACTCTGTAGCGCTGTTGTTGTATTGGCTGGCTATTTCTAAGTAATCAATATTTCTAATTCCTTGATTGTAGAATACAAATCGTAGAGCTTCTTTCTCCAAGACAGAACTTAACATGCTTATCGCCGGTATATCTTGAATTGGATGGTTGAAGATATCAATTCCTAGTACTAAAGGGTAATTACTTTTACTCCACTTGTTTAGAATAGCAAGCATATCATTGAATCTTTGATGAGCTTGTTTACTTGTTTCTATAATGAAGACTAAACGATCAGATTTTCCAGTGAAAGCTTTTATATTTTCTATTTCAGTATTAGTGAGCTGTTCCCATTCCTTTAAATCAATTTTGGAGCATCGTAATAATTTTGAGAGCCCCTTAGATAATATCACATGATTTCCTTCTTTGCATGCAAAAGAAATAACTAAATCAACATATTCTCCATAATTAAATACAAGATTAATTCTACTTTTTGGCGTTTTTACAGTCATGTTAAAATTTTTTAATTTGTTAAGCATTTCACATATATTTACATTATCTGCATTATTATTTTTTTCTGCTACTACAGAAACTTTCTGTCTACTGAAATGTTGCAGGGTGTTACGAAAAATATTTTTAATACCCATAGTCTGTCTTTTCAACTACTTTCCTCAAAGCCTTCTCGTACTCTGGACAGCTTTTATCACTGACTTTGTGATTTGATGGGTTCCTTAGTTTTTTACAATTTACACAAACTTCTTTTTTGTTTCGATTCGGACACGACTTGACATCATGGCCGGTCTCTGCACAGTGGCCGCAGGTATTTTGCTGCTGAGTACAGTGACGTCCAATATGCCCCAATGCTTGGCACTTGAAGCATCGACTTACCGACACGTAGTCCTTAACACCACACGCCGACCAATCTATGAATACTCTCCTCATATTTTTAAGTTTGTTTCTTATATCAGATCCGCATTCCACAACCCAATTAACCTGCTTTTTTTCTTTTGGTCCTATCTTGAAAATTGGTTTAAACGAATTTTTGAATTGCTCGATTGTAGTTGAATCTTGAAAATTTCTATTATAAACTTCGTTAACTACGTTTTCTGGGCTCAGCTCTACGGGAACATTATAAATTACTAATTTAGGCTTAATCTTATGTGGCTCACTTACCTCAAATTTAGCATTTTGAAGCGTAGTATCACTGAAAATTTTATTTTTGTCCACACTAGAGTCCATTACTAGAAGCACTCCCCCACCCCGCACATTGATTGCTTTTTTTATTTTCAAAGAGTTCTCATTAGAAATAGTCTTTTTAACAATTTTTTTGAGATTCTCGCTGGTTTGGGTCTCTGTGCCGTGGATTTCCTTCGGTTTTATCAACACTACCTTCTCCTTCGGGACTGGCCTGCTTCTCTGTTCGATGACTTTCTCCTTTGATTCTCCTGGTTTCCTATCTTCTTTCTTCTTGGGCAATTGGACCGTCTCGGCGTAAGTTGGCTTCTGGATTGAAGGTGGAACGGAAAAACTCAATGTTAGTTTCTCAATTTTTTCCTCGATCTTGTTAAGTCTCTCATCTATTTTTGTGTTTTCGGCTGCTACTTCACTGCTCACTTCGGTTTTCCGTATGATGACTCCTAACTTATCACAAAGTTTAAGAAAATCTTCATAGTCCGCTTTTGCTATTTTTTTCTTGTCGACTAATTTTGCGCCCCACTCTTTCAAAGACACTTTCAAGTTCCTAAGTTCACTGAATTGATTAATGTCTTCAGTTGACTCCATATTCATATTTTCCCCTAAATTATTATCATCATTTTCGTTTTTTTCACTTTCTTCAAATTCTGATGCTAGAAATGAAGATAGTTTTTCTGGCGATCCCATTTCATTACATCACAGTTCAACGATATTCACAGTTAAAAGCGTTGACCTAATTATCACTAACTAACAAATTTCTGTACGCTCACACAAAAATTTGCTGACTACACTAAACTACGACGAACAATTGAAACGATGTTCACTCTACGACAGCTGAACTACTACATACATGCTGAAACAGCTGAAACAATATATACATACATGTGCAAAAATAAAAATAAGATGAACATAACATTATACATGTATACATATTTATAATCTTCAGTTTAAAGAGCTGAGCTGTTTCTGTAACAGGAGTCCAGATACTGCACTCCTAACAGATGGTGCAGTATATGAGCTTCTCTTATAATTATAATCTTCAATCTAAATAGATGAACTGTTTAAAACATAACTTCATTAAGAGAAGTCCATATACAGCACTGCAGTATGTTTTTCATATGTATTGCTCAGGCTTTATCTATTGAATGAGTGAATTGTTGCAGTTGAATTAATTTATTAATTTTTGTATTTGGTTTATTCAACAGGTTTGTGGGTAACGCCTACGATAAGCCCCGTTTTACACTGCACTACAAAACCGACAGCCCTCTAATGATACAGGCACTGCTCTACATTCCTGAAGGCAAGCCTGACATGTTCGACCTTAGTTCGGACAAAAGTAGCCAGGTGGCGCTGTACAGTCGCCGGGTGCTCATACAAAGCAAGGCGGACAGTTTGCTGCCGAAATGGCTGCGCTTTGTCAAGGGTAAGGGTTCGGAACTCACCTAAAATCAATGTAATTAGTGTTCATAATTAGAATACATGATAGTGTTCACGCGCATCTCATTCTATTCAAAGCTCTGAGCCAGCTGATCGAGTGAAGGTATAGCGCGATCCATTTAACTTGTCAGAAATCAGCTGTTTTGGTAATAATTATACAGTGACTTCGACACAATAATCAAAAGACTTGAAAGTCTTAAAGACCTTTAAAGTCTTAAAAAGACCTTTTTAAAGAAGACCTTTCAAAGAATAACTTTTTAAAAGACCTTTTCAATAATCTGCGAGATTCAGCATTTGTAGGTTAAGTATTGTGATCATATGATCGTCGATCATATGTTTTCTGACAAGTTAAAAGGATCCTGCTATACTTGTGATCGATTTTACCTATCTTTTACAAACATGTTAGGCTAGGCGTACACCGGTTAGTCAAGACAAGACAAGATTAGTCACGTTTAGTCACTGTACTTTACATAGTTGTTTATGAAGCAACACACACCGATTAGTCATTGCATCAGTGTGTGCTGCTTCATAAGCAACTATGTGAATTACTGTGATTAAACGTGACTAATCTCGTCTTGTCTTGTCTTGACTAACCGGTGTACGCCTAGCCTTAAATTCAGCAAGTTTATATGTATACAGGGTGGTGCTCACGCAAATTCATATTCATTTATTTGATCATAATACAATATTCGTCTATTCAAAGCTCTGAGCCAGATGATTGAGTGACGTGTAAAATTCAGCAATAATTTATGTGTGTTTTTCAAGCGACTGCGACCTTTTGTGGGCTTCATTGTATATTTATCTTGAATTTCTTGTAGGTTTAATACTATCAGAGTTGGATTTTCCCTATCTTTTACATTTTAAGTTCACCAATTTATGTGTATTTTTTCAAAAACTGAATGTTTTTCAAGCGACTGCTACATTACCGCAGCATACATATTCTCAATCAATTTTTATTCTTCCAAAAATATTCACTCATACTGTACACAAATTAAACAAAGAGAATGGAATAAACAATACAGAAAAAATATTAAATAAAATACAGATGAAAAATATGGAAGACTAAAATCTCACAAAGACCTTACAGTCTGAGCGGGAGATTCTGCTTCTGTATTTGATATTCGGAGTGTTTAATGCCTGAATACTTTTTACAGGTGTTGTCGATTCAGAAGATATACCGCTGAATTTGAGCCGTGAATTGCTACAGAATGCTGCATTGATCAGGTAAATTGATAGAAATACGATTAATTCATTTTAATTTAAACGACTTGTAAACTGTGATTGATAATCAGGCCTTGAATGACCACTGCTTTACAATAACTGTATAATGTTATTATTTTCAAGATAATAGGTACAGCGCTATTCTCATGTTATATTAGAAAGTAGCCTACTTTAAGTAGGTTGCTAGCATTCAATCTTCATGTAAGTATATTCAGATTCATTTAATTCGATGCTTGGCATTAGATAGATAGATAGATATAGAGATATTATTTCTTGACTTTGCTGATGACTGTAGAGTACGATGGCAAAGAAATACTATCTCTCTATCTATCTAATGTCAAGTGTCAAATTAAATGAATCTGATTATATGTGAGCTACTATCAAATCGACTTTTTACTACTATATTCTATGGTTAGAAAAATAACAAGTGTTTTATTGGAAAGAACACCATAACTTACTCAGTTGAAGAAAGTTTTTTTTTATTTGAAGAAGAAGAAGAAGGAGAAGATAGAAGGAGATGGAATATTGCTACAATTAAATTGCTTTTTAAATCGTAGTATTTTATAGCATTGTTATAATCAGATTCGTTTTATTTGACGTTTGGCATTAGATAGATAGATAGAGAGATATTATTCCTTTGCCATCGTACTCTACGGTCACCAGCAACGTCAAGAAATAATATCTCTCTATCTATCTAATGCCAAGCGTCAAATTAAACGAATCTGATTATAATTGGGAATTTCGTGCAATTAATTATTATGAAGAAGATTTTTAACGAAGAAATAGTTTTTATTATTTTTTCTCATTTTATAATGCTCGTTGCCTTGAATGACGTCTCCTTCCAATTTTCTTCTCAATCACTATAATTTCATTCTACTTTATTCATTGCAGAAGGTAAAATAATTAGATCAATGTTGTCTATTCCACAATGAATTCATCTTATTCTTTTACCTACTATGGAAAAATTCTACAATGTATCTGAATCGAGTGCAAATTTATTTATTGTATTTTGTAACACTGAGCCCCTGCGCCCACTAAGCAACTGCTATCTGATTTCAGTCAGCAACCCAGCGTTGCCAGATGACTTTGGCTGATAGGTTAGATTACCCGATTACCCGAAAAACACCCAAATGTCATCTGGCAACATTGGGTTGCTGATTGAAATCAGTAGTTGCGAAGTGGGCCTAGGGGCTTATTTATTTATATTCATTATTTATTTATTTATTATATTCAACACTTTCAATGTTGTTGAGCGTAGACTTGTAAATGCAGCTTATTGAATAAAGATTATTTGATATTTCTTTTGATCATTGATATTCTATTTTGATTTTGTTTGAATATTATTTCATATGATTTTGTGGTTTTAGGAAACTGAGAATAGTGCTGACCAACAAAGTTCTACGGTTTCTGAACGAGAAGTCGACCCAACAGCCTCTGGAGTATGCCGAGTTCTACAAAGATTACAATTTGTATCTGAAAGAGGGAATTGTCACCAGCCAAGATCAGAACGAAAAGAAGGAAATTGCAAAATTGTTGAGATACGAGTCTTCGCTGAAGCCAGCCGGTGAAAGGGTGTGTATGATTTGTTTCTTGCCCTAAATTTTCAGCCAAGTCCAAAGTAGGCTTTATTATTACAATTGTAATGAATACATAAGCAATATTTTTTTTCTCTTGTGGCGCAAGGAATTGAATCAAATGAAAATCAATTCCCGAAAATTGAAAAGTTTATGAAACATAGACTAACATTACATAAACATAAACATTTACTAAGGTAGTTAGTGCTGGCTTAGTAACCTAGAGGTCCCGTGTTCAAACCCAGGTCAGACCGTGAGATTTTAGCTCGAGCCACTCCTCGTGTTTCGGAGTACACGCTAAGACGTCGGTCCCGGCTGCCTAAAAACAGTCGTTAAGTCACTTCAGAGACCCTGAACTGATCAGGAGTGACCTGAAAACTCTGACACCAGACCTGAGCCAGCCAGGTTACACGGAATTATTATTATTATTATTACTAAGGTAATAATAGAAGTAGCTCCGTAAATAACATGCAACACAATTAAAATGAAATCTGTTTATTTATTACTTATCTTGGATTATTATTTTATTTAGACCAAATTCTTCCAATGTTACAAAGTCTATTGCAAAATTGTTTAAAGAAAAGGCATTTTATTCAGTTCAGAGAAAATGTTAAGTGACACTTCATTTTAATATATCTGAACTCCAGACAATACATTTGTAGCCTATATGTAGAGACTGCGTAGAAAAACTATGCAAAAAATTATGAGACGTAGTTTCAAAGTTGTTATTGGATTTGTTAATCTAGCCTACTGTATTCTAATATATTCTTATTCTAATGTTATTAGTTTATTTTTTTATTTATAAATGACTATAGTATAGAAAAGACTGTTAACTAGATAGAAGTGTTTGATTCTGCCTTGTTATACAAACTGTATTATTGGCTGTGAATAAATATTATCAATTACGATACAAGTTTCAAATTCTATTTCGACAAGGCAGCTGTAGTATCAATTTCAATTGTGAAACTGTAATGATTGCGTTATAACACGGTCGTAGATAAAGCAGGATTCTTTTAACTTGTCAGAAAGCAGCTGATTTAACGTTAGTAAACGAGCGTACATCAATCAGCTGTTTTATGACAATTTAAAAGAATCCTGCTATAAAATGTGAATTGCAACTATGCTACTATGTGAATTACTGTGACCAAACGTGACTAATCTCGTCATGTCTTGTCTTGACTAACTGGTGTACGCCTAGCCTTATTGGCTGTGAATAAATATTATCAATTACGATACAAGTTTCAAATTCCATTTCGACAAGGCAGCTGTAGTATAGCAGGATCCTTTCAACTTGTCAGAAATCAGCTGTTTCAAAGAGCAATATCACAATACTTAACCTACAAATGCTGAATCTCGCAGATTATTGAAAAGGTCTTTTAAAAAGTTATTCTTTGAAAGGTATTCTTTAAAAAGGTATTTTAAAAACTTTAATGGTCTTTAAGACTTATAAGCCTTTCGATTATTGTCAAAATCACTGCTTACTTATTACCGAAACAGCTGTTTTCTGACAAGTTTAAATGATCCTGCTATACGATACAAGTTTCAAATTCCATTTCGAAAAGGCAGCTGTAGTATCAATTTCAATTGTGAAACTGTAATGATTGCGTTATAACACGGTCGTAGATAAAGCAGGATTCTTTTTGTAATGATTGCGTTATAACACGGTCTTAGATAAACCAGGATTCTCTCAACTTGTCAGAAAGCAGCTGATTTAACGTTAGTAAACGAGCGTACATCAATCAGCTGTTTTATGAGAATTTAAAAGAATCCTGCAGGATTATTTTAACTTGTCAGAAAGCAGCTGATTTAACGTTAGTAAACGAGCGTACATCAATCAGCTGTTTTATGACAATTTAAAAGAATCCTGCTATAAAATAATTGATTTTATTTGGTATAGGTAAGCCTGGACGACTACTGCAGCCGCCTGCAGCCGGGTCAGAACGACATCTACTATCTGTCAGCGGTGAGTCGCGACCTGGCACTCAGCTCGCCCTACTTTGAGGCGATGACCGAGAAGAACGTGGAGGTGTTGCTGTGCTACGAACAGCACGACGAGGTGGTGCTAATGCAGTTGCGGCAGTTTGGCAAGTACAATCTCACCTCGGTTGAAAAGGAAATGCGACACGATAAGGAGGCTGAGGCGTCCAAAACTGATGATTTGGGTGAGTGAGCTCCTGATTTTATTCCTTTTCCTCTATTTATCTCTCAGTCAGCTGTTCATAATTTTGTTCCAGTCACCTGTTCGTCTGTACACAATCGATGCCAGATTTAGGTTAATCTCATAATTTCATATTGTAAACTAAGCAATATAAATAGTTGATCATGATCGTTCACACTATAAACGAATAATGCACACCCAAAGCAGCTGTGTGCATTGAACTATTGGTTTGTATAGAGTAGACAATCATATGATCCATATTGAGTTATTGCTTATTTTAACTTTATTGATTATTAAGAGCCGCTTTCCCCAACCCTGCTTAAGTAATAACAGCTGACGCTCAATTTTCTTCTATACTTTTCCTATTCTCCGAATGAGGCTTAAGCCAGATGTATTGCTTAAGCAGCGTTGGGGAAAGCGGCCCTAAATAAATAAATTTTATTGACTGTACAGAGTGTCTCAAAATAATTAAAGTGACTCCAGTACTACGATGGTATACTACAAGTCAAAAGCGAAACTGAAAAATGTTGTTGGCATAATGTCTATTGAGATTATTGAAATATCATACTTACACAATCATATAATTAATACACAATTCTCTTATACTTATTTTCAGATACAATACAATCGATTTCTCTTTAGTTGTAGTCCGCTATTTTGTTTTTTTAGAGTTTCCATCTTATCTCGTTAATGGATCAACATTTTCTTATGAAATTTGGTAGGCTTACTAATAACTTACTGTACACTCTCTGTAATAGTACCTGTGGCGAAGCGTGGTATACTTATTTGGTCATCGCCGGGTATATTTCCTATAGGAAACCAAATTATATATATTTCCTATACCAATAACTACGCCAATATATTTCCTATACCCGGCGATGACAAAATAAGTATACCACGCTTCGCCACTAAATAATACCTATTAGATCCACAAAATACTTACAAATTTCCAACTTTTGAATTTTCCAAAATGGCGACTGACTGAAATTTTCAATTTGAGTTTACTGGATAAATTATATGGGTTTGAAACAATTGTGCAATTCCAAAAATATAGAGCTATTCATTCTGAACAAAATGATGCCTGCTTTTGTAAAATTGGTTCTCAAATAACTGAGATATAGGATTTCTCGGTTAATATGTCAATTACCCAGCTCTTCAATTTCTACAATTTTATGATATTATGATTTTATGGTATTTTTTTTATGAATTGTTGCTTACAGGTCCAGACAGCCTTCAAACCGAAGCCCTGGACAAGTTGATGGCCGATGTACAGTCCACCCTGAAAGGCCGTGTACAGTCAGTGCGAGTCAATAAACGGCTACAGACGCATCCTTGTGCGGTAGGTTACAAACAATATCCACTACAGTAATTTTAAAATTCGAAACGATCGTTCTTGCATGTTCATGTTTCTTCAGTAGTTTTTATTATTTTTTCGAAGTTTGTTTAAGAATTGTTTTTGTTTTGTCATTGGCATTTATCTTAATCTATTATTTTAGTTTACTTTAATTTTATCTTAATAAAAGGAATCTTATAAAAGGGATATTAAGGGCGCGGATACATGATGCATAGTGCCTGCATACTATGGCATCATGGGAAATCAATTCCCATTTCATTGAATTGCAATTAATGTCTTCCACTCGAAGCATAGTAGTATGCATTGTGTATCCTCATCCTTAGTGAATTGGTCAAGTTTTAATGGCTTGGTTTCACGATTCCAGTAGAACTACTGGGTACTGGGTACAGTAGAACAGTAGGTTACTGGAGGCAGGTTACCTGAAGCCTATCTACTTATGTATAAATCAGTAACCTGTCTCCAGTAACCTGAACGTCTACTGGAATTGTGAAACCAAGCTATAACAGCTCAAAACTGTTTCTTTAAAAATAAATTGAAAAAGTTTAGTATTTTGTATAAATAAACTTACTCTTTCTATTGAATATTTTATTACTCTTAATAATGGAATTGTATGTATAGCAGGATTCTTTCAACTTGTCAGAGAACAGCTGATTTAAAGTTAGTAAACGAGCGTACATCAATCAGCTGTTTTCTGACAATTTAAAAGAATCCGGCTATACTGTACTGTATTTTGTTTTATTGAATTAATTATCACCAACTACCAGGAACTAGTTACATTCATGTTTATTACTTACTTTACCAGCAACTTATTTTCTAGTTTATTCATATTATCTTGAAGATTTATCATACCACTTGTGAGTTAACTTGTAACTTAATGGACGGTCTCCGGGTAAAAGGGAATAAGTCAATTTTTCCAATATTTTATTATTGAAAATCAACTACTTTGACAGCTTTATCTTTGGGCAATAAGTCCATACTCTACTATAACAGCTGTAATTACCCATGTGAATATTGTAATAAGTATTTAGTAGATAGTAGATAACTTTGTGTGGGTAATAAGCCTATTTTTGACTTATTCCCTTTTACCCGGAGACCGTCCTAATATACTTGCTTCGCTCATATTTTAACCTTGTATCTCACTCGTGGTTTAAAGCCTCTCATAATACAACTATTTTGACTAATAAAAAATATTAATTCATCTCTTCATTTTACTCCATAAAAACTTTGGTTGCCATAATTTTTTCTTTGTTCATTTTTAGTTCTATACTTAGTTCTGTTCAGTTTTTATCAATTTCTTGTCGATTTGCCCTGGCCACAGGTGACAGTGGAAGAGATGGCGGCCGCCCGCCACTTCCTCAAGATGCACGGCGAACGGCTGGACGACGAGATGCGCTACTCGGTGCTGCAGCCGCGGCTCGAGATCAACCCGCGCCATCAGCTGATCAAACAGCTGTCGTCGATCTACCGGCACAAGCCGCAGCTGGCGGCGCTGGTCACCCAACAGCTGTTCAACAACGCCATGGTGCAGGCCGGCCTTGTGCAGGACCCGCGCACCGCGCTCGGCTCCATGAATAGGCTGCTCGAAATGGCGCTGGACGGACAGTAGGCGAAGGTAGACGAATTTGATTACGGCCCTCTAATCACTTTCAATTTTGTTCATTTCAACTACAGATCTTCTTCTTTATCCTCTCCTCCTCCGCCTCCTCTTCCTCCTTCCTTATCCTCTTCTTCTCCTCCTCCTCTTCCTCTTCTTTATCCTCTTCTTCCTTCTCCTCCTCCTCCTCCTCTCTTCTTCTTCTTCTTCTCCTCCTCCTCCTCCTTCCTCCTTATCCTCTTCTCCTCCTCCTCCTCCTCCTCCTCCTCCCTCCTCCTCCTCCTCCTCCCTCCTCCTCCTCCTCCTCCTCCTCCTCCTCCTCCTCCTCCTCCTCCTCCTCCTCCTCCTCCTCCTCCTCCTTCTTCTTCTTCTTCTTCTTCTTCTTCTTCTTTCTTCTTCTTCTTCTTCTTCTTCTTCTTCTTCTTCTTCTTCTTCTTCTTCTTCTTCTTCTTCTTCTTCTTCTTCTTCTTCTTCTTCTTCTTCTTCTTCTTCTTCTTCTTCTTCTTCTTCTTCTTCTTCTTCTTTCTTCTTCTTCTTCTTCTTCTTCTTCTTCTTCTTCTTCTTCTTCTTCTTCTTCTTCTTCTTCTTCTTCTTCTTCTTCTTCTAGCTGTTTTTTGTTTTGTTTATTAGTCTTGATACCGGTACTAAAGAGCAACTATTTTCTTACCTAGATTACTAAACATTCTTTACAAGAGTAGTAGACTCTCTTATTCAAATTCCATCACACTTGAGTACACTACTGATGACTGTACTACATTGCTAAGTTCCACTTATTTACACCACTGGTTTTTCACTGGACACAAGACACTTGAATTGTGTTAGCAAAACGTCAAAAAAATGTGTACATGAGTTTCTGTGTGGATTGTAAATTAAATTCTGTATTCGGTTCTTTTCCGTTAATTCACTACCATTCATTTTTCTCGGTTTCCGTTAATTCACTGCCATCTAATTGAAAT
Organism: Laodelphax striatellus; assembly: GCA_017141395.1. Lineage (NCBI taxonomy): Eukaryota > Metazoa > Arthropoda > Insecta > Hemiptera > Delphacidae > Laodelphax > Laodelphax striatellus. The sequence goes on along the minus strand of CM029541.1, from coordinate 1,321,832 downwards.
TAGATTTTCTTTAGCTAATTGTGTTAGTAAATATGTAGTAAATACCTGGAATGAAACTAAAAAACATTTTACATGTGAGAGGTTAAAAAGGTATCTCCTCGCACTGGTTTGTATTCCCTACACGTAAATTTAGAACACGACCAACGATCTTGACTGTCACTTAACTGCAATAACATTTCATGGTTATTAGCACACACTCTCGTATTCTGATGTTTATCGAATGGTTTTGTATCGAATAGTTTATATTTCAATGGCAGTGAATTAACGGAAACCGAGAAAAATGAATGGTAGTGAATTAACGGAAAAGAACCCTGTATTATTTTCTCTATTAAATGTTTTCTGACTGCCATTTTAGATTAAAAATCTAGTCTCACATATCAGTTTAGTCTCAGTTACGTTTTGTTCTGCGCATGCGTCAATGACAACGTACCAATCACTGAACACTGGGCCTGACTGAACTGATATGTGGAAATCGACCTTGAAATTGGTCGATTCTAGATATCGGATGGTGATAATTTACCTATAACTCAAGCTATAATAATGCAACAGTTTTGTAATTTTCTTGTAATTTAATTTTCATTTTAATAACAATTGATGTTTTATGTTTTCAGCCAATCGTTTCTCCTCTTCATGCCTCTGTATCATCAGCCTCACTTCGCTCGCATCTTCCAAATCAGCTGGTTTCTGAGGTTTCTTTGATGTATTTATTCGTTTCTTTCTTTTCTGTATGTAAAAACAAAATTGTGTGTGAAAGAAGTCAGAAAAAAACAATATCAATGTGGAGAAGTGTCAAATCAAATAAAATATCCAACATATTTTTACAAGAGAAATAGTAATATATTGTTGATAAATTATTAGATAAATCTTGTCAACAGTGTTTTGATTGTTTGAAAATATTATTGTAAATTGTAAAACTTTTGTATAGAAAATGTAGTAAATAAAACACTAGTTCTCAGTTTGACTCTTATTTTCATGTTTCCCTTTATTATAAAACGTATTTAGTGTAAATTCTTTCAGAAATTTATTGAGAGAAAAGCTAGAAACTGCTTGAGATTAGATAATTATGTATGCCCGGTTCGTCAGTCGTTCATTAAATTCATGAGAATTAATTCAATGGTCTTTAAATTAATGGTAGAATACCAGTTCTTTCAATAGTTATAGGAAAGTCATTGATTTTATTCAAATTAATTTTCATTCAATTAATGAACGATTGACGAACCGGGCATAAATAATTATTTTACCTCTGGCGAAGGTTTATCCAGCAATTTACTTGCATCAAATTGGTCAATCGTGTAGTGAACGATTGGAACTTCAACTCCGTCTTCTTCGTTAGTTGAAGAATTTTTCTGAAAAATGAAGAAAAATTTTTTATTCAACATTACACTTGAAACTACAACCAGGGTTACGACTACTTCTGTGATTAATTAACGTAAAGAAAACACGATGTTTTCTTGACATTACTGATGACCGTAGAGTCGGATGGCAAAACAATAATATCTCTCTATCTATCTATCTAATGCCATCCGCCTACTTACATGAATATTATTGTAAATAAGGATAATTATTCTGTCTTTAAATCTGACATCATAAATCATGAAGGATGCTGTATCACTCACTTCTGTAACGTACTTTAAGGCTAGGCGTACACCGGTTAGTCAAGACAAGATTAGTCACAGTAATTCACATAGTTGCTTATAAAGCATCACACACTGATGCAATGACTAATCGGTGTGTGTTGCTTCATAAACAACTATGAGAAGTACTGTGACTAATCTTGTCTTGTCTTGTCTTGACTAACCGGTGTACGCCTAGCCTAATGCAAACATATTGAAAAATGGAAATGGATAGATGAATGGTAATTAACACTATCAGACAACCCATATGAATAATTCTCTAAGAAAATACGGTCAGTTGCACGAAAATCCAATTGAATTTAACCACCGTAAACTGACGTCATTGCGATACGATCGTGCTGCATTGGTTCCGTTAGATGACATCATTTTACGGCGATTAAATTCAATCATGTGAATAAGTAATTAAATAAATAAGTGCTTGTCAATCTGTAATCATGAGAGAAATGGTTGTACTTACCATTATTTTATTACTATCAGAAGTATGTTTTTGTTGGTTGTTATCCCTATTAAGACAGCTCATTCGGTTTCCATACTCTTTTCTTTTCTGAAGGGCAGTTAACTGAAAATATTGAACAGATAAGATGAGTTGTAAAGATTACTAAAGAATAATCGAGTAACGAAAATATTTAGTAACATTAGGTAATGGAATGTAAAATACGATTACTTGGGTCAACTGAAAACAGCTTACAAATCAGCTAGATAGAGAGCAAAAGTTATTTAGAAAGTGTAAGATTAAATTAGGATGTAGAAGAAATCAAATAACTTTTCAAAGTACCGTAATGTAAGAAATACTGTATAGGCATCTTCATGAGTCTAGACTTGTGCTTGAGTAATGAGGAAGATCAACGGTTGATCTTAAGATAAACCTTTAGAATAGATAAATCTTTCATCTTAAGATAAGACCAACACTTAATAGACCTACAATTCAGGAAATAGATTTCAATATAGAGCTTCTGAGAGTCTAAACTAAAGGATTACTAGTTTCAAGCTGTCTAGAAAATTACAAAAAAAGGTAAGTTTATAAGAATCATCTACTGCTTGAATGACTACTGACTACTTGAATGATTCTATTGTTCTTATGAGCCTATACCGTGAGTTGAAAAATTAAATTTTGAATAAAAAATTATATTCAACATTATTTACTTTTGGTTTAATAGCTTCCAAATCAGGTCCCAGTGATCTTGCCAAACGTATGGGTACAAGAGGACTTTTTGAGGGTTCACTGATTTCTTTTTCTAACTTTTTTGACTTCTGAAAGGAAAAAAATTGAATTCTAAACAATATTATCATATACATACAAAACATGTCCTATACGTATACAAAACGCTGTTATAGACTATACACTGTCAATTTTTTATTTTTTTATCGTATATGGATTTTTATTGGTGGGGAGACCCTTACGCGGGTAGGTTCCACCTCGCCTTATTTTCTGCGTCGGTCACCCATCCAAGAGCAGTCTTGAATGTTTGTCAATGCACTCAGTTATTAATAAATTATTATTGCATTGTTTCTTCTATGTTTTCTCCCAAGCTTCCTAGTATCTTGTTGTAGTACATAGTAGACTACAGTAACAAAGAATAGTAGGCCTACTTATTCATAACTGATATATTATTGTGTACTAATACTGTGAGAATAAATGAATTTGATTTAAATTTCTTCATAAGTAGTGTTAGACAGAAATTAAACACTCACTTGAATGTATTCAATTTCTTGCATTACAATATAAAATTATTTCTTTACAGTGATAATAAATAGATTTGATTTGAATCTCTTCAACAATTTTAATCATGAGCATTAATTTTCACCTGAATTTTGAACTACGTATGTAATTTTTTCTATCTTGAGTTCTTGAATGGTTTTCTCTTTTTTAGTTTTACACGCACAACACATGAAGAGTGAATAGTGATCATTTTCAATTTCTCTGATGATTTGTTTGATTTCATGTCAATCAATATTAGATTTTGTAAATACTAATACCTGCAGCTATAGGATTTTGTTTCCTGATAAAAAAATTGTACAATATAAATGAATAAAAATATAGTGTTAACCAGATATTATATCAGAATCAGATAAAATATTATTAAGATATTTTATGATACAGTACTGCCTAGTATTGTGTAAACGTTTTTATTGATACCTGAGTTTGCTTCTTGGTAGACCCACTATTCTTCTTTGAACCGCCGTCATCGTCCATCCCTTTTGCTGTTTGATTCATCAACATTTCCACCTCACCACCCTCTTCCTGCGAGCCAACACTCGATTTGCAACTAACGAACGAACTTTTAGCGCTCGATTGCGTTTTGACATCGCTGTTCGTCGATTCTTTATCGAGTCTTTCTTCGCTCGACGAACAATAGAGACAACTGCTTCCCACTTCACTCACTCTTTCGTCCAAATCGGTTTGGAACGTGGAGTATGACAAATCTAGAGAAAACTGAGAACTTGATGCAGATTTTGGTGAATTTGGACATTCGTTCCCTCTCCTCTTTCTGTACTGTTCCAAATAAGATTCCGATACTTTTTTCATCGTTCTTTTATCTCTAATTTTTTCTGTAGCATCTAAAACTCTTCTATTTTCAATCCTTGTTTTGTCAAAAACCTCTACATTGTTCTTCTTTAAACCGCCCATGCCCAATTCACAGGCGCTTTGACATGTTTTATCAAGATTTTCGTTAGTTTTTCGTTGCAATTTTGTTCTGATTTCTTCCTCTTTACAACTTTTTCCAGAATATACCGAACAGTTTTCGCTGATCTCTAAAGTTGGGGCTGTATTTAGTATTGGCTCTGATCTGTTCAATTGGTTTGAAATCATGTTGCATTCAAAACTACTTGACTCTGAAAATTGAAAAGAAACGTAATATTATTTATAGGATAGTAATAGGCCTATATAGTTTTCAATTTATTCATAATTATATTAAGACTGTTAACTGTTATCTTCATCATAATGATAAATAAAATCCAAATTTGTAGTTCAAACCGTTTTGGGTGAGCCTATTTTAATTAGGCCTACTTTGCTATTAAATAATTAAAATGGATGAATAAATTACTTTATCATAGCTATTATATCTTACTGGTGTGGTGAATAATTTATTTCCTTTGTTGTTAAACTAATATCGAAATTTATTAAACTATTGTCAAGAAACTCTTTTTCTATGTCAGGTAAACCTATACTTATTCAAAAAAAATAGCTCGAATTTTTTGTATTTATTCAAAAGAATGAATTATATAGTATACTGCTGTAGTTCAATGGAAAGATACAATGTATACAATAGCATAAAATATCGCTAGCTTAATATGTTCAATAACAAGTATCTTTTTAGGGAATTGTCAGAAATTTCCAATGACACGTGGAAAAGACTAAAAAATCTACATCAAAGCCTCATTCTAAAAATGCATTCATAATGCAAATGCATGGTGTAGCCTACACAAAGGTATGTTAATCAGACAATATATTACAGATTTTCAAGTAAAACTGACAAATTGCTGATATTGCATTGTATTGTGTATTTCTATGATAAGAGATTGAACATTGTTCATTGATAATTGCAAATTATGAAGAAACTCTATGTTACTTTTGTATCAAGCTTTTGATTTAATTAATAAACTTATTTATCATTATATAGATACAAGCTTATTCAAATGTTGAATTTGATTTATTCTTGTTGATTCTTTGTTAGCCTATCACAGTACAACGAAAAGCAATCAAATTGAAAACTACTGTGAAAACTAACAACTTTGAAAATTCGTATTTGGAAAATCATAATCCAACTCACCAGCCGTATTTCTAGTAGGAAATTTTGACTTTTTCCGCGCCTGTCTCTGCATTTTTTGAACTTCTGCCAAACTGAGATTTCCCCCGAAAAAGGGAACTGAAATAATTTTGTTCTCCCCATTATTGTCATGTTTTTTATCATACACTTCCGACTTATCACTGTTCTGTTCGCCTTCGTTATCTTCCGCACTTTTCAAACAAATTTTGTTTTCTTCGGATAAAATACTGCCATCAGTAACTGGTTCGCCATTTTCCATTATCTCCGGAAATTATCTCAAAGACTAGTTGTCTTCATTTTGAACAAAACTTGATTATTTAAATTAGTTCAACTCGATAATTTCAATTTATTTCTTTAGGTTTTCGTTTCAAAGCGAGTGTACAACATGAGAGATTTGTTTTGTTTACACTCTGTTATTGTGGCCATATGATCGATTTTTCATCAGAATACAGTATAGCAGGATCCTTTTAAATTGTCAGAAAACACCTGATTGATGTACGCTCGTTTACTAACGTTAAATCAGCTGTTTTCTGACAAGTTGAAAGAATCCTGCTATATGTGCGTGTGGCTTTTTGATGCAACGTGGGGAAATTTCGATTGGTATTGTTGGTAATTTCAGGGAAACATCAAAGTTTTCTTATCACACTCACACAAGACTTCAACATGCCGGTTTCTATATTATCGTATGCTGTGCTCCAAATTTAAACTTTTTAGTCAATGCATTCCTAGAATTAATCATAAAACAAGAACCGAAACATTACTGTTCATGTTAATTAATATTCTTCAATTATCTCAAACCTCATTAATAATATTATTCATCTTATTGGACGCGGCGTCAATTTGACGCTAGTTGAGTCCCGGATAGCTTTGTGCAGCGTAAGGCTAGGCGTACACCGGTTAGACAAGACAAGACAAGATTAGTCACGTTTAGTCACAGTAATTCACATAGGTGCTTATGAAGCAGCACACACCGATGCAATGACTAATCGGTGTGTGTTGCTTCATAAGCAACTATGTGAAGTACTGTTACTAATCTTGTCTTGTCTTGACTAACCGGTGTACGCCTAGCCTAAAGCAAGGGATAGATTTTCCGTACCAACTTTTATACTTGAGCTTTTTTTCACCCAAAAACAACACAATCCTTTGTCATTACAATCAGACCGCTTATCATTTCAGAGCACAAAAATATTGGGATTGGAATATTTGGTATATTATCGAGAGAACTGTACTTACCCTCCATTAGGAGCCTGGCTAATCGTTAGTAAGGCTAGTCAGTCACTCCTTATATTTTGGAGACATATTGAATTGTTGCATTGCACTATATAGCTGCTTAACACAATGTTATCCAGCAGTGCTTTGTTCCCATCACTGGGTTGCGAAGACTAGCTTATGGTTGTGATGCCAATGTGCTAACCACACGTTACATCTTTTCTGGTTAATGATCATTCACCTCTGCTGATTCAGACAAGTGGATGTGAAACTGGCAACCAGCTGGTAGGCCTAAGCCCACATAGGGCTGTTAAGCCATTGACAAACAAACAAACTGTACTTCCGATATGATATGCATTGAATAATCAAATGCCCTGAAATAATTAGCTGTTTGATAGTATTGAAACTACAAATGATTACAGATAAATATACAATGAAGCCCAGGAGAGATTTTGGTGGCTTGATAAGCCAGCAGATTTTTAGAAAAAGACAAAGAAAACACAGTGAAACCCCTGTTTTACGTAGATAGCTCAAGGTACCGAGAAAGAAATTCGATGTATCGAGGTACCGGTATTCGTAAAAACGGGGTTGCTATAAATACTGCCGTGAAAAGGCAGCATCTGCAAATTTCCACATTTTGGGTTATATATCAAATACCATGTTTTCTTAGTCGAGGAATCCAATGGACTAGCTTCAAAAGCCGTATCTGCAACCGTTTTTGAGATATAGACACTTTGCTAAAAGCAGTATCGCAATATCTACTAAGCCGGCAAGCAAGAACTGAGCATTTACAGCAGTTTGTAGGCCTATCTACTAGCACTAAGAATGAGAGCAGTAAGTGCATTGTCAGATACTTCTCTTTTCTTTATAGTTTTAGTAGGTAGATACGTCACTGAAATCAGCAAAAACATTAGCAATAATAATGACAGATAACAGTATGTGCATTATTACTCTTTGTTGCTCTTGTTCTCCAATGATGTCACACAGATTGAAATACAAATTGGTACGGTACCGTAAAAGAGAAAAAACAGATAACATAAATCTATTTTAACTGCTTTTTAGATGTGGAATTAAACTAATGAATGTCCTAAAAACCGGGCATCAGTCTTTTCGGAGCGATTTCAACCCGTTGAATGAATTCCCACACACGGTTGCTTCGAGCCCCAGTTACTGAATGAAGAGTGAGAAAATTATTGAAGGAGAGTTTTTGCGCTCTTTCCAACCCACCTCTCTCCTCCCCGCTTTCCGAGGTACAATTTGAAGGGGTGGGGGATGCTAGTAGGGGTGGGAAGAGTACGAGGGGGGTGTTTATTCAGGGAAGAGAACAAGTGAAAGTGGTGAGATATACCGGAACTGAAGCAAATAGAACCCCATTGAAATTAGTGGGACACCACCTCGCTCCTGTGTGAACAGTCCTATACGTTATTATGTTCTACAAAACAACGTCTAGGTGCGTTGTTATAAGACATATTTAAGCTACTTTATCATGTTTTAAGCTACTCTAAGCTATGACGATTATAATCTTCTTTTGAAAGCTGTTTTCATGCTGATTAGTGAATGGGCTGGTGATAATTATTGATTATTTATTCATTATAATATTGATATTATTATAAATGATTATTATTTCGTGCAATAACCATAGCTTTATCACTCTTATCACAATGTGATTGTTTCAAACTGCAACTGAAACGAGATAGAGCCAGATATCAAACAAATTAAAATCAGTTTGGCTCTACCTCGCTTCTGGATGGAAATATTCAGTAATTCTGATAAATTTGTTTGATACTGTATTCTGAGTAATACATTACTGTGCTCAGACAGACAAAAATTTATTTATTTCAAAATTCAATAATTAAATTAAACAAGATATACTCAAACAATAAATAGAAATACAACAAAAAATATCAACTGTAAAAAGTACGGTAAGTCATGACATGCAATACTTCTATTAGTTTTTAAAAGATAAGAAATTTAGTGTGCTTTACTGCTTTTAAAAATGGTGTAGGCCTACTGTCCTTCAATTTATTATTAAGAATACAGACTAAAGGAACAGCAGTTGTAGTCTACGAATTTTATTAATCTTGGAACAAATGATAATTTGATATGGTTCAATAACTTAATTTAATTTAACCACGTTTAGGTGGTTTACAGCTTTACAGGTCTTCATTACATCTTAGGAGATGATTTACACTTTACAGAAACAAATCTTTGTTTCCATAAAGAAAATGAAAACACTAATATATATTCAAATAACACTCATTTATTAAACAAAGTTACAAACATATTTCGGCACCATATTGTGCCATTTTCAGTGTACTCACCAGACACTGTCAGAAGTTTCTATAAATTTATAGGACTAATTTATTTATTATAAATTGAACAAAAATTTTAAGACTCTTTCTTTGATCTAGATGAGGAATTTGTTAGAAACTTCAAGCTCTTATCTTATCTTCTTTCATGGGTAAATTGTAGGATCAAAAAGAGCAAAATATTTTTTTCAGATTCTCAACGTAGCAGCAATATTCAGATCAACAAATAGATATTGGTGTGTTCTGTTTTGGTTTCTAATTATAATTTAATGCTGTTTTGCATGCAGGAGTAAACAAACATCAATTAATATAAGAATAACTGTATTTTAATGTTTAAAATTGAATATTCAACATTTATTTCTATAAGAATTCAGTGAATAATAATTTCTATCAGCAAAATTTGAGCATCAACATACGTAACGTACCCTCAAATATAAGGAGCACTTCTTGAAAAAAATACTTCACCGTGATTAAATAACTGAGTACCTAGTTCAAGATTCGAATTTCTGGAAATTGTGATATTGATTCTAATAATTATAAAGTACTCATTTTCAACACACATTTCTTAATATAATTGAATTTTCATAACATCTTATTTTGACAAAATATTTTTTTGCTGAAAATTTGAACAAATTTCTCAATGTGTGTTTGTATAGTTCACCTCCATCTTCAAGTACTTAATTTTTTTTTTAAATGATAAAAAATCGTTGATCATTTTGCCTGTGTTTGATAATGATTCAAGCTTTTCATAGAGGTCTCAATAAAATTTTTGAATTTGTAAATTGATAATTTTTATTCAAAAAATTTTCTATTTCATTCAACTTATTTCATCAAAATTAGACCTCAATTATGTTGAAAAAGGATTATTTTTCTCTCCTTCCCATCTAAGTATTTTTATTTTAGTGGTGAAAAAGACTTGTTTTATGGTCGTTGGGAATGTTTTTCGTAGATTTCTGAGAAAAATAATGTTTGATTAATTTATTTAAATATTTGTATGCAACGAATGTTTTGAATCGACCGCTTTGTGAGTGAAATAATAATAAAAAAGGAATTGAAATGAGGGATATTGACGAATGCATTCAGTAATACGATTATTTCGGTTATGATTGGTTGCGCGAGTCTATTGCCTCTGTACAGTGCTGCTTCTAGCAGCTGCGGCGTAAAGTGGCACTAAACCGTATTATCGAAAAACCTCCTTTATGTTCGGCGCGGCGTCGTTTTGTTGATCCCCTCCGCGAAACCTGCAGCAAATTTCGGAAATAAACCCCAATTATTTATTAAATTCCAGGCCTCGGTTGAGTAAAGTGTTGATAATTGTTTGTGTTGTTTAGTGTATCATGTGCCGAATGCGTTAGTAGACGCCATTTTGAATGTTAGTGTTACTCCCAGCAGCTTGGTGTCACACGTATTAAAAATAGCTCATAAGTTAGAGGCCTATGCGTCGTCGGAAAATGTAGTTTTTCGGTGTAATGTTGGTGTTTGTAGCTTTGTTAATTTATCGCCTAAGTTGTTGTTATGATTTGTTTGGTGTGCTGGCGAAATCAGCTCTGAAAGCAGTGAGTGTGGATGGATTTGGATGAGGCAACCTAGTTGTGCTTGAGCGGGCCCTAGGAACAATACTCGCGGTCGGTCTCTGCTAAACTGCCAGTGATTACAGTGGTTTCTATGTTTGTGTTACGCCAGTCTGCCGTTTCGATGGGCCAAAGTATCAATAGAACACGTGTGGATTCGTGAGGAGCTGTGTTTGGTCTTCGCTATGGCCAAAATACTGGACAAAGACCCAGCTATATATGAACGGGAGCGGGATACATTTCTCAAGGATCTTCTACATTTCCACGAAAGTCGAGGGTAAGTAGTCTAACTTACTCTATCTTAACATCCACAATTACTTCCTCTCAACATACTACAATATCTCCCAGCCGAGTAATAACTAGGACTTCTCCAACAAAACCTAGCTATTCCTAACCATAGGCTCCAACCTAAACCAAAAATGATTCTATCACAACTCAATACCTTCATCATATCATCTCCCAATAATATTTCCCTTTTAAACCACAAATCATGAAATAATTTATTTAAATCCAGCTATTTCCTGTGATGTGTTCATACCAGGTTGTTCAAGCGTAACGTGTTCGTTATGTTAGTAGGCTAGCTAACCTACAGTAGAGTTGTTTGTTTATAACCTTCAATAACTTATCTAGGTATTTGTTTTCTGGTGTAGTCTCCTTTTTTGCTAGTTGATCCATTAACGAATCTTTAATCGGGCTGCTTTGGCCTTCAAATTTGATTATGAAATCAACACCCACAAAATTGGTACGGTTGTAACTTCCTTGCCTAACTTTGGTTAGTTATTCAAGAGTATTCAAACTTCATTTCGATTGAAACTTCTACTAACTTATGTATATTTCTAACATCTTGGATTGCTGTGTATGACCGTTATCAGAATCACATTGGCATTCAAAAATCAAGGCTTCTTCTGGAATAGGCTAGCCCAATATATACATTCATAATGTCGTTACTGTTGATAACCCGTTGTTAATAGACCTACCATTACAATATTCGCATTAGTAGTGTTTGGTATAGTCTACTATATAGTTCACTATAATAGTTTCCCATTTTTCTTGATTCTTCACTGGTCTCAACCACTAATTTATTCTATCAGTAAATTAAATTTCTGTCGATGACCTGGAGAAGATTAATATTAATCTAACCTAATTCTCTAAAACTATTTTCTTATGAAGTCCTTGAATTACCTCCTATACTCCAATAGGTAAATTATACATATAGTAAGTATTTTTACCCTTCATTGTATCATACGGTAGACTATTCATCAAATTTAAATTGGAAAACTAGAATTTTTTAATCAAGTTATTCATAGAATGCGTAGAAGATTTTTAAAGTAAAAATCCTGTTAGCTATACTGAAATAATGTTTTGAATCTTTTATTTTTTATGAAGTTGATAAGACATCCATCAGGAACCTTTGGGCTCAGAGATAATACTGATAATTATTGCAAAAAAACTTCAATAATCATTATGAAACAATATTCTTACTTCTTATCTAAAACCAATTTTTGAGTGATTTTATAATTACATTCCTGATCATTATTCTATTTTATTCATCATTTAAGCTGTACCTAATAACTTGTTGAATCCACATTACTGTATTATAAAAACAACAGTAAGGATTATTCAATCTTGTTTATTATTAATTGATTGCACTAAAATTGAGTTCAATTAACATATAGGAAGCATGATGAACATTTTATTGATTTTTTCAATTATCTAGACTATCATTTTAAATTACACAAACAGTTAAAAAGTGTCTCTACCTCACTAATGCAATAAACTATTTGGGGTTGCAAGAAACTTAATGTTATTTTTTACTTAATTGACTTATGGGTTAGTTATATGTTAATTAGTTAACATTGCGCTGTTAAATTTATGTGTGGATTCTGCAACCTGGCCTTAGACTCCTATCTATTTGAAGAATTATGAATATATCAACTTAAAGCTCTGCATTGATTGGATTTCTAGATTTTCTAGTTTTTTAAAATATGGTATTTGTTAGTTTGTTAAATCCCTGCTTTGCCTAAACTAAAAAAATATTCCTACCTCTAAAGAAGTCATTATGTTGTATGTAAATCTTATTTGAACTAGAAATTATGCATAACTCATTTCCTACTAAAATATCCTAATACTGCAAATTCTCTTGATTTCTCTTGATATAGCATACTTATTAGTTATTACCACCATCCTGTTTCTATAATGAAAAAGTATGAACTGTATTACTATTTTTGTAAACATTATTTAATGATTCTTTTATGTTATACCATCCGAGTATGTAATTTATGACTGAGCATCTGGTTTATGACATTTTTTATGTTTATAGCTATCACATTTTATGGAGCTGGAGTTGAAATGGATCTTTTTAGAGGATATCACTAGAAGAAGAAATTTATTGTTTCTTTTTATAATGTAGATCGGCTCCTTTTTCTTGAAAAAGTATCTAAAAGGAACATTGTATGCATTTAATCGATTATCTCTTTAAAGAAGGATGTTTAAACTAGCTTTCATTCATGTATATTGATTATATTAATTTTTAATGAAGTAGCCTTTAAATTGGAGCGATTTGTAATCCTGAACATAGTCCAAACCTATTTGAATTGAGTACTGTATTTCTACATTTCTACAAATTCACAAATTTGTCCTGGGGCCTGTTTCTTGAAAATTTAGAGCAGACACTACTATCTACAATAATCGATATTTATAATATAATCTATAATAATCTGTAATCTATCTACTAATACCCTCTTCAATAGGACACAATACACTTATCAGCAAAAGCACATCATAATGTAAGAAATTTATAAATCCAGTGTGAGCCCAACGTTTTCCTGTTCTTGATGTTTTTTAGTAAATACTATTGCTACATAGTCTTGAGACTAATGAGCAAATTTTATCTAACGTATCTTACTAATAAAATATAAAATACTGTGGGACTCTCATTAGAATCTCTTACTGCTATTGATAATTATGTATACCTGTTCTTCATGACTTTTAAGAAATTAATTCTAAGAAACAAGACCAATTTCATTAAAAAATTTGAAAAGTTTTATGATGTCAGTACATACTTCATATTTTTTAGACGAACGGCGAGTTATAAGAAACTCCAAAGAGTGTTCCCACTAATTAGATTTATCCTTACATTTTCAGTGTATTTATTAAATAAATACTAATAATGGTACTAAATAATTATTGTTTTTTCTTTTAGAACTCCTATAAAACGAACTCCAAAGATTAATGGAGCTGATGTGGACTTGTACCTGCTCTACGTACTTATTACTGGGAGAGGAGGCTGGTATAAGGTAAGCACATGCATGTATTTTCAAAAATATTTTCTGTTTTTACATGTTTTTCATCTGTATTTTATGTTTGTAGTTAATAATTAAATTGAACGAAATTCCCAATTAATGCCATATAATATTCTGAAGACTTCTGCTGCTGCAAATATTGACAACAGAATAATAGCTAGTAAGGAAATTCGATGAACGCTGCTGCACAAAAAATTGGGAACGAAATTTAATTGAACCAAAAATTGGGAATTTCGTTCAATTTAATTATTATAATTTAACAGCAACTGTATAGTTGCAATATCTCATTTCCTTCCATATCCATATATTATCTGGTTTGTAGTTAATTTTATTTAGCCTATATTGTTTTCAATCTTTGTGTCCATTATTTTTGTGTACTCGTGTTGATTTTAAGCTCAATAAAATCAATACTAGAACACAAAAATTGAATTGGCTTTATATAGAGGAGAAACAGGAAAGATGTTTTTCTCTGTATAATTTATAGTCTCGAACAAAACTGAAAACTGAAGCGCTTCTCTTGCCGTGTCATTGGATTCATTATTTCGTCTCTGCTTCCTAGCCTGCAGTTCAAAAAGTATTGACTTGATGAGTTTTCCCCCCTGATTGAAATTCATCGACATTTGCATGAGAAAAACGATTCTGGCAGTTCATGAATAAACTTCACTCATTTACATGAGAAAAGCGTTTGTCCAATTAGTAAATGTTCGTCACTGTTTGTCGAATGTATTTTTCCTTCTTTCTTCAAGATTTTTGGTCGTTTTTAAAATGTGGATGAATTTTTGTAATGAAAGGGTTGCAAGATGTTCATTATGGCAGTAGAGTATGTTTCTTCTGAGATTTGGACTCGAATGACAAAGGTTTTTGAATTTATTTATTAAATAATGCAATAAGTGGGAAAGATGCAATCACCAAATAATTTTAATAATTAATACTTGAATGGTATGTTATGTAAAATGCTACTCTACAAGTGCCTTAAGTGGCTTCTTCTACCAATGTTAGTTTTTATCATTTTAAGGTGTCAAATACTCTACATGAGGGTAGTAAAATTATTTTTAATGTCGTTTCTCTTGAAGAAGGTTTTACTATGAGTGAATGGGTTTAAATTTTGCCTGTAAAATCTGAATTCTAAATATTGTTTAAAATGTTCCAATACACTGTTAAGGGCACTGATGGCCACACTGTGATTATACAGTCTATGTAGTGGTGACAAACTCTCCGAATAGAGTGTAAATTTGCCTGTAATCATAATTCAAAATATTTTATATTTCAATACACTGTTATGGGCATGTTCACACCAATGGCCACACTGTGATTATACAGTCTATGTAGTGGTGACGAATTCTCCGAATAGAGTAGAGCAGGGCTGCCCAACCTACGGCCCGCGGGCCGGATATCTTTATTTTGTCTATAAGGTCACCAACGGAATGTCTTCATTTTGTCTATAAGGTCCCTAATAGAATGTCTTCATTTTGTCTTTTAGGTCTCAAATAGAATGTCTTGATTTTGTCTATAAGGTCCCTAATAGAATGTCTTCATTTTGTCTTTTAGGTCTCAAATAGAATGTCTTGATTTTGTCTATAAGGTCCCTAATAGAATGTCTTTATTTTGTCTATGAGGTCCCTAATAGAATGTCTTCATTTTTTCTTTAAGGTTTCAAATAGGATGTCTTTATTTTGTCTATGAGGTCCCTAAGGCTAGGCGTACACCGGTTAGTCAATACTGTGACTAAACGTGACTAATCTCGTCTTGTCTTGTCTTGACTAACCGGTGTACGCCTAGCCTTATGAAGCAACACACAGACCGATTAGTCATTGCATCGGTGTGTGCTGCTTCATAAGCAGCTATGTGAAGCACTGTAACTAAACGTGACTAATCTCGTCTTGTCTTGTCTTGACTAACCGGTGTACGCCTAGTCGTATGAAGCAACACACACCAATTATTCATTGCATCGGTGTGTGCTGCTTCATAAGCAACTATGTGAAGTACTGTGACTAAACGTGACTAATCTCGTCTTGTCTTGTCTTGACTAACCGGTGTACGCCTAGCCTTATAAAGCAACACACACCGATTAGTCATTGCATCGGTGTGTGCTGCTTCATAAGCAGCTATGTGAATTACTGTGACTAAACGTGACTAATCTCGTGTTGTCTCGTCTTGACTAACCGGTGTACGCCTAGCCTAATAGTCATTGAATTTTCCTAAAGTCATTAATAGCCTAATGGTCTTTATTTTGACTATAAGGTCCCTAATAGAATGTCTTCATTTTGTCTATAAGGTCCCCAATGGAATGTCATTATTTTGTCTATAAGGTCCCTAATAGAATGTCTCCATTTTGTCTTTTCAAGGTCTCAAATAGGATGTCTTTATTTCGTCTATGAGGTCCCTAAGGCTAGGCGTACACCGGTTAGTCAAGGCAAGGCAAGACGACATTAGTCTCATTTAGTCACAGTACTTGACATGCTTATGAAGCAACACACACCAATTAGTCATTGCATCGGTGTGTGCTGCTTCATAAGCAACTATGTGAAATACTGTGACCAAAAATTAAATTAACTTCAAAATCATTTATTTTTCCAAAATAGTCGTCTTCGTTGGCATTAGGCTTACACCGGTTAGTCAAGACGATTACTGCTTATGAAGCAGCACCCACCGATGCAATGACTAATCGGTGTGTGTTGCTTCATAAGCAACTATGTGAAGTACTGTGACTAATCTCGTCTTGTCTTGACTTGACTAACCGGTGTACGCCTAGCTTTATGAAGCAACACACACCGATTAGTCATTGCATCGGTGTGTGCTGCTTCATAAGCAACTATGTGAAGTACTGTGACTAAACGTGACTAATCTCGTCTTGTCTTGTCTTGACTAACCGGTGTACGCCTAGCCTTATGAAGCAACACACACCGATTAGTCATTGCATCGGTGTGTGCTGCTTCATCGCAACTATGTGAAATACTGTGACTACTCTCGTCTTGTCTTGTCTTGACTAACCGGTGTACGCCTAGACTAATATCATAGACTAACTATACAATATAGACTAACTAACTATGTTGTCTGTGCTGATAGAATGTCTTTATTCTGTCTATGAGGTCCCTAATAGAATGTCTTTATTTTGTCTATGAGGACCCTAATAGAATGTCTTTATTTTGTCTACAAGGTACCCAATAGCAGTAGAGACTTGACGCTCTCGCGCCCTAACGCATTTCCCAGTCCTCACAGCTCACAGCAGCTCTTATCACTGTGCCGCTGAACCACGTGTGTTTTGGGCGATGCTCCTCTCTCCTCCGGTAGAGACCGGCGCGCGAGAATGAACCTTACCCCCACCCCACCTCTCGTCTACCCTTGTTATCAACCTCCTCCTCCTCCGCCTCCTTCGGAGTTGTAGTAGCCAGCAGCCGACTACTGTCAACTGGCGGCGCTAACAAACCACGTGGTTGCTAGCGCCACTTGCACGTACGCACGCGCGCCCGCGCGCGCGGGGAATGCCCCCTAGTTGGCGGCTGTGACTCAAGTCAAGTGAGAGCGGCGGAGTTCCCTGAAGCGGCGTGTGCCTGAAGTGAGGCTGCAAGAGTGATTGTGTGTGAGAGAGAGAGAGAGGTTGAATCGGTTACTCACTATCTGTCTTTGCGCCTTTTTTCTCTCTGTCGCAGACTCTCTTTCTCTCTCTCTCTCTCAGACACCTGGACTGAAAATGCATTTCCTCATTACAGTTTTCTTTTATAGAATGAAGGTGTATTAGGCTATGCGTACACCGGTTAGTCAAGACAAGACAAGACGAGATTAGTCACAGTACTTCACATAGTTGCTTATGAAGCAGCACACACAGATGCAATGACTAATCGGTGTGTGTTGTTTCATAAGCAACTATGTGAAGTACTGTGACTAAACGTGACTAATCTTGTCTTGTCTTGTCTTGATTAACCGGTGTACGCCTAGCCAGAGGATTGAAGAGAATTAGTTGAGGTGTTGTTGTCTAGTTGCACCCTAAATGGAAGCGAGCTTTTATTTTAATGAATTTTGATAATTGTATTATGCACATGAATTGTGTCCTTTCTAGACGAGAAATCGATTAATCGATATTTATTTATCGATGTTATTCTAGGTGAAGGAGTAGCTTCCGTTGCTTGTGAAATGATAGAAAGAATAATTGACTTGATTTTTCCTTAATTTTTAACTTTGTACAACACAAACGTGCTGCAGGAGAAGTTGAGGCAAAGTGTTTAATTTAGAATAGAAGTGCCTTTTCCAACCAGGAACATGTGTTTGCTATTAATTTTTCAATAAAGTTCGGTGGAAAATTGATGAAATTAATTAGCTCATGATTGATTAGCGCTTGTGGAAGTTTGGTTGATCAATCTTTGCTTCATGCGAAGGACACAGTTGGTAAGCAATGGAAACCAAGTATATAGTTATAGAAACCGCAGTTTGATTGGTGGAGAGGATGCAATTATTATTGGAGGCATTGAACAATACAACACAACAATGATGAGGAAAAGGAAGACGCCTCTCTCTCTCTCTCCCTCTCCTTCCTCCTCGCAAACCATTTCCTGTTTATCTTCTTTTCTCAATCTCTTCTCTTCCTTTTTCTTCTTCTTCTTCTTCTCTTCTTTCTTCTTCTTCTTCTTCTTCTTCTTCTTCTTCCTTCTTCTTTTCTTCTTCTTCTTCTTCTTCTTCTTCTTCTTCATACTCCTCTTCCTCCTCCTTCCTTCCTCCTCCTCTTCCTCTTCTTCTTCTTCCTCCTCCTCCTCTTCCTCTTCCTTCTCTTCATTCTTATTCCTCCTTTTCCTTTTCTTCTTCTCTTCCTTCTTCTTCCTCCTCTTTCCTCTTCCTTCTCCTTCCTTCTTCTGCTGCATCTTCCTTCTTTTCCTGTCTCCTCCTCATCTTGCTTCTCCCTCCTATTCCTCTTCCTTCTTCTTTCCTCTTCTCTTCTCTTCCTTCCTGTTCTTCCTCCTCCTGTTTCTTCTTCCTTCTCCTCCTCTTCCTTCTCTTTCCTTCCTCCTCCTCTTCCTTCTTTTCCTGGCTCCGTCTCCTTCCTTCCTTCCTTCTTTTTCCTTCTCCTCTCCTTATTCACTCCTCTTCCTTTTCTTCTTCTTCCTCCTCTTCTCCTCTTCTTCTTCTCCCTTCCTTCTTCTTCTTTTCTCCTTCTTCTTCCTTCTTCCTTCTTCGGTTTTCCTCCTCTTTCTTCTTCTACCTCCTCCTTGTCCTTCCGCTGTGCTCCAACTGTCAAAAAAGCCGGAACTGTCATTTGGCAGTCAAGCTGAGCAAAAACCGATCGATCAAAAGAAGCCTCTCCTTTTCATGCTGTAACCAACCGTACAGCGAAGCACACTCCATTCTGTGCTGAATTTAACTGCCAGTACTGTTGGCATGTAATAAGTCGTTATGTATATTGGGGTGCTGTGACCCGTTGCTTGCACTGTTGCCAAACTGTGCATTGCACCTATGTTACACCTGTTCGTATTTCAACTACTTGTCAGTTTTTCTTTACAGTTTTCTTCCAGTTTTTATTCCGTTTCAACATTCCTTCAGTGTCACTTGTTTTTCCTCGGTGTCTTTTCAGTTTTCAACTGTAAAAATTGTACTTATATTTTTTATGTATTGTGAAATGCAATAGGTCTTCTAAGACCTTGCTTGTAAATAAAAATCAATTAGTCAATCTTGGTAGTTTTCCAGATCTTTCTGCTTTTGTTTTTCTAGTTTTTCTTCCATGATAGTTTTCGTTCTGGTCGTTTTTGTGTTTTTTTACACCATGCCAAGGGACAACTAGTTTTATTCGAACTATAGTTCGTGTAATTGATGTATTGATGAGCTGCTTTATCAAATTTATTTCGTTATAGAGGGAATGTAGTGTGGAGACGGCTCAGGATTAGGATATTTTCATTATTTGGTGATATCATTCTATTCATAGTATTCTATGTTTTTCAAAGAAAGAATTGATGAGAGTGACCTTTGGTGTTTAGACTTTTTTGTGGGTCTAATTACACTTTGAATTGCCTATAATTATTCTGGCATCTCAGTATTCATGGCCATACGTTCTTGTAACGACTTTAGGCACTTTATAAATGGCAGTCGAGAGAGAGAATGTGGTGAGAGAGAATGAGAGTAATGAGGTGAGACAGAGAGAGAGAGAAAGAAGATTATATTTGATTAATTCAATGTTTATGTCCTTGTTCTCGTTGTAGTAAGTAACGGTGTATCTTGATAGCATAACCTTTGAACAAGTAATACTCAATGCATCAGGAATAGGTTAAATGGCAACTGAATCGGTATGTGTCCATTTATAGTCCTATGTTGCATGTGATAGGAAAACGAGTAATACAGTAATACTATTTTTGTAATACAAAAAAATGGATTATTTTCTATCAACAGGAGGATGCTCCTCCTGTCTAGGGTCGTTCAAATGTTTTTTTTTGGCACATGATTCACAATTTTTTGGGGTAAAGATGTGTCCCGATGATGATCTTTACCAAAAATCTAAAACTAAATAATCAATTACTCATTGATTCAAACAAGTGCAAATAACTTACAGGAATGAGAACATAGTCACAGAGTTTCAACGCCTTGTCTTTCTAATTTTGATAAATATTTCACATGAAGATTACGTTCACATTCACAGGAGAGGAGCCTCAAAAATGAAATTCTCTTGTCAGTCGTAGTGTTTTCTATTAAAATACTGTCTTTGCTTCTAGTCTAAATATTCAATTAATAATTATTTTCTTGTTTCTTAATAATTATGAAATTTCTTGTTTCTTTCAATAATTATGTGAATACAAGTATTTGAAAGTTGGTTCAGCTTCTTGTCCTGCCGACCTCTTATTAAATTGCCAATGTATACGAATTTCTCTTCAAGCTTCTCTCTTAGCACTTAAGTCGGCAACTTTTCCTCATTCCTGTGTCTGATGATGATGATGATGATGATGCATTTCCATTTACTGTAGTTCCTTCGTCTTCACCTGGTGTTTTGAGATCTGGTCACTTTTTCAGCTTGATGTGACAACACTATTCTGTTGATTATTTTGTTGAAATGGCGACTTGCATTTCCTTTACTTGTGGAGTTGGGTGATTTGTCTACTGTTCAATCTTTATCATTAGTTTGGTGGATAAATATTCTTGTCCTAAGTGACTCCTCATTGCATTTTATTTGTATTTCCTTGGAGGTGAGCGTCTTCTTATCAATTTATTCAATCATATCATTAGTTTGGAAGAATTATTTGTATTGTCGAATGGTGACTCCTTAATCCTTATCACAGCAGCATTTTCTTGTAGTTGGGTTGTGTTAGAGTTCTAGATTTGGGCTACTTATTAATTATTCAATTTTTGTTAGAAATTAATTGTATTGTCCAATGGTGACTCCTTAAATCCTTATCACAGCAGCATTTTCTTGGAGTTGGGTGACTCCTTAACCTTGTGTTAGAGTTCTAGAGTTGGGCTACTTATCAATTTTATCATTTTTTGTTAGAAATTGAATGTATTGTCCAATGGTGACTCCTTAAATCCTTATCACAGCAGCATTTTCTTGGAGTTGGGCGACTTCCTAACCTTGTGTTGACAACTACTCAGTGCATTGATGCCGGCCGGCAGATCCCGGTAATGCTCTTGCAACCTCTGTGACCCACTACTGAGAGAGGAGAGGAGCTGATCAGAGAGAGGATCAAAGAGAGAATCAGAGGCAAAGAGAGAGAGAGAACTAGTCGCGTGCCGCGCACGCGCTCACACACACTCATCTATTATCAATCGTTGGAGGGGGGTAAAGGGTAGCGACTTTGAGAGGGGGTAGGTAGTAGTCTCTCTCTCGCTCTTCTCTTCCCTATGTCTCTCTCGCTCTTTGATTCGGCTGGTGTTTTTGTTGTGAGGAGTCAAGGGCCTCTTGGTGGGAGGAGGGGGGTTAGGCAACGTCCTTGACCCCTAAAAGCCGTCGGTGTTATGGGGGGGTGGGGGGAGTTACGTCGTCTGGTGGAGTCGGGTCGGGAGAGTTGAGTCACAACAGCCGCGTGCGTTTGGGGTCGGTGTACCTCCTCGGCTCGGCGCTGCTGCACTGTTGACGGTTGCGATTCGCTGCCAGTGAGGGTGACGTCGTCTTGGACTCGGGTACTGTTTGTTAGGTGTAAGGCTTGAGCCACGGTATCTGGGAAGAGGACGGTTGGTGTCATGAAATGTATGCGTCCCGTTGCCGCGGTTAGCGCAGATAGTATAGAATAAGGGCTTACTTGTGTTCTCTCTGGATTAGCTATAGCTAAGTATGTACCTTATACCTTACACCTATATACCTTAGTATATACTTCTAGTCTAGCAGAGACTGAAACAGCTGATTGATGTACGCTCGTTTACTAACGTTATATATGTAGAAGAGGACGGTGATGTCATGAATGTATGTGGCCAGAAGTCGCGGTTACCTACAGCTACAGAGACTGTATAATCACAGTGTGGACATTCGCTTTTATCGCTCGTGATTGGTTAGCTCGATCAAATCCACCATAATTTTGAAATGAAAATATTCTTTTTAGGCGGAGTTAGGACTAGAAAGTCCTTTCTACCACTGAACCTAAACTTTTGCCAACTTCCATAACATTTACATTGAGAAAATACTTTAATCATATGTTATGTCGAATGATACATTTCTAACCCATAATATTTGCCTTTTTCTGTACACGTAGCCTATAAGTTTTTATCAAAAATTCTACATAAGGATAGAGACATTAATTTTAACGTTAGATAAGTGATTTTTGTGTGGTTTTTCTTTGGAAAAACGAGTAAATGGGTTTAAATTTTCCCTTATCAGAATAGTGGCAAAAGTATGTCGGTGGGAGGAGAAAACAATGTTCCAACACACTGTTATAATATGGGCCCTTTCTCACCAATGACCACACTGTGATTATACAGTCTCTACAGTTATTTGAGTTTATTGAGTGCCATACCACCAATTCGCCAACCTGCAAATTCCATATATTCAGCACTAGTCATTGAATTACTATTATTTACTATTAGTCATTTCTATTACTTGTAATATTGTTTTTCCAAAATAATGAATTATTTGATTTGATTTGCTGTATACAGTGCTGGTGGTTGAACAGATCATAGAAATAACTGGAAAACAGTGTCTTTGTACTAGTCGGATTGTAAACCTTCGGCCAGGTACTCTCCAGTGTCGTACATTAGTAAGAGTAGAACTGGTAGTGTTCAAACGAGTAGTACAAGGGAAGAGTGGGAGACTTTGGGCCACTATCTTAACATTTTTTACAGTGCGGGCGATCGATAGGTTGGAAATAATTGAAAGCCAAAGGTGCAAAATAAACACCTGCAGTACTGTGGCAGATGGCTAGCTATGAACAAAATGAGAGCATATAGATTACGTCTAGACCAGGTGTCAACTCAGTGTTGGAAAGAGCCAACTTCACATAGCAAGCTTGAGAATAGCTCTGATATATTGAAAATGACATAGTATTTTATCCTAAAATGGAAATGCAATTATAAGAGCTTGAGAATCTCCCAGTTTCCATACTCACTATAACTTAATGGATAGGAAGGAATGGATGCAATTCTAAAGAGCTTGTGAATCTCCCAGTTTTCATACTCACTATCACTAAATGGATAGGAGAAGAGGAAAGAGATGTGGAGAATGGCGATGGACTGGTAAAAATTGACTGAGGCTACCCCAACGCTGTAATGGCATACTGGGGAGAGTCAAAGAAGGAGAAGAAGAAGAAGAAGACTATCACTAAATACCTAAGAATGAAAATATTCTTCAGGACTTCAGCAGTTTGGTGAAGTCCTAAGAATAGGACTGGTGGTTTTTCTATTTCCAAACTTTACGTTTATTTTAGGTCAACCACACCACAAGATTCAAAACAAAGATAGCGAAGGGGAAAATAGTAAAGGAGAAAGAGGAGATGGATGAGAAGAATATGATAGAGGAAGTACTTGAGGAAAGCCGGAGAAGAACAGTGAAGAAGAGGGAACTGGTAGATGAGTAGAAAACGGGGAAGAGGAAGGAAGGAATGCGAAGAGGATCGATGTGGAGGAAGAGGGCGAAAATGATGGAGAGGAACGAGAGGAGACAAAGAGAGCGAAAATGATGAAGTGGAATGAGTTTCATAAGAGGAGACAAAAATACTATTTGAGAAGAAAACAAGTGGTGATAAAATAAAATGAAATGAAAACACTAGGATGTAGTGAGTGGTGATGGAAGGTATGGTTGATGGAGAAGAGAGAAAGAGATATAGACAAGAAGTTGGCAATTAAAGGTGAGTGAGTGAGAGGGTGATGATCAAGGGTCGTGGAAGAGTAAGCTGAAGAGGAGACGGGAGAAGAAGGGTTTCAGAGAGGGTATGAAGAGGGAAATGGAGACCAAAGAGGAGAGTTGTTGAAGAGGGTGACGTGAAAGAGAAGATAGTAAGGAAAATGATGTAGAACTTCTCCATAGTAGCAAAGACAATCTAACTACTTGAATTAACTACTTCATAGTTGAGTTGTCTTTGATAGTAGGAAAGAATGAAAACAAGTTTGTAGGTCTACAATAAATTGATGTATATTCAATTAGAATAGATTTATTCAATTTACAGTATTCGATATAGATTTATTCAATTAGAATATTCATTGTAGAATAGACAAAATTGTTTTCTTTCTTTCCTACAAAAATGATTTTGTTTATGAAGGATGAAAAGCAGAATGACGAGAAGGATAAGAACAAAAGGAAAAGACAAGGTGTAGTAGTGACATTTATTAGGTAACCCAAGAATCCACGTTGAGACCGCCACCTCTCATCAAAAAGAAGCGTCAGTCTATATCAAAAGTGATATCAGGCAGGCATCCTCAGTTGCTTGGCTTTCATTTCATATCAGTCGTCGGCAGAATGAGTTGAGTTGTTGGGAGCAGTCACAGTTTGAATAGCTTTCTAGAGCCAGCCGAGAGAAGTGTGGCAACACCGCACCGCACCACGCCTCGCCACCATCTGCTCACAGTTTGGCAACAGTGTAATTGCCGGTTGGCTGGTGCCTGCCTGCTATACAACACTATACATGTATAGTTATATTCGTGTTACTGTAGCCGGTGCACGCTTTGCGCAACCAGCCTTTATATCTATTTACATGGGTGTGTATACAGTGTGGGCTGTATTCTGTATATCTATGTATATAGTCGTCGGCGGATATGCCGTGACGAAGTGGCATATCTATGTATCCCAGTCTATGAAAGGGGGCCCTATATCTATGTATATCGTGGACAAACCGCTGTGTCGTTGATTGAATATCTATGTATATGTTTTTTATGTACTGAGAAGAAGGAAACTGGCTACCAGTATATTTTTTTGTCTTTATAATTTTGTAGAAGGGGACTGTTTCCTATGTATATTGTAGAAACAAACTGTATACCAGTATACCTTGTACAGCATCTTTGTTCATAGAATGTCTCAGAACTAGCTGAGAATATTTTCTGTGGGGTTCCTTGTTGTTGGGTACTCAAGATAGAATATTGTTAGAAAATCTTTTTATAAACAATGGACGGGAAATGCTTTTGTATGTGTATGAAGATGTCTGATGGTTCAGTTCAATCTTAGGCTAGGCGTACACCGGTTAGTCAAAACAAAACAAGACGAGATTAGTCACGTTTAGTCACAGTACTTCACATAGTTGCTTATGAAGCAACACACACCGATTAGTCATTGCATCGGTGTGTGCTGCTTCATAAGCAGCTATGTGAAATACTGTGACTAAACGTGACTAATTTCGTCTTGTCTTGTCTTGACTAACCGGTGTACGCCTAGCCTTACAATTAATTTTTAATTTTTAGGGGTTAACTTGGGTGAAAAATGTTGAAATCATTGGTAAAATTTGCTTAGAAATCCGGTGAATTTAGTTAGATATTAGTTACCGAAATTTGACCAATTATGTGGACATGTTTCATCATATTTTGCCAAATTTACTCTTTTAGTAACAATCTTCTGATTTAATTGAATTTCTTAGCAAATTTTATGCATGGGGTGATCATTCTCTTACCTACATCAAGCCCTCCAAAAATTGTGAAATTGAAAACTTGTTGATGAATGTGCCTATCTTGCTAACATTCGGAGACGTATTTTTGTAAGGGCATTTTCATTATTTTGATGAGCATAAAGCCTGGAAGTATAGTATTCTCAGCGGGTTATGGGACACTTTATGTAGTAGGGAGTCCATGTAACTACTGTATGTGTATATTATATCGTGTAGAAGACGTTATAACTATGTATACTCTCGTCTTTATATTGTGTAGCACACAGTATAACTATGTATTGTTGTATGTTGGCCACGATAAAGGTGGCGATATAACTATATACATATTGCGGATAGGGGGGGTGGGGGGTTTTTCAGTTGGTGGTTGGCCTTTTGTGGCCTCCCGTTTGCACTGCGCAGAGAACTGCGCACGTGAAGCGAAGCGGGTTCGATTGTAGCGTGTAGCACGCTCCGGCGCGACGTTGCGTATCACCAGGATGATACGGAAGGATTTTTGAGGTTTTGTATTCGTAGATAAGGCAAAGAAGATGGACTATTGGTTTTGAATATTATATGAGTGCAAAGAAGAGTAGTGGACAGAAGTGGGTAGATAATTAGTGTTAGAAGGGTGGAAGAATGGGAATAGAAGGCCCCAAATAATGGGATTACGGCAAGGACAAAGAAGAAGAAGGAGAACTAGAAGAAGAAGAACAAGAAGAAGAAAAAGTAGAACGAGAAGAAGAAGAAGAAGAAAAAAATAAGAAAAGAATCTGTGTATTCCCGAGAATGAAGAGGAGGCTCTGAATTGGGAGAATGCTGAAGAGTTGATGATGATCGTGATGTTGAATGATGACAGCTAAAGGAAATAGGAACGAAAAGCTAAAGGATAGGAAATTGGAGAAACTTGAAAATTGAGGGGGGAAGCATTTGCGATGAAGAACATGATATTTTTTGGATTAAAATACATTCGTGATGAACATGATATGTTTTGGAATGAAATTGCAATGGATAATCAGTGATAATAATTTATAATAATGGAAGTGATGAAGGATGAAGAAGGAAGTGATGCAGAAACTGATTAAGAATTGAAAAAGTGAACTAATCAGAAAGTGAAGTGAAGAAAGTGTTGGTTTGGTGAGTTGGTTCTACTTGGTAAGAGCTCTACTGCCAATATAGTAGAACTGGGTGTTCACATTAAACTTCCAACTATTTCGAGTTTACATTAAGCTATACCATATTTTGGCTCAATGTTGTGCTTAATATTGTTGACGAGTATGATCGCTCCAGAAAATTCCAAAGAGATTGGCAAAATTCGAAGCAATATGTTGATAGAAAGAATGACTGGAGAGTGTTGGTAATATTGGTAAACATACGCCCGGTTGAAGTCTAATGGATTTAAGATGGAAGTAGTTCTGTTGTCAAGGTTTACTGTGAAGGATGCAAGGAACTCTTTATTTTCATGCGCATTCTTGGATTTTCGTTTCACTAATTATTATCATTCGCACATACTAATGCTAAGTCATACTATGGTGCTCTCAATATAGTGTTTGAAATGAGAATTTGAAGATACGGCAACCATTTATGAAGATTGTTGAAAGTCTGAAGAATCGGCTCCACAGCATGAGACTCGTTCTACCCCCTCTTCTCCCGCGCGCGGCTGTACTCTGACTCTGCCTTAGCAATAAGTCAAAGGTATCAAGAGCTCCCTCCTGACGTTGGAAATGGATCAAACATTTGCCCTGAAGTTCAATTAAATGTTATCTATGGTAATAATGACAGATTTAATGTAACTTTCTCATGCAACAATTGAAAACGTGTGTATCAAAGAGTTGTCTTTGTGTAGTGTGGCCTCACGCGGTGCCCTGAGAATGCGGGATTATTATCAACATCGATATAGAACTATGCCAAGCTATGTTGTCGCTTGTATTTCATTGGTAGCCTTGCAAAAATGTTGGAAATCGCTTGTTCTCACTCTCACACTTGATTATGTACAAATCCTGTCTCTTTTCTCTCACTTATCAGTTATCGTTTCTTTCTTACTTGTTCACCAGTCATGTTGGTCTACGATTTTCTCTTTTCATCGATCCTTCTCTCATTATCTCTCTTTTCATTCTCTCCGCAGTATTTATTATTCCTTTTTCCTTCACATGGTGATCCACTGTTTTCCCTCCTCTTCAACTCCTTTTTCTCAATATCCTCTTTTGTTTAGCCTTTTTCTTCTCTCTCTATTGTTCACATGGTGGTTTGTAGTTTTATCTCTTTCTTCTCTCTTCTTCACAGCATCCTCTGTTATCTAGCCTCTCTTTTTCTCTGTTAACATTGTGATCTTCTGTTTTCTCTGTCTTTTCTTCGCTCCCTTTTTCTTAATTTTCTCATAATTAGCGTCTCTTTCTGTGTTGTTAATATGGTTATGCTCAGTTATATTTCATCTCTTTCATCTAGCCTTTATTTCTCTGTTAATATTGTGATCTTGAGTTTTCTCTCTCTCCTTTACCTTCTTTTTCTTAATTCCCTGGTATTTCCTTCTCTCTTATTCATTGATGATCCACAGTCCTTTTCCTTTCCTCTTTCATCAATTTTCTCTTTCTCTTTTCTCCTGTGCTTCTCTTTTCTTCTCACTTGTTCACGTAAGGATGGATCTACAATATTCCCTCTCTCTCTTTCTCTCCTCTCTTGCTTTCATAATTTATCATTCATCTCTTTCTCATATGGTGCTGTACAATATTATTGTCTCTCTCTTTTCATCCGTATGTTCTGCTTCGTTCTCTCTTTCTTTCTAATGCGGCAGCACTCTTTCTATGATGACTAATCAAAATTCACTCCCGATTGGTGAGAAACTGAATATACAGTAATGTGAAAGTTGTTGAGCTGTTTGAATAATGTATAGTATCTACTACGGTGCTGAATATTGTTGGAATGTGTAGAATTGTCAAGATGGCAGATGGAATAGAGTAGATTTTGAGTAAATATAAGTAGATACCAAGTAATAATTATGTGTTTATTTTGAAAATGAATGATGTAAATAAGGAAACGTTAATGTTTGAGCTGAATGGGTTTGCCTGTAATTCCATATCAAATTTAAAAATTTGACAACAGTATGGCGGTGGCGAGAAAAAATCTCTAGATAGTGTCATGGAGTGCTTCACACACAAATGGCCACTCTGTTATTATACAGTCTCTGTAATTGATACAGTACAATAACCTATGAACAGCCGATTGAATTTGAGCTAGCTATCGCTAGCAAGGGCTTCCATTGTTACAAGCTTTTCTTTTGAATGCTGATGGATATAAAATCTTTTGAGTTGTGAGCTTTGAGTTTGAGGCGTTTCTGACTTGAATATTGTTATCTACCTTTATCTTTACATATGAATATATGTAAATCGAGAGCTTCTTTTAATTCTTCTCATAATAGATGCTGTTTGGTTGAATAAAACAGAGTAAAGTAATCAATTCTAATGTGAGTGAGAAGCGGTATTTTTAGCGAATTTTATGGGTTTGTTAAGATAGTAGAACGATGAAAATTGGATGAAATCCAAGAAAAAATTATCTAAATAATCTTGGCAATAGTCCGTGGATCTCTACTGTGAATTTTGGTTCATTGAAACAGAATTTTTTGTATTTCACATTTAAAAAAAAATTTATTCTGGTGGATATTCTTTTCTCAGCTTTGGTTGCAGTTTTACTTTTGAATTTCAGTTGATAAAGGATTTGAATCAGCCATTCAATTGCTTACATATTTGAAGCTTGCATACTATTGCGGTTCAACTTGATTATGGTGAAATACTTATTGTATTCCTCAAACTTTAATCAAATTTTGAGCATTGATCAATCCGTATGTATCTAATAATTGATAGGAAATGACATTCTGATTAACCTTCATAATGATATATCAGCCTATTTTTGTAAAACAAGTTTTATGTGAAAAACGACCGTAGCTTGGTTGTAATATTGTGAAGTGTTTGGAGGGTAGTATACTCTGCCCCTTCATTATACATGTATAAGCTCGCCTATTCATTTTTTTGACAATGCTTTCACGACACTCTCATGAAGTTAGTTTATAATAATTATCCATTATCATTAAATCTCTTCGATATTCTGTTTATTGATTTCTGTGTCTTGAGTTTACATTTTTCTCATCATAAACTCGCTTAATCAGGCACATTAGAATGGAATGTGACGGTCGTTTTTTAGCGTTTGGACTGCATTCTTCTCACGTTGGATTCCTTTTTGAAAGACTTTCGGTTCTATCTCAAACCAGTTCTGCTTTATTATACTTGTTTTATAGGCTATTCACGCGCATTCTTTATTGTTTCACTTTGTCACGTCTTCCACCATGTTTCGTTTTAGTACGTAATTTATTAATTTTAAAGGCGTGATTGGAGTAAGGGGAAAAATATAAATTATTAGTGCATCTAAGGAAACCTAATGCAATTTGTCAACACAATATAACTGGAACCTTAACAATTCTCGAGAAATCCATGGAGATGAGGCCGCACTGCTGGGTGGTTACGTGGATTGTAGATTTAATGGTTGATATCTAAAGACCATACAATATCACTGTAGTAATGGGTCATCTGCTCTGAACATGTGTTTTATTTTTATAAATTAATGTTCTATGTTATAAGCTGAGGCTGCTCTTCTGGTTTGTTACCTGGATGGTGGATGTTTTATCCACTGGTGTGGGAAAGGTGTTCTCTCACTGGTTTTTCCAGTAAAAAATTGGAAATTTATTGATAAATACTGATTTTATATGGAATGTTCATTGTATTATTATATTCTTAGGTATGTTCTTCTATTTTCACAGAAACACATGCACTGCTTTTGCTTATGATTTTACTAACAAATCTTTGTATTATTAACTGTAAATATTTTTGAATGATTTGTATTGTAGGTTTTGGAAAATAAATCATTATTTATTCATTTATATTCTGAATTCTTAGCTATTGTAGGTTGTAGAAATTTTACGAAAAGATATAAATACTAATTTCTTTATAATTTGATAAATATATTTACTTAGCGGTCCCAC
Organism: Laodelphax striatellus; assembly: GCA_017141395.1. Lineage (NCBI taxonomy): Eukaryota > Metazoa > Arthropoda > Insecta > Hemiptera > Delphacidae > Laodelphax > Laodelphax striatellus. The sequence continues at coordinate 1,291,048 of CM029541.1, read as the reverse complement.
ACTGGAAAATTCGCCACTAACACCACTGGTTTCATCTATAGCTCATACAAAATCCATAATAATAAAGCATGTAGAAAATGATCACGGCCTTCTTGATCAACCGTTTTAACGATCCACCAACTGGAGTGCGGCTCACGGTCTATAGATATCCCATCTACCCTCTAGGTAACCATCCAGCAGTGCGGCCTCAGCTTTTGCAACTTGACCTGATATGACGGGAACCCTGTCTATTCTCGAGGGATCCTCAGAAGAAATTTGATGGGGTACCTCGAGCAACTAGTTGTTGGGGAGTAGTGGCGCTAACCGTTTCCTACTACTTGAAGCCTCACCACTGATTTGGCGCGGCGACGACACGACAGTGTTGCCAAGTGGTGCAGCAGGCAGCCCACGTGGTTTTCGTGTGACGTCACACAGGGAATTCCCTCTGACCTCCCTTCCCCCCCTCCAACCCTCTGGCACCACACACGGAAGGAGTCTGGGTCTGGCTGCACTCGGCCGATCAGCTGATTTGGATGGGGGGGTGCAGGGGGGGTTGTTTGTGAGCGCGCGCGGCAGACCATACCACGTGACTGGTAGTGTGTGGACGCGGTCTGTTGTCAACTCGCGTGGTGATGTGATAACGTCGCGCGGTGCGATTGTGGAAGAAAGTGATAAGAAGTGGTGCTGCTGCTTATCAGCCGGTGATAAGAGCAGCTAACACGGTGATGGCATGACAGACATATAGTAGGATTCTTTTAAATTGTCAGAAGACAGCTGATTGATGCACGCTCGTTTACTAACGTTAAATCAGCTGTTTTCTGACAAGTTGAAAGAATCCTGCTATACTAGTCATCTCATAGCAAAGAGAATAGTACATGCAATACAGAGACTGTATAATTACAGTGTGATCATTGGATGTCACACTTTTGATTGGTTAGCTCGGACTACAGAGAATGTAGTCCTCTCGAACCTAACCTAACCTATGCAACGTGTATCCGTGATTTGAATGTTGTGTTTGAATATTTGTAAATAAACGAACGAAAGAAATGAACAGCATTTTGGAAGTCGATCACTGACCGCACAGGACTCCCCAATATGAATTGAACTGAGTTAGTTTCTGAGACTGGTTTAAAGAAATCCATAAAAAATGAATGGTCAACTATTGAATTCATCTGTGTGTCTGTTATAGCAGGATTATTTTAAATTGGAGAATTGATGTACGCTCGTTTACTGACGTTAAATCAGCTGTTTTCTGACAATTTAAAATAATCCTGCTATTGGTTTAAACAGTCAGAAAACAGCTGATTGATGTACGCTCGTTTACTGACGTTAAATCAGCTGTTTTCTGACAATTTAAAATAATCCTGCTATATTTTTAGTATTCAATTGAAAAAAATTTATAAGTGATAATAAAATCTTGAGGTACAGCAACAATTCTGGCAATGTTTATCTGTAATTTAAAACAATTCACACGCATTTCTAGCTTTACAAAAAAATAGCGTTTGAAGGAGTTGGTGTGCCTGTTCTCGTGTTTTTCCAATGACCTCTCAACTGTGTGTGATGTAATTATTTTAAAAATGTTTTTTTCTTGTTTGTGCAGGTGAACGTGAAGAATGAATGGGACTTGGTGCTCGATTCGTTCGGCAATGTGCCCAAGCACTGTGTCAACAGCGGCGTCGCTCTCAAACAGATCTACTTGAGGTGAGAATACTCATTTTAATTTCCCTCAACCTTAGTTTTAAGGATAAGTACTAAAAATAGCACATCAGGACTTGAAGGAATTTTTTATTTTTTCTTGACAGGACTTACTCTACACCAATGAAGTGTGCTATAATCAGCACATTAGGAATAAACGAGTGACATAAAATTTTGAGGGCAGGACTCAGGAGGATACAATTAATTTTTTGATTCTTAACTTTGTTTTTGTTAATTGCATTGAATTCTATTGTGAAAAACAAAATACTTGTGTAAAATGAAATAAGTTATAGATAACATTAAACAAGAACAGTAGAAAATAAACTAAAATTAATTTTCATGGCATTATTATCAATGCAATTTTCGGCAATATTATTATCACTGCCAGCATAATAGGGTGACTTGTGTGTTGTAAATGAGTTGTAGTTCATATATCAAGTACAAAATAGCATTATTAAAAATATATTATCAATTATTATGAATTTTTACATTCTTTGGAAATTGTAAAGTGACTGATTTTTTTGGACGAGCAAACACAGAATTGTTGTTTGAGATTAAAGCTCATAAGGCGGACTCTCAGTAAAATACTGTTCACTATTATGTGTTTGACCATACATATTCTTTCAGTCTAATATTATTGTCTCGATTTTCATTTGACATTCTTGATTCATTTCCATTCATATTGTCGATTCATATTACTCAACTTACAGTTTTTGATCACTCTGTGAATGATAATGAATGAATGATAATGTTAATGAATCTCGTTATGATGAATGAAAGAGATTCACTCTTTTAAAAAAAGACTTCACTCTTTTTTTACTGAATAAGTGAGTGTACAATTACAAATGAGAGTACAGCAAGAGAGTTTGAGTGTGAGGGAGAGCGAGAGAGCGATAAGCATAGCAAGAGAGGTAAGAGAGAGAGAGAGAGAGATTGAGTGTGAAAGAGAGTGTGTGAGTAGTTGTTTTGGCTACCGGCGTCGCCAGTGAGAGAGACGCCGTTACCATGGCAACCGACCTGACACACTGATAAGGGGTTGATGACTGCTGCTGAGGAGGAGTTGGAGGAGGAGGAGTACAAAGTGAAGGACACTCGTTTGAGGAGGAGAGGAAGGAGGTGTCGTAGGAGCAAGTGGAGAGTATCTTGAATATAGATTCTAGTTGTGGTGGGGGGGGGGTTGCCGATTGTAGCCCTTTGTTGGCGCGGAGGGGGGGGGCCAGAGGTGTATGAGTCACAGAGTGTATAGATGTAGGTCAGTGCTCCTCCTCTCAGCTCTCAGTCGGTCGGAGTCTGGCGGTGTTTGGAGGTCACTCACTCGCACGCACGCACATGCACGCGGAGTGTCATCTCCCTCCCCCCCCCCTCCTCAGGGCGGGCGCGCGAACCTTTGCGTGCCTGCGTCAACTGGTAGCAGTTTGTAAACATTAGCACGTGGTCGTCTGGTGTGCTTGACAGCCGGTGCGGAAGGTCCGCGGAAGCTGAGGCCTGGTTCGGGAATTTGGAAGTTGTGTAGAGCGGAGAAAAGGCGGAAGCGTACTAGCATAGCCTCCTCTAATACATGTATTAGAGGAGGCTATGGTACTAGACTTGAGTAGCATGGCGCTTACCATGCAAGTTTAGTGTGTGTCGGTCGCCTTTCTCCTACAATTACAGGACCTTTAAAATTTTATGAGAAAGTCCTGTAAGACAGAAGCTGCTGACTGAAAAATGCCCTTCACACTATTGTTAGCACGGTATTGGTAACGGGGCATGATAAATAGAGTATATTCATTGTCATGGATTGAGAATAAATTAGGATTTGAATTTGAAATTTGTACCACGGTATCTAGAAGGAGACGTGATGTCATAAAATGTATGCCCAGTAGCCATTTAGCTAGATGACATACGGCCATCAACCCAAGTGTTTCAACCATTGAGCTAAATATCCACCTGGAGACACTACTGATTGAACAAGCTGTGTTCCGTCTAATTTCTTTTTTGAATAGCTTACTGCTCTTGTATAAAAATTCTAATCATAATCTTATTGCCAACATCTTATTTTCTTATTTTCTTTGGTAGGCTACCGCATTCTGTTTTGAAAAAATATTTCATACTCATCTTATTGCTAACCTAATGAAATTACACGGGACACTGGTCTTGTATAGCAGCCCTAGCTATAGTGCTTTTCATCCATGAAGACATCTGAGTACAGAAACAGTACCCCAATGCTGGCCAGTTGTCTTTAAGGATGAAAAACACTATAGTGCTCAATTGTTTTAACACCTTTGCAGATCTTCGCAGGCCTACACAGATCGGCTCTCGAAGAGATTTTGATTCAGTTAACAACTAATTTCCTTAAATATTTTGTTACCTCTCAATATTTTTATTGAAATTTCTATCCTAGTTAATTAAGCAGAAGTTGATGTCACCTGACCTGGGCTCGGGCCTAACAAGCCTCTGCAAATTTTCCCTAGCTTCCTATGGGCTATTTTTTGTTTGTGCATAAAGCCAGGTTCAAATGCTTGTGATTGAAGCGTTTGGACGATTCTAAACGCTTCAATCATCCTATGCTATCCGGCCTATGTTAATAGCATGGTTAGCAATAACGGAAACTTCAAAAGAAACATTTCAGGTACAAGATATTTTATGCTAGGATCCCAGCAGCTGGCGCAATACTGGTTTTGAAGGAGTGTTCCCCAGTTAGCATTGATAGCACCAGCCGCATGCGGCAACACAGAGGCAATCCAGTATTGCAAACAATACTATCTATTGATTTTCGCCACACTAGGACGTAATGAACTGTTTTTGATACCTCTATTGGAGGCCGAAAATGTTCGATTTCCTACGAGGTCAGCTGGAGGCCTGTAAACGTTTACGGACCTAGGGCGGAAAAGATAATGACCTTGAATCACAGCTGTTTCTATCTGAACAACAGCATTGTATGTCTTCTGGCAGGTCGGAAAAGAAAATGACCTTGAATGACAGCTGTTTCTAATCAAAAGCATTGTATGTGTTCTTTGTAGAATCCTAACCTCAAAGTTTTGTTGGTCACTAAGTTGATATTTCCATCGGTTGTTTTGCATTATTTTTGTTGTTTTGTTTTTTTTTGTGTTGTGGCGAAAAATAGCGTTTGCAACGCGGGCAAAAATGTTTTCTCGATCTTCAAGTTATTCTCGAACTTGAAAACTGCGATCAAAAACCATTCCGCCCTAGGTGCGAAATACACTATTAATGCCGCATTGAAATACTACCTTGTCAGAATTTCGGCTGCAAGTAATCAATCTTCTTATTGCGGTCTGAAATAATTATTGATATCTTTGCAGATACCTGGACAGATATGAGAAGGCGCACTTTCTGGGCGACGTGGTTGAGGGGCGGACGGCGGAGGAGGAGGAGGAGGCGGCGGGGGGCGGCAGTCGCCACCACCGGCCTCGCTGGTCGGCCAAGGCGCTGCACTCGGTGCCCCTTGTCTACAACCATGCACAGCACAATGTCACCGGTAAGCCACGTTCACACTAGCGCATTGCATTTGTAGACAAGAAAGGAGGCCGGTTGCACTAAAGTGGGTGGTATCGGATACTGCTACTATTTCTGGTCAATTTCTTTTTTAAAGTATCTTAACCCACCACCAAATCAACCACTAATGCTGGGTTTCACCAACCTTGGTCAAATAGAATTTGACCATGTTCAAAAAAAGGCCATGGCACACACGGTAAAAAATTGTTGCAAAGGAACGGAAACTCCAGCTGATCTTTTATAATGAATTTCAAGTGATTGGAATTCTCATACATAAACAGCCGGATGAAATGCTAATATATCAATGCACCAATGTACACAGATAAATTTTCTGCGGCAACTTGAAAATTGACGGTCAAATTTTCACATAGTGTGATAATAACCTTTTCACCTGTTGATGCGTTTGAACATCGTTAAATATTTGACCAATCTTGGTGAAACCCGGCATAAATCAATTTGGCAATTTTTCCCAACCATGCACCTGGACCTAACCTAACGTTTTGCTAGCACTAACCTATGCTAGTGAAATCCATGGCACACACGGTAAAAAATTGTTGCAAAGGAACAGAAACTCCAGCTGATCTTTTATAATGAATTTCAAGTGATTGGAATTCTCATACATAAACAGCCGGATGAAATGCTAATATATCAATGCACCAATGTACACAGATGACTTTTTCTGCGGCAACTTGAAAATTGACGGTCAAATTTTCACATTGTGTGATAATAAACTTTCCACCTGTTGATGCGTTTGAACATCCTTAAATATTTGACCAATCTTGGTGAAACCGGGCATAAATCAATATGGCAATTTTCCCCACCCATGCAGCTGAACCTAACCTAACCTTTTGCTAGCACTAACCTATGCCAGTGAAATCCATGGCACACACGGTAAAAAATTGTTGCAAAGGAACGGAAACTCCAGCTGATCTTTTATAATGAATTTCAAGTGATTGGAATTCTCATACATAAACAGCCGGATGAAATGCTAATATATCAATGCACCAATGTACACAGCTTTTGCTAGCACTAACCTATGCTAGTGAGTAGCAAACCACCTTGAAACCAGACATTCTCAAGTTACCCAACTAGTAGGTATAATAATAATGTATGAGTATGTAGACTAGTAGTACATGGATGTTCGTAGTTGAGTGGGTTAATTTTCCACACAAAAACTCATGTATTATAACACATCCATCGGTTCTTGGGGTTAGTTGTTTGGGAGGGGGGGGTTCTTTTTCCTTAGATCTGGGCGGGGGGGGGGGGGGTGGTGTAGTACTGTCATTTGTTTAATATACTTTTTTTTTAAACAAGAACAAGGGAAAATGATGATGAGATAATTTACTTGAACCTCTACCTTAGACTCATTCTCACACACAGGCAGCAATGCCTATGCGAGGATTATATTTCGTACAATATATGATTTTTTTTATCACATGTTTTCTAGTGGTATAGTAACCTTCTTGCTGTATATTGTATTTCCTAATTCATATGTACCACAATGAAACTCTTGTAAATTATGAAGAAATGAACAAAATTTGAATTTGAAAAAAAAAACATTTTTTTATATTTTACTAACACAATTCTGTATTAAAACGGTATATGTTTGTAAATTATAGAATAGAATGGCTGCCTTTATTTTTCCTGGGCTTTACCAAACTTGTAGAGAATTTTATTATGAACATTTTGGTGCAAAGAAAACTAAGATATCTTCAATATTGATCAAATTATGGCGGCCATCTTGTTTTTGAGAGTTTGCGTACGCGGCTGACTGGCCACCTTGGATTTTCTCATTATACTAGTCCTAGTGAAGATATCTGCATTCCAGAGCCCAATAAAAGATTTTCCCACGGGATTACATTTGCCCCCGGACTATAATAGACTATCTGCCAGTTACAATTTTTTTGTCGTTCAGTATTTTCCAGTTTCTAGAGCGTCAATTAAATTATTGAAGTTGTCGATATAAGGTCACTGGTGAAATTTATGCACATTGATTTACGCTGTTGGGTACAAAAACCAATTCAATTTAACCGCCATAAGATGGCGTCACATCACATAGCTTAAAAAGGATGTAGGTGCGTTGGTGACTTGGATGACGTCATTTTAAGCCGGTTCAATTCTATTGGCTTTCGTGCAACCGGCCGAGTATTCTTCAGTAATTATGAAAAATCTTGTTTATCAGAAAAATCAATGATAAGCGAGATGTTGTATACGTCAAATACATAAATATTTGAAGTAGAAAATTAAATAGCAATCGATTTCCACAATGTTTAGTGAAAAATTTAATGAGTTGAATTTGAAAAATCAATATTCTTGGAATTATCTTTGAAAGAGATAGAGAGATTCCTTGTGCGCCAGTGTGAGTCGTATCGTGTATTTATAAACAAGATAGAATCATCAATCTTAAAAAGCCTATACATAGTTATCCACGAAGTTCATGATTGTCATATGAAACTGAATGACGGGAAAATTATTTGGAGATAATTGATTTCCTTAATCTATGCATGATCTTTTGTCTATAGGTAATTTCTGTGAATAGCTATTGATGTCGAGCATGAGTTGATTGAGAAAAATATTTTATTAAAATGAGTTGCATATTGTATAAATTTTCATGAATTTTGAATAAATATTAATATTGATGTATGGGAGTAATAAGACAAAGTTCAATGGAGAAACACCGGCAAGCGAATTCTAGGTAGTGGCTGGCTATAAGGCTTTTCCTTGGAAGTAGCTCTACCGATTGCGTTGAGGGAAATAGAGGCGAAACGGGGAAATTTAAGGCGTATAAAAGGGAAATTTAGTGTTTTTGGCGCGCTTAGCCTGGATGGCCTCCGCTGCTCTGGATCAATGCTGCGGCTCTTAACTTTACCCCCTCCCCTGTCAACTTTACAACCCCCCCAACCCCTGATAACCCTCCTCACCCCTCCCATCGTTGTCCAGGCAATAAACCACCCGCCGTGATAAGCACTTGGGGTTGCGTTCGTTCGATTCCAGGGTTTATACTGTAGAGTTTTGACGACTTTTGATGGAATAATTTTGTGAAATACAGACGTTTTAATTCTACGTTATTTTGTTTATGTCGTTATTTATTCTCTCTTTTCTTTGTGTTTATGAAAATGAAACATTCTAAAAATCATAGATTACGAAAGCTGCTAGCAAAATAGAAAATATTGTACGGAGTTGAAGATAGAATAATCGTATTGAGAATACAGATATAAATTGGAGATAATGATGAGAAAGGATGGAAATTACAAATACAATTACAACATTAACAGAAAAAATTGAAATTCATTTACTAATTCCATCAAAAATACAACATTAAGGAAATAAGAAACAAGCGTTTGCCCAAAACTTCTTCTAATCCAAAATTTTCTTGAGAATTGTCCAAAGTTGTGTTATGTTCAAAATCTTTTGATCAGAAACACAATTTTCACTTCAAAAAAGTAATCACAATTTTTAGATTATAAATTGATGATATTTTTCATGAAAGACAAAGTTGATACATAGTAATTTGTTTCAAATTATGTTTAAAACTCCGTCCCCAACGAGATAAGTTAATTAATCAATAATTCAGCTAGTTGTCAGTTGTGAATGGAATAGCTAATGATGACTGAATCTGTAGTGAGATATCTAGTGCGTTCAACCACAGATAATATAGTAGACCTCCCCATTTTCCTTATCTAAGTTGTAAGTTTCCTTATCTAAGTTCATAAATTGTAAGTTGATAGATTTTTCTAGAATCGAATTATCAATGAAAAAATAAATGGACATAAACTTTGGACAATTCAGTTAATATTAGGGATTGAAACAGTTTTGGGCGAATGCCTGTTGTTTCTTTCCACCCATGGTGTGTGTATTGTCAATTAATGAAATATATCATTGAATACTGAACATTGAATCTCATATCTTCAAACTTAATTGAAATTTCTATGATAAACTATAATTTTGTCGGTCAGAAACATTCATACTTTATTCATATAAAGTTTTGTAACTTTATGGCAAATAAATTTGAATTTGAAAAATTTGAATATTTATTTCATTACTCAATTCATTACTAACTTCATACTTTATTGAAATTTCTATGATGGAAATTTGTATTTTTCGTGAATCAGAAACAAAAATATCCACCTTTTGAGGAGCCTCTAAAACTTAGATAAGATAAGGGTATGAATTCAAGTGAAAACGTTGGAAGAGTTTGACTAGTATAGTGAGGGAAGCCAAGAAAAAACTAGCGGAGACTAGTAGATGAAATGGAATGGAATTTTTTTGTTTGAAGTCAGCAGCCTAGCTTGTTTTAGCTTTTTATTGATGGATGAAGTTTCCCCCTCCCTCCCAACATGTGTGCAGTTGCCAACCAAATTGGTCCAAAAATAATAACAGATGGGTGTTGGAAGGAAGCCTTGCTTGCTATGGTGGGGCTTTCCAACCGATTCTATATCTCTGCTCTATTGATTTCAATATGGAGAGACATGTTGGAAGAGTGTGTGTGTTTGTGTGTGTGTGTGTGTGTGTGTGTGTGTGTGTGTGTGTGTGTGTGTGTGTGTGTGTGTGAAAGAAAAAGTGAGAGAGAGAGAGAGAGAGATAGATGAAAGGGTGAATGTGAGAGGGAGAGAGAGAATAGATTGATAGAGAGAGGTGAGGAAGTGAGTGAGAAGGAGGATGAGTGGAAAGGATGGATAGAGGAATGAGAGAGAAAGGATGGATAGAGAGAGAAAAGGGTGAGAGTGAGAGAGAATAAGTGGAAAGAAGAGGGAAGAGAGATTATAGATAGGAAAAGAAGAGGATGGACAGGAAAATAGATGATTATATTAGATTAGATTAGATTTTGTACTTTATTCATGTAGATTACTAAATGTGTTGGCTTGAATCCTAGGTATGATAGTTAAAAATGATAAAAATTTCTATGTTATGATATTACAGTAGTTGAAAATGATAGATATTTCCAATAGTGGATGAAGAAGAAAAGAGAAGCAAAAGAAAAAAAATTGAAGGAAGAAAGAAATGAAAAATCATCAATAAAGTTGAGAATGAACAAGTAAATGAAGGGAATAGCCTAGTAATGAGAATGATAACAAATTATGATAATGAGAATAGAGAATGGAAATGAGAATAGCAGGCAGAGAGGATAGAATGTTTCAGCAGCAGAAAACAGTTACATTAAATGAAGCAGAAGAGAGAGAGTTGACAGAATAATTCTGTTAATTCCTTATGATTGATTAATTATTTTAAATTCTGAAAAAAATTCTTCAAATTATTATTCAAAGAAGAGGAAAAAAGAGATGATGGATAATGTCAGAGAAGAAGAAGTCCGAAAGTTGAAAGTGGAAGTCCAAGGACAGGAAGATAGATGACAGAAAAACAAGAAAGAAGATGGAAGAAGAGAAGGAAAACGAGATTAGAAGGATTAGAAGTCAGTGACAATGACGGATTAAATGGCAACAAGAGTAAAGATTAGAGAATTAATAAGAAAGAGAGAGAACAGGAGGGTTGGAATCTAGAGGCAGAATGTTATTGTTCTTGTATTGCTTCAAGCTGGTGGTACTGGCCAACAAGCGGTCACCCTTCCAATGGCAGTACTAAGCGTCCGTTGATTTCCAACGTTGAGGTTAAAGACCCCCGCTTCCTCTGGTTCCCATATACCTTACAATCAGCTGATTCACCGAACCCCCTCCCCTGCCGCTTTTCTGTGTGCTTGGGAGAATCAGCTGATGGACCGAACTCCTCACTTGGTAGGCTGGCTGACACCTTGCACACCCCCGCCCCTCCCACTGACCTTGACAATCAGCTGATGGGGCTCGCGAACTCCACCGCTAGTCAGACAGTGTGATAGTAGGGTCTTGACCTAGAGTTGTACGACGACTACCTTACTACGTTGTGTTGTTGTTGTAGTAGTAGTAGCGAGTGCCTGTTGGCTCGCGTGTGTGTGAGCGTCCATTGATTGAACGTGCCAGTAGTAGTAGTAGTAGTGGTGAATGAAATTGTTGCAGCAATAGTACGCATGCGCTGTAGGTTTCGGGTAGTGTCGCCGCGCGGAGTCGAGTCACAGACTATTTAGCACGGCTTCTGGTCGGTAGAGGTGTAGTGAGAAAGCCTGCCTGCTAGAATGAAGCCGGATTGTTGAAACTGTCCTGTGGTTCGGAACCCACCCGAAGCTGTGAGGCCATTCATGTATTGTCATCATCATAATCATCATCCGGCTGAGGTGTGGAGAAAGCCTGCCTGCTAGAATGAAGCCGGATTGTTGAAACTGTCCTGTGGTTCGGAACCCACCCGAAGCTGTGTGGCCATTAATGTATTATCATCTTCATCCTTGTAGATAAGATGGATCTGTAGATAATGGGTCTGATACGTTTGGATTTGTAAGATGTGAATCCGTGAATGCCATCTAGATGGTTCGGGACCCACCTAGTGCTGGTGGAGTCATTTCTGACTATCATCATTCCTCTCTTTACCCACGCACGATTTGCGGTTTTATACTATGCTAAAAAATTGTTCAATCAATGTTTTATAATTATATTGTTAAAAAACTTTTGGCGCATTCCTTTCTCAAGTGCTTCCACCACTGCGAGATTTGATGTGGAAACTCACACTGATACAAGTCTGTTGCAATGATACCGTATTCCCAAACGATACAGTACTGAGCAAGCAAGCGGCGCTTTGCGCAGCACGGGGTAAACTCGTCATTTATTCAATCATTTACAAAGGACAGAACAACAGGCTTATGCCCAAAACTATTCCTCTTCCAATTTATACACTGTCCAAATTCAGGTAATATCGTATGTCATCTTATTAAATCATCAATTTCCTCTTTGAAAACAAGATCAGATCAATTTCAGAATTTTCTAATAAGCTCAAATTTGAGTTGCAAACAAAATCACTAAAAATAAAAAATTCAAAAGTTGTGAATTTTCAGTGCCTGATATACGGCTGATGTTCACCACAATCTCAAGTTTCGTCTCAAAATGTTATACTTATTTTGAATTCTTTTCTAAGCACACCAAAATCACAATGATCTGATGTTAAATCATCATAATCATAGCTGATTGAATTGTTCGTACAAATGACCAAATACAGGTCGACTAATTGCCCTAATTTTACCTTTACCCTAAGTTTTCCTTAATTTTAAGGTAAACACATTGTCATCCAAAGGGCTAATCTTAAGTTATACCTCAGGAACTGTACCACAGATAAGGGAAGAATGGCTCTTCCCTATTCAGTGACTGCGACCCTCGGAACTCATGACTATTCCTTTAAGCGTGGCGCTACCAGAGAGCACTGAACTTCTATGGGAACGCGTCACCTTCAGCCTATGACATAGCCTGCCACCGGCAAGACTCGCCTACGGCAACCTCTACCTCCGGCAACAGCCGACGGCGTCAACTCGAGACTCTTCTCAAAGAGGTTGCTTTTGGCGCGAGCATCAGGCGACAAAAGCAACCTCTCAAACATCCACCCAGCCACGTCATACTCACCACCCGTCAAAGTCTACCTCTTCTACTTCTTGGACGGACTGTACCCGCTACTATTCACATTGTTCCATTGTCAGCTCAAAGACAACGGTCTCTCCCATTGCCGTTCGATGGATTCTCCCCTTTGTATTCTTTCGTAAATAGGTTATTCTTTTTGGATAGGTATTCTTTCTTGAATAGCATTCTTATTTCATTAATAAGAAAAGTACCTACTCGGAAATATATACGTTATTATTCCATAGTTATAATTATATAGGCCTATTTGGAATGAATATTCTTTTGAAAAATATGTCTTACTCTGTGAACTTGATAACAAATTAAAAAATAATGTAAACATATCTTCCCCCATCCCGCTTTAAAGTCCTTTTATACTTGTAAACTTCACCGTTCTCAGTGACCCATCTAAAAGTAGCAAACTTTGATGGCACTTTCTGTATTGACATCTTAAATGCACGGAAGTCACAGAGATACTGTCTAAATTGTATTCATCCACTTCCAAAGTAAGTTATACCTTGGGAAGGCATTAACCAATCAGGTAACTTTCAAAACTGGGAATCCCAGATTTCCAAAAATCGAATTTATCAGCAATGAACCTATGTCAGTTGTCACCCCTATTATTCTCCATTTGGTTGGAAACCAGAAATAGACCAGAAATAGAATCAGTTAAAGACAGATCATTTAATAGATTCTTCCCTATTGTCCTCAACTTGGAGTAGCATTTCGGAATTTATTCCATCCTGTCTATAGGTGTCACAGATGGTCTATCTCTATCATTTTTGTTGTTTGAGAGTATGGAAAATTCGCTATACCCATACTGTATTGCATTAGCCTACTGGTTTTTGTTGTTTTTCATGTGTCTTAAAATTGTATCGCTTTTATTTGCTTTGTGTTGAGTGTGTTGATAAATAAAATCTATAATGGATTTAAACTGATAGTACACAGATAGCACACAAATAAAAACTTTTCTTGATTGAGAATGTTGCCGTACTGATATCTATTATTATACAAGATTGGAGATTTTAAATTATTGACCTTTAGATATGTTGATCTCATCCAGTTTTCAACTCAAAATCCCAAGTTCCTAGCTATAATAAACATGAAATAATTGAAACTTTATTGGTCGAGTGGCTCATGAAGAAGCTGGGAAAGTGTTCATGACTATCGTAACTTAGTGATACTTTTTTAAAACCACTTTCAATACAGTTTTATGTAGTTCAGTGGTTTTTGAAGAAGCTGAAAAAAGAAGCCACTGAGTGTTGATAATGACATAAATGACTACTCTGATACGATATTGGTAGTTTTTAAATTCGATTTAATTTTATTTTCAGAAAACTGACGTTTTTAAATTCGAAAATTCTGACAAAATTTTACTAAAGGACGAGCTAATTAATTTTGATCAGGTTTTGGATGAATCCAATGAATGAATATCGAGATAGATGACATACATTTTGGTAAATTTAGAATCGATGGTCACTGATGACCTCGAGGGAATACTTGGATTCTAGAATTCATTTTTATGCCAATCCTTAGCTCTGTAGATATATAATGGAAAGTCACCAGTGAAATTTTACGATAAAAATAAAGGTTTCTGAGGGGTAAAATAAAGGTATAGCCTATATTATTCAAGAGGGGTGGAGAAGCGATTATTTTGATTCTCAGTTTTTGAATTTCGCGCCATGTGGGGCGATGGTTTTCTCGTTTATTTCGGTTCTGTTATCAAAATAATAGAGTTTATCTTTTTAATATGATTACTAGATGTCTAATACGAATATGTTCATCAAAGAACGGGTGCAACTGGTTCAATAAAAAGTGTGTCATACTAGTGAAGTTCAGCTACTTTTGTGTTAGTAATAGTTGAGAAAGTTTTCCAGGGCAGAGATCTTCTTGATTTAACTAACAAAAAAACATTCCTTTTAAATTTAAGGTATGAAAAATACAAGTCGGTTCAATTGAAAAAGAGCAATATACATAAATAGTCAATTCCAGATAAATGTATATTGAATTCTATTTATAATTGTAAATTTAGGCTACATAAAATCGCGATGACATTCCAACAGCAAATCATATTGAATCAACATTATATTCAATTCAGCTAATTAATGTTGAAATATTGGCGAATATGTCATTCTTCTGTTTTTCGGGGAGAATCAATCATAAAGAATGAGGAAGAGGGGATGAGGAAGATGAAGGAGGAGGAATAGAGGAATGGAAAAATTGAGGAAGAGGTAAAACGGGCAAAGGAGTGTTTGAAGGAGAAGGGGATGAGGAAGAACCGAAGAAGAAGAAGAAGAAGAAGAAGAAGAAGAAGAAGAAGAAGAAGAAGAAGAAGAAGAAGAAGAAGAAGAAGGAAGAGGATGTGGAGGGTATGAGAAGGAGAGTAGAGAAGGATTAGGAAATGTAGGGAAGGATGTGGAGTGAGCAAGAATTAATGATAAAAAAAGGAGAGAGGAAAAAGGGAATAAGGAAAATGTATGAGAAGGAACAAAAAAGGAGATGATGGAAGATGAGATTGGAATATTATCATTTAATTGTAACATGGTATAAATTTCGTGCCCTGAATCGCCAGACAAAGTTCAGTATTGGTTTTGTGTTGTGTTTCGGTTTTATAGATTGGAATCAAAAACGATTTTTTCAAAATTGCTCTAACTTTATAATCTCATTATGAATTATTGTTTTGTACTAGATTATTGAGTTACTCATTTTTATAGTTTTTTTTTTTGACTAAATAAATTGAATTGAAACGAAACTGAGTCTATAAAATCTTATTCAAATAAGATTATTTATAAGCTAGGCAGTGGCGTAACGTTTGCCAACTGGGCCCCCCCGCAAAAAATAATTCCGGGCCCCTCCTTCTAAAATCTCACGCCCCTCTCTTAGCCCCTTTTCCCTGAACCGCAACCATTAAACTCATTAATGAGAGCGTACCTCATGAGTGAATAACATATACATGTAATAAAATAAAACATGCTCTTGATTGAATTCTACAATAATTGTAATAATTATTAGTGATTTATAATAATTCATAAAAAACTGGTTACTAGATTAAAGAAGCCTGGTGTGACATATTACGAACAGACACGCAGACAACACTCATTTTGAAAGCTAGCAAAATATTTTTGTTCACTCGAAAGAAAGAAAGATAGTAAAGACGGAATAATTGAAAATCGAACATCATAATACTGAAAATACGTGTAGGAATGCAATATGAATCAATTTTTTGTACCGTAATAAAGAATTAAAACCCACTTTCACAAACTCACTACTTACAGCTCATTTCACAAATTTCTAAAAATGAAATTTTAGAAATTTTTTTGAAAATAAAATAATAAATAAATAATTTATTTTCCAATCAAAACAAAACAATATAAAAACAGTATCAAAAATACAATGCAGTTTGGAAAATAAATTGATATGCCACCCCTGAGACAATGCTGTGCGGGGCAAAATGAAATAATGAATTGAGATTGACTGAGTAAGCTGTAGGCTATTCTTCGACAACCCTTGCAGTCTATTTATATTATAATCAGGAATTCGATGGGCGATATTTGTGTGAACAGTCTGGGTCTGGGGACCGGATGTCTGTCTCCATTCAATGATTTGTAAACAAAATTCATTATTTCCCGATAAGCTACTTTAAACCAGCAGACCTTTTGTTAATTGTGCAACTATTTACGTTCTTCCGTCATAACAACTCTCTTAATAGCAATTTAACTGACATTCTGACATTCTAATTGTTGATGAATAATTTTCTTTACAATGGACAATTATGAATTATTGAAATTTGTGTTCATGGTTGGATATTACCCAAAATAAAACTTTTGCTTTTCTTGTTCAATCATTACTTCCATTTTATTTCTTAAAAAAACATAATATATATGATATTATTTCAGGCCCTAGCCCGGGCCCCCCGCGCCGTGGGGTTTGCGGGGGTGTAAGTTACGCCACTGAAGCTAGGTCATAATTCAGATAATCAAACAAGCATATTTATACGGAATTCTGAATTCATTTTCAGGATATGGTGTTCGGAGTATCAACTTTCAAATACTATAATATGAGTAAATAAGTTATTTCATTATTGGAAAGAATCGATAGAGAGAGAGAGAAGAATGAGGAAGATGAAAGAAGAGCGGGAGAATTTGTTTTATTTATTCATCAATTCAAAAGAGCAAATGGTTACGAATTACGGATCAGCAAGAACTGGCGAAGAAGAATAAGAAGAAGGAGAAGAGAGCACAAAATTTTAATGTAAGGGAATAGTATTGACTAACGGGAACAATCGTTCTGTCACGAGGGACTCTATGAATAGAATATTATCTAGCAGGTAGAAAGTACAGTCTGAGTCAAAATTCAAACCATCGGCTACACAGCCTAACCCGCCAAATCCTGACACCGCCAAACCCTCACTCCTTGACAGGTATATGATTTTGGCGGGAGCGTGACCCGACAAATCAGGATACTTTCACTTCTGCACAGAAACGTCAAAAGCTGCCACCGTCATGGCAGGCCTGTATTTTAGTCACCTTTTGACAGAGGCAGGGTTTGGCGGAGGCGTATGCTGTCAGCGTCCCAACTTCTATACTCTCTGGGCGCTACTGCGACTAGAGCCTCCTCGTCTCTCGCAAGTAAGTTTGTGCCCATGCGTCTAGTATCAGTCTGGTAGCCCCTTGGTTTGTTTGGTGGTTGTGGGGGGGGTCCGGAGTCGAATTTGTGAATGATTCCAAGTTGTTTGGGAGGGGGTAGGCTTGGCAAGTAGGCCTTCCCCCTCTCTCTTTTTCTCGCTGTCAATGACTCACTCACGCTCTCTCTCTTTCTCCGTACCTAGGTCAAGGTTATCGGTGTTGTCATGTCCTTGCTCCCCACCCTTCATCATTGTCTTTCTCCTTCGTTATCATTTGCCTCTCTCCCCCCCTCTGCCCTCCTCTTTATACCGGCGTACGTTGATACGGCTTATCACATAGTACCTCCCCCCACCCATATTTATCATAGTTTTCTTCATCTCTTGTTTACAATTTCTCCTGCCCATCCTTCTCTTAGTACTATAATCAGATTCATTTAATTTAACGCTTGTCATTAGGTAGATAGCTAGAGAGATATTATTTCTTTGCCTTCTTACTTTCAAACAGAAATAATAAGCTACAATAATGCTTTGTAGTTTTACAGGTGTAAAAAATGTATCTATTATTTATTATGTATCTATTACAGTATTAGAAATAATGTCACTTTTCAATTGTTCAATTGCTAGTGTAGCCATTCTGAAAGGTGATGAGGCTTTATTTGTAGGTCAGAATTTAAAGAATTACTGTATGATTATGATTGATCTATTTCTTAGAATTGGTAGTTTACCTAGAATGAGTAACGATGTTTTTCGAAAATATTCCATTTTGTGTGTGTTTTTTTAGTTAGTCAGTTTTCTCTGAAACAATAAACATGAATATGAAAGCAGTTTGAACGTGAGTACAGTAACGATTTTTTCTAAAAAAATATTACCATTATGGTCTTATTCAATATGATTTATTCTCCATTTTTCTGTGAAATAAATATCATTTCCATGAGAGCAGATTCAGCATGAGTATACAGTTTTCTTTTCAATACCGTAACTGGAGATTCAGTTAGCAAATAAGTAGGTAGTAATCAGTTGAACAATAGTTTTGTGAGAGATGAATCTAGTCGCCATCATCATTTTCTTGAACAATGCTATATTGTGCTTCCCACGGTTTGTTTGAGCTCTCTCCTATTACACACGTTATGCCTAGCGGGTTTTTGCTATTTCTGTGTTGCTTTTTTCATACTGAACAGAATAATTCATCTTGATTCTGCTTTCTCTTGAGATAATTTCTCTAGATATTATCAGAAAATCCAATGTTTGGCTAGTCTATGATATTATCAACGAGAATGGTCAAAGTATAGACGAATAAAATTTCGAGTCTCGTGTCATGGTCTTTCATATGAGCCCATCTCCTGCATATGACTGGACACCAACATATTTGGAAATAAAAGCAAAACAGACCTTTCGGGTAAAATAACAAATTGAACATAATAATTCGTTTAACCAAGTCTATCATTCTGTACTCCAAAACCGCAATGCATAATAAGAAGCCTAATGCATACATGATTGATGAAGACGATCAAAAACAGATAGCAAAATTAAATTAAATTCAAATTGAAGTAAAGAAAATTAAATTAAATTCAAATTCAAGTAAAGTAAATTTAATTAAATTCAAATTAAAGTACATTGAATTCAAAGTAAAATAAAGTAAGCTTCAAAATCATGTATTTTTTCCAACATAGTCGTCATCGTTAGGATTAGGCTAGGCGTACACCGGTTAGTCAAGACAAGACAAGACGGAATTAGTCACGTTTAGTCACAGTATTTCACATAGCTGCTTATGAAGCAGCAAACCAATGGAATGGCAAATCGATGTGTGTTGCTTCATAAGCAACTATGAGAATTACTGTGACTAAACGTCACTAATCTCGTCTTGTCTTTTCTTGACTAACCTGTGTACGCCTAGCCTTAAGGTTTACAAATTTCTCCTAACGTGTTATTTTTTCAGTTAGTGTTAGTATAAGTTTCATTCAGTTATTTTTTGATAAGTTTTTTCATTTAGTCTAGTGAATAAATGATGTCTATGAATATTGTCAAATCTTAAGATGCAATGCAACTATTGTACATAACCTTCATTTGAACACTTCATCAGACTAAATTTTGGAACAGAAGAAGTTTTCGGTTAACACCTGTTTTTTCTTTCCTATAAGATTGTATTGCTTGATCCAATAAATGATAAATGCATTATAATATGCATTATAATGATAAATGAATTTGGTGTACTGGATGCAAGACAGCTCTACTCCCAGGAAATTATCTGCAGACTACACAAAAACACAGGAAACTTCCAAAATAGGAACCACCATCACAACACTAGAAATAGGAACCTTCTCATCACAAACGTTGCCAGGAAGGCACTGTATCACAGACAGTTCAACCACTTAGCACCAAAACTCTACAATCTGCTTCCCGTAAATATTAAGGAAATACCTCACCAAAGAAAATTCAAAAATGCTGTTCAAAAATGGATAATACCACAAAGTAGGAAGAACTTTCTTCCTACTTTGTGATAATACATACAGGAAGACGACGTATAGAACAAATCATTTCAAATAATAGTATGTGAGCTCACTTACCAAGTATATTTGCACCCCCCACCCAAATACTACTCACACCCACTCTAGTACATGGAATTCCACAGTTGAGTGGGTTAATTTCCATGAAGTTTTTTTCTTGATATTATATGTTTCTTTTTATATTTTTGTAGTCAATTTTATTAATGTATTCTTAGGTTTTTAGTTTTGAAAAGGAAATAAAATTATTATTTATTTATTTATTATTGAAGTGATTTGTTGTTGTTTGTTTAGACTCGATGCGCACCAGCCAAGGCCTGGCCACACGTCTGTACAAGGCATCGGACTACGACCGGCTGGCGCTGTCGCTGTGCTCGCCGCTGCCCAACGAGCAGGACTTCGCCATCAACGTGTGCACGCTGCTCAGCGCCAACGACACGCACCACCTGCGTCTCACCCACCACCCGCGCCTCCTGACCTTCCTTATGGCGCACGCCGCCGTCTTCAATCACGGTCAGTGTCAGACGAGCATCTATTCATTGTCGTTGTAAATGACAGACAGACAGAAACTTCTTTATTTCAAAAATTGACTGTATACAAAATAAACATACTGTACTCGAGACATAGAATAAATTAAAGTACAACAATTTCATCAACCATCAACCCTACATGCCTCATCAATGGAACATAATAATTATAATAATATAATATAATAATTATAACGAACTTAAACCTATTACAGACACTATGCGAAAAAAAAGAATATCTTTTGTTGGTCACATTTTAAGGACACCAGAAACCAGGTTATCGAGAATAATAATAGAGAAACTATGGGATATGAAGCAGCAAGCAGGATGGATTAGAGAAATTAAAGAAGATCTGAACGAACTGGAAATAACCCTCGATGATCTGAAAAGCAAAACCGAAAATATAAACAAACTAAAAGACATAAAAACAAGGTTCAAACCAAAAATAGACAACCGACATACTGTACAAAGGGTATTTACAGATGAAGAACGAAAGAGAAGGTCAGAACGAATGAAGAAATACTGGACAATGCGAAAGAAAAAACTAAGAAAGACCAGGAAATGATTGATTTAAGTGGTCCAATGAGGCCGTAAAAGCAAAATAATAATAATAATAATTATAACGAAGAGGATAGATGAGTACAGTAAGAATTATATGAAAATGGTCTGCATGGGCTAGTGCCTGTGCGCAGACCAGAGTTACTAATTCATTATATATTTATACGAAAGAAGAGATTCCCTAACCCCCCCTCCCCTCCCCAAGTTGATGCATTCAGGAGTAATCAAATTCTAACGATTCCTAATCAGATATAAATCTTTTGGTAGATTAAATTGAGAAGAAGATTAGTTATGAGGTGTGGTAGTCATATAATAACTCCAGTATAATGATGGCTTTAACGGACAAGATGGGTGTTGTAGTTTGTTGTAATAATACTTTCTGAGTTAGCCAATTTGTAATATATCTTTAGTGTCTAGTTTGGTATAGCTTCAGATTTTGTAAGCTTTATTATTGGACTTGGAAAACAAAAATGTAATTATATAGAATCTACTGCTCAGACTGTGTGAGATTTCAGTCTTCCATTGTGATTGAGATTCAACCGGATGATCAGTCCATAGCAACGAGTTCATAGCAACGCAATACACAAACATTCAAATAATTATTCAGTTCTGTATTCCTCGTTACTGCGTGTGCTACTAATATTGTAAAGCTAATAAAAGCCTTTAATTCTCAAAAGGTGTAACAGTTCATTACTACATCCATATAATTCATCTGTACTACATCTAATATTTTTCTGTTAATTTAATTCTTTAGGTTAATAATGTACCAGTATGCATTCTTTTGAAAGGTTAGAAATGAATTGTTTTTTAATATTGTCAACTAATTAGTGTTGTGTGGTTTGTGGTGGTTGCAGCGTCGACGCGCGAACTGTTCACGGAGCAGTACGAGCGCGTGCGCGGCTACTCGATGCGTCACTTTTGGAGCGACGTGCTCGACCAGGAGCTGGGCGGCGAGGAGCTGCGGCAGCTGTTGGACGAGACCAGGTTTGTGAAGCGCAAGAAGAAGCAGCAGCACGGCGAGGAGAGTGAGGCGGCGGGAGGGACCCCGTCTGCGGCTGGTGACAAGCAGGATGAGCTGCGGAGGCTGAGGTGAGTGAGAGCAGATGGTACTGGAAAGTATACAGTGGGCATATTTGAGAAATTAATGCCCGGTTTTTCAGTCGCTCAATAGACCTAGTTTATGGATCCAATAGCACTATTGAATCAATAACCATGTGTTTTCAAATGCAAAAAAGTTATTCTAGAATCTAGTTCACCTGTTTGTACACGTGTTCTGACGATGCGGCACACCACCGCGAAATGTGCATAAACACATCATAATTTGTGAGTATCTTGCTTTCTAAGTCAATTTAGTGTTTATAAAAAGTTATTGATTCAATAAGTTTATTGAGCGCCTGGAAAACCGGGCAAAAGATATTTGTCCAGTACAGTAATTGTACTTTTGAGTTTCCATAGATCTGGGACAAATGGGGATTTTTAGGGGTGGATTAATAGGTGCCTGGGATACAGTCATATTCCACCAAAATTTCCTTGTGCTAGATTTGTTGTGCTAAAGGTGCGTTTCCATTAATACAAATCATATGTTTCGACTTGTGTCCGGCTCAAATATTTTATTACTATTATTATTATTTTGCTTTTACAGCCTTATTGGACCACTTGAATCAATCATTTCCTGGTATTTCTTAATTTCTTCTTTCGCATTGTCCAGTATTTCTTCATTCGTTCTGATATTCTCTATACTATGTGATTCTATTACTAATCTTATATTATATAGTAGTAATAGACGATTTTTGTCGGGCGCAAGTCGAAACAAATGATTTGTATTAATGGAAACGCACCTTAAACCGCGTTTTTCAGCACATTTTTTAGTTTTTCAATTCCAAGTAGAAACTTATGCATCTTACATAAAATTGATAAGCATAAAATACTGCATCTAATGACACTTCAAACGTTAAGATCGGTTCAGTCTGCAGATGATTTCGTGGGAGTAGAGCTGTTTTGCATCCAGTACACCAAATTCATTGTAGTGCTGGTCTGATGGGAAGCGAGGTGGCTTCTTGTTGATTACTTTTATTGTTAATTTCTGAACTTTGAGCTAGATTCACCCCATCCTACAATACCGTAGGTCAGTAGTGACTGTACCACGGAATAGAACTCCATCTTCAAGCATTTCTCATCTAACGGCCTCAACATTTTGAACTTGTATATTGTTCTCCTCAGTTTCTAGCAAAGAACATTTATGTGATAATCCCATCGCAGAAAACAGTCTAGTGTTGCTGCTAGATATTTGAATGTTGGTTATTTGTGTATGTTGTATTATACAGAGTGATTCAAAAAGAATACCACAACTTTGAAACTTTGTATTCAATGAGAGAAATATAATAGAACCTGCTGTTATACATCATTACAACGAGTATTTGAAGAAGTTCAGAGATGTTCAATATGACCCCTCCAGACAGTCGAGCAATATCAACCTAAAACTTTCCTCAAACTCTTTCCACTCTTTCTGTAGCATGTCAGGCGTAACAGTTTGGATGACTGCTGTTATTTCTGTGTTTCAAATCATCAATGGTGGATGGATATTGATGATTTGAAACAATAAATAACAGCAGATTATCAAACTGTTACGCCTGATATGCTACAGAGAGTGTGGAACGAGTTTGAGGGATGGTTTGGGTTGATATTGCTCGAGTGTCTGGAGGGGTCATATGGAACATCTGTGAACTTCTTTGTGAGTGAGAAAAAAAACTTCTTGAAGTTCTCTTTAAAGTGATGTATAACAGAAGGTTCTATTATATCTCTTTCATGAAATACAAAGTTTTAAAGTTTTGGTATTCTTTTTGAATCACTCTGTATTTCTTGATTCTATTCTTTTGTACTTACGATATATTCAATTGTATGTTTTTTTTTGTGTTAGATAAGTAAATACATAAATAAATTATATCAAACTAATCGAGTTAAATGAACGTGTTTCCGTTGCAGACTGGAGCCAGAGGACCAGGATCTGTTCTGTGTGGGCCGGACACTGGGCACACAGGACAGGTACGGGCAGCGGGTGCTGCAGATCGCACAGATCGCGCGCAACCTCTCCTTCGAAGAGGAGAACTCGGCCACCCTCGCGGCCGACACCACCTTTGTGCGGTTCGCGCTGCTCTGCTGCGGCGCCAAGTGGAACGTGCTCAGGCAGACTGGTCAGTACTCCATCATTTATTCACTCTAAACAACTCAGGGGGCTGTCATAGACGGAGTGGAAGTATTGCATCTTCCCTATGTTAAAAAGGGGTGTAGGCTGAGTCTCGATCACGCTAGTTTCCGGACGGAGTTTTGGCGCTGTATTTGAATTCAGAGCCTTTATTTTCATAAAGACTTTTAAAAGTTTATGGTATCTTTTGCGGTATAAATCAAAACTGTTGAGAGAATATGGTTAATATTTACGGCAAAATATAAAATTTTTGTTAGATTCTTTGTTTTTTAGGTTGGTTTGAGTAGAAGTAGGTGTGATTCTCTACTACAGGTTAGAATGGTTATTCACTAATAATGGTTAACTTCTAATATCGTTACGCGTGTATCAAACTTTTGGATTATTCTTCAATATCATTGATCTAATATCGTTATGCGTGTATCAAGCTTTTGAACCATCCGCTATTCAATCAGAATCAGCTGTAATTATTATCAATTTACGATGTTTTCAAATACACCGCTAAAAGTCCGTCCGGAAACTAGCGTCATCCTACTCCCCTTATTTCTCTTACTTCCAGTCCCTAAGATGTCAGGTCCCTGAAACAACTGATACAATCTATTGCATTGTAGTAACACAGAGAACATGAGCCTGTTGCATGAGAAAATAGAAGCTAGTAATACTAGTTGTCACTATGGTAATTTGCCATCTGACAACTAGTATTACTAGCTGGTATTTTCTTATGCAATAGGTCCCAGATTAGTAACAGTAGTTAGTAGAACAGATTAACAGCAATTAGTAGAACTGATTACTAGAGAGTACAGCTTCTCTATGGTAATAACACTGATATTTTCATTTCATTTTATAGCAGGATTCTTTTAACTTGTCAGAAACAGTTAAAAACAGCTCGTTTACTAACTTCTTTTCTTGTCGGATTCTTGTAACTTATCAGAAAACAGCTGATTTAACGTTAGTACAGCAGGATCCGTTTAACTTGTCAGAAAACATATGTTCCGACGAGCAATATCACAATTATACTCAACCTACAAATGCTGAATCTCGCAGATTATTGAAAAGGTGTTTTAAAAAGTTATTCTTTGAAAGGTACTCTTTAAAAAGGTCTTTTAAAGACTTTAAAGGTCTTTAAGACTTTCAAGCCTTTTGATTATTGTGTCGAAATCACTGTTCAATTATTACCGAAACAGCTGATTTCTGACAAGATAAAAGGATCCTGCTATACAATCTATGGCATTGTAATAACACAGA
The DNA here is from genome assembly GCA_017141395.1 of Laodelphax striatellus. NCBI lineage: Eukaryota > Metazoa > Arthropoda > Insecta > Hemiptera > Delphacidae > Laodelphax > Laodelphax striatellus. The sequence goes on along the minus strand of CM029541.1, from coordinate 1,265,762 downwards.
GAACAGATTAGTAACAGTAGTTGGTAGAACAGATTAACAGTAATTAGTAGAACTGATTACTAGAGAGTATAGCTTCTCTATGGTAATAACTGATATTTTCATTTCATTGTATAGCAGGATTCTTTTAACTTGTCATAAAACAGCTGATTTAACGTCAGTGAACTAGCGTACATCAATCAGCTGTTTTCTGATAATTTAAAAGGATCCTGCTATAATAACACAGAGAACAGATTAGTAACAGTAGTTAGTAGATTACTACAGAGTATAGCTTCTCTATGGTAATAACTAATATTCTCATTTCATTGTATTTTGTCATGACAATAAATCAAATGAATGAGGAGAAAGAAATTGCTCATGTATAAAATTACTACAGTAAAAGAAATACGTCCCAACGAATAAAAGGTTTTATTGTATAAATTGAAATTATTAATAAAACGTGATAGTTGTACATGACAAGCTGAGAAGGGTTCTATTATACAGTGCCTTCATTAAGTCATGCACATCAAAAAGTTTAGAATTAATGTTTTTCATTTGATATTAGTTATTTGTTACTGATATAAATTTTATCAACAAAGATTGTCTAATATTATTTTACTCATTTCCAATATTTTATGTCGCATAGCATATGTTCAAAATGTCTGCACTTGTTTATTAATACAAGCACAAATTCGTTTCACCATGTTTGTGAAGTACCGTAGTATGCCTACATTGATATTGGTGATAGCAATAACTTTGTGATGGTCATTTTCAGTTCATTCACAGTATGAGCCTTATAGCAGGATCCATTTAACTTGTCAGAAAACATATGATCGACAAGCAATATTACAGTACTTAACCTACAAATGCTGAATTTCGCAGATTATTGAAAAGGTCTTTTAAAAAGTTATTCTTTGGAAGGTACTCTTTAAAAAGGTCTTTAAGACTTTTAAGCCTTTTGATTATTGTGTCGAAATCACTGTTCAATTATTACCGAAACAGCTGTTTTCTGACAAGTTAAAATGATCCGGCTATACATTGAAATTGGTGATAATAACGGTGTAATGTTCATTTTCAGTTCATTCAGAGTATGAGGCTTATTTTTGTATAATTTTTCATAATAAGAAAACCCCAACAGGGAAAAATTTGTAGGCGTTGAATGGGAAGACTAAGATAAGATAAGATTACTTTATTCATGTAGATAACAATAATTTTAACTGCTTAGATACTAGATTACAAAAAATGTAAGTATAAGTAATATAATTCAAGTAGTTCTATGAATTGTGACTAATAATTTTCAACAATGTAAAATGCAATCTAAAAATGTTAACATAAGTGAGACTGGAAGACACGTAGGAGTTGTGGTTGTCACAAAACACATGTTTGCCGATTTTATTTGAAGATTTGTACAAAGGTATTGAGTGATGGTTTTATTCAACAGGTCTGGACATGCTGACGAACGTGGCGGCCGATGTGGCGCTGAGCGACTCGCTGCTGGACCCGCTGCTGTCGGTAGTCAGCAAGGGCCTCGAGTCGGAGGACAGGGCGGCGGCGCTCGCCTCGCTCGAGCTGCTCAACAAGCTCGGACAGAACGAGCGCAACGAGGACCTGTTGCTTAGGTGTATCGACGATAAGGTAGGTACCAACCGGTAGATTGCATGAAAATAGTATAGAAAGTACTCAAGCGAGAAATTTAGAGCTCATCATGATTAGGGATTGGGAAATTAGGTAGCATTTTATAACGGAAACGGACTTGGTAGAAAATAAAGTGGTTATAGCAGGATCCAATTAAATTGTCATAAATCAGCTGATCCAGTAATAATTAAACAGTGATTTCGACACAATAATCAAAAGGCTAAAAAGTCTTAAAGACCTTTAAAGTCTTAAAAAGACCTTTTTAAAGAAGACCTTTCAAAGAATAACATTAATTTAAAAAGACATTTTCAATAATCTACGAGATTCAGCATTTGTAGGTTAAGTATTGTGATTATATGCTCGTCGATCATATGTTTTCTGACAAGTTAAAAGGATCCTGCTATACTTGAATTTATAGTGTATTCTGATTAATAAAGATTCACTTATCTTTTTTATTAGAGTATCAAATGTTCAAACCTGAGTCCAACCTGATTAATACAGTATGCATTTATAATTTTCTGTATAGCATTGATTAGACTTTGTCTCATCGAAACACAGGCTTAATAATGTCTAAATCAAACCGTGCCTAAAGGTTTAGGCACAGACAACAATAGTTAACAATATAGTTAGTCTATGGTTTAGTCACAGTAAGACAATATTTCGTTTATGGTTGCTTATAAAGCAACGCACAGCAATTAGTCATTGCATCGGTGTGTGCTGCTTCATAAGCAACTATGTGAATTACTGTGACTAAACGTGACTAATCTCGTCTTGTCTTGTTTTGACTAACCGGTGTACGCCCAGCCTTAGAGAATTCGTTTAATCAATGCCCGGTTTCTTAGTTGTTGAGTTTACTGGACGTCTGTGAAACTCAGTAAACTGTTTACTGGCCCAATATACGGTTTACTGGACGAATGATAAACTTACCTCCATTAAATCTACTGGGCCAGTTTTTTTTATCGTATGGCTTTTATCCGTGGGGAGACCCTTAAGGGCCAGTGAAATTTTTATTTAGAAACAACTCATCAGTGATTTGAGTTGTAGTTGAATTTTAATGTCAATTCACTCATCGTTCTCTACCATTTGATTTGCATTGCAGGTGTATGAAAGGATCTGCGAACTGCTGACACTGCAAGACATAATGGTGCTGGTGCACACACTCGAATGCCTCTACTCCCTCACCTCACTGGGCGAGCGATCCTGCAATGCCATTGTCAGAGTACATGGTGCTCTCGACACTCTTGTCTCATTGCTAACTGTCGAGGTAAACAAAATCACTTTATTCAATTATCTCGCTTTACTGTTTCACTTGTCCATTTGAGATGCTTTGCTATTCTTTTGTTGATAGGTTTATGTAGTAATTCTTATGCTTTTCTTATTATTTTATTGTTGGGTTATTGTTAACTTTTGATGCTCGACACTCTTGTCTCATTGCTAACTGTCGAGGTAAACAAGATCACTTTATTCAATTATCTCGCTTTACTGTTTCATTTGTCAATTTTAGGTGCTTTGCTATCTTTTTGGTTGATAGGTTTATGTAGTAGTTCTTATGCTTTTCGTATTTATTGTTGGGTTATTGTTAACTTTTGATGCTCGACACTCTTGTCTCATTGCTAACTGTCGAGGTAATGAAGATCACTTTATTCAATTATCTCGTTTTTCTATTTCATTTGTCAATTTCAGGTGCTTTGCTATTTTTTTGTTGATAGGTTTATGTAGTAATTCTTATGCTTTTCGTATTTATTGTTGGGTTATTGTTAACTTTTGATGCTTATCAATTTTTTTTTCGTGTATTGTATTATTAACGTCTATGCTTCTCGATTTACTTGTTGATCACTTCATCAAATTGCAATTATTACTCTAGTCTGTTTAGTTATAGCAGGATTATTTTAACTTGTCAGAAATCAGCTGATCTAACGTCAGTAAACGAGCGTACATCAATCAGCTGTTTTCTGTCAATTTAAAATATCCCTGCTATATAGGTACAGTGACATTGATTTAATTATTTGGACTTGAATAGATAGATGGATAGATATTTAGTCAAATTCACAATTTATGAAAAATTATCACTTCTCACATATGAGGAAAAACACGATCACTATTTTTGAAACTTTTGTAAAACCTTTTTTAATATTTTTATTTCAAATTCAACACATTTAAAACTTTTGAAAATCTGTTTTAAAAACATGTTTGTAATTATTCGTTTTCTGGGGGGGATTTTGTTGCAGGCGCAAAGCTACGGCCCCAAAGCGTGTGTACTGATGCGAGTGGTGGAGACGGTGTCAACAACAGGGGGTGTGGCCAGCGCCCCTTCAGCCACCCCCACCCCTGCAGCCCCCACCCCAACTCCCGCCCAACCAGTTCTGGTTGCCGCCGCCGCCGCCACCTCCCAACCAATGACGTCATCTCAGCAGCAGCATTTCGTTGTGACGTCATCCCAGCAGCAACAGGTGGTCACGTCGAGCAGTGGTCAGCATTTTGTGGTGACGTCACAGGCAGGAGGCGGCGGCGGCCATTTTGTGGTGACGTCACAGAGTGGCGGCACGACGACGGCTCGCTTTGTGGCCAATTCGACCAATCAGCAATCGCCGAATGTGACACTGGTGCCGAGTAGCAGTGGCGGAACTTTCGCCACACAGAGAGGTGAGTTTGGAATTTGTCGAATTTTGGTTTGCGCATTTCATTTTAATTGTGCTCTAGGCAGCTCGTACACCGGAGCAATAAGCAATAGGCAATAAGCAACATTTGGATCATAATGATCGTCTACTCTATAGAAACAAATATTCCAATGCACACCTAAAGCAGCTGTTCCGGTGTGCATTGAACTATTGGTTTGTATAGAGTAGACAATCATATGATCCATATGTTGCTAGTTGCCTATTGCTTATTGCTCCGGTGTACGACTGGGGTTAGAGTCATAGGTTTGTTTTTGTGTATGGTTTCTCTATGATAAGACTGACCAACGTCCCTCTAGTGAGGGTTAAGTGCAAGAAAGGCCCGGCTGCGCCCTAACTTCGCCCTCCCAGAAACAAATGAAGGCAGTCGTTCTATTCTATTCTAATGCCGCAATGAAACTAATGCTTATTCCAGCTCTGCATGCTCTGCAAGATAGCTTATTCTAGAATAATTCCTCTTGAGTAGTCCCTTCTACTCTATTAGAGAGTTTGACAAAAAATTAGTTATAGGGGGATTTTAAATTGTAGTAATAATATTATTATATTATTTTATAATAAACCTATACTACTATTATTTTTTAGTTGTCTACTGCATTTTTATTATAATCTATTTATTATATGACTTTGATCATGCATTGAGATATATTACATGTCAATAAATAAATTTCTATTCCTATTGTAGTATCTATATCTTGTTTTTGCTTTATTGTATTATACTGACTAATCTATTTGTCAAATTGTGATATTTTGTTTTGGCTAATAAACTATTCTATTCAAAATAAATTGTCGTTTTAATAAGTAGCAGCGATGAATGTATTCGTTTTTGGGAAGTGAAATAATTTTCCTGTACTATATTCTTGTCTGTATTACTAATTATATCGTTTCTTTTTTTTCTTAGTTGTGTTTACGTATTTGTATAGCAGGATTTATTTTAACTTGTCAGAAAACATATGATTTAACGTTAGTAAACGAGCGTACATCAATCTGTTTTCGAGCTGTTTTCACACAATTTAAAAGAATCCCTCTATATCAGTAGTTCACCTCTTCCCTTTCGTAATTTTCTTTGCATTATGAATTGTCTTTGTATCACTAATTATTATCACTAATTGTTTTCGTTTTCTCATTTTAGTGGTGATGCCAGTGGTGTCAAGTGGAGGCAGCAGCAGTACACAGCAGGTGGCGCTTGAGAACGAACAGTTTGCTCTGAACTGGCTGCGACAGACGTTTGAGGCGGTGCCGGGGGGGCAGGGCGGGCAGGGGGGCAGCCGCGTGGAACAGGGCGAACTGTACAAGCAGTACATCACCAGCTGTGCCAAGATTGGTAGGCGCGGTGTCATTGCGCCCAATCACTTTCCACGATGTGTCAGGTCAGTAACGTGTGAAAACCTCCTTGTATTGTTTCTTCTTTCTTTTTCTGTATAGGCCTCCCAAGGACCGCAATAGTTCACTATAACTTAGCTGATGGTTTCCCTCCTCCTTCTTCTTCATCTTTCCTTCATTCTTTCGCTCTGAGCCAACCTTCTCTCTCTCGTCCACGTCTCTCTCCTTTGCTCCTCTTGTGTTGTTTATTATGTATATTTAGGGCCATATCATAAAATTTCCCTCTCTAAGAATTTTGTTTGTAAAACTATCGTGACCATCAGACTGAAGATTGAAGCAACAATGATCAATTCAAGAGCCGTATTTATGGACGTTCCCTTCGTACAGTGCGATTCATTTCATTTGGCGCTTGGCGATCAGTAAACAGCTGATGCTACGCAGCTTTGATACAATGCTTAACCTACAAATGCTGAATCTCGCAGATTATTGCTAAAAAGGTCTTCTTTAAAAAGGTCTTTTAGACTTTAAAAAGTTTTTGGATTATTGTGTGTAGCAGGATCCATTTAACTTGTCATAAAACATATGATCGACGAGCATATGATCACAATACTTAACCTACAAATGCTGAATCTCGCAGATTATTAAAAAGGTCTTTTAAAAGTTATTCTTTGAAAGGTCTTCTTTAAAAAGGTCTTTAAGACTTTCAAGCATTTGATTATTATGTCGAAATCACTGTTTAATTATTACTGGAACAGCTGATTTCTGACAAGTTAATTGGATCCTGCTATAAAAGCTGCGTAACATCAGCTGTTTACTGAACGCCAATCGTCAAATCAATTGAATCGCACTGTAAGATTTTCTTTCATAAGCCAAAATTTTAGGAATTGGAAACCTTATGCTAAACAACCGATCAGCTGTAGTTAGTAGTGAAAGTTTTCAATTGTTTATTGTTGATGTTATTAATGTTTGTATTTTCAATATAATGTTAATACTAAAGGTTGAATGAAACTTGAATATTTTTTATCCCAATAAATTCCAAGGTTACAGCTGGTTTTGTCTGTCTAGTGTGAACTTACCCGTGAAGTGGCAAATAAAATCAAACAGGTTTGGCGTCCAGTAACTTTCCGTCTCTACTTTCCTTGTTTATAAGCCGCTTAAGTTGAAGAGGCAAGTACTGGCCGCTAGTAACTTACCGTCTCTACTTTCCCCGTTTTTAAGCCGCTTAAGTTGAAGAGGCAAGTACTGGCCGCTAGTAACTTACCGTCTCTACTTTCCCCGTTTATTATAAGCCGCTTTAGAACTAACTGTTGCTCAAACCTTGTTTTCGTTTTGGTGAAATTGGGCCTCAAGTTGGTGCAACCCAGTATTAGTATTGTAATGGAAACTGTTCCTTTCTATTACATGTATGTAATAGTATATTTCGCACCTAGGGCGGAAAATGTATGTTTGCCGGCTTGAGATCGCGGTTTTCAAGTTCGAGACGAATGTCGAGAACTTTAAGCGATCGAGAGCCGGCAAAACATTTTTGCCCGAGTTGCGAACGCTATTTTTCGCCACAGCACAAAAAAAACAAACAAAACAACAAAAATAATGCAAAACAAACAATGAAAATATCAACTCAGTGACCAACAAAACTTTGAGGTTAGGTTACCTGCAAGAACACATACAATGCTGTTGGTCGGATAGAAACAGCTGTCATTTAAGGTCATTTTCTTTTCCGCCCTGCAAGAACACATACAATGCTGTTGATCAGATAGAAACAGCTGTCATTCAAGGTCATTTTCTTTTCCGCCCTAGGACCGTAAACGTTTACAGGCCTCTCCAGCCTGACCTCGTCGGAAATCGAACATTTTCGGCCTCCAATAGAGGTATGAAAAACAGTTCATTACGTCCTAGTGTGGCGAAAATCTAAATTTTGTTTTTTTTCCTTGCTTTTAGGACGGTATTCGGCATGAACGTCGGACCAAAGCAGTCAGTCTCGGGCGAGGTGACCGTTCACAACTACGAGGGCATCCAGCCGAAACACACTGCCGCCAAACAGACTCCCGTTGCCATAGCAACCACGCAGCCCACAACAACAACACCCCCCGCCTCTTCGCCATCCACCGTCACTGCTGTAAATGTCGCCTCTACTTCTTCTTCTACTTTTTCTACTTCTTCTCCTTCCACTCATTCTGTTAGTTGTAGCACGTCTCCCCCTCCCCCTCTGCTTGTATCCTCTTCAACTTGCACCAGTCCCCCTCCTCCTCCTCCTTGTTCGCAGTTCTCTTCTGTTTCCACCTCTTCTTCTTCGTTTCCGCCAGTCTCGCCCATTCTGAAAGCACAGCTGTGTGCTCCGCCCAAGCCAGGGGCGAGTCCGGCTCAAGGGAAAAGAGACAAGAATAAGGTAAGGATGGGAGATGATGGTGTATGGGAGCAAGAAAAATCAGTGAGGTTTGCGGGATAGGTTTCAATGCGGGATTGATAGGGTAGATCAGTAATACAGATTATTATCAAGGCGAATTTTTGGTTCAGTCATGTTTCCTGGTAAAAAGATTAGAGTAGATTATTTACCGGGATTAATAGGGTAGATCAGTGATACAAATTACTGGTTCAGCCATGTTTCCTGGTAAAAAGATTAGATTAGATTATTTACGGGATTGATAGGAGGGTAGATCAGTAATACAGATTATTATCAAGGCGAATTTTTGGTTCAGTCATATCTCCTGGTAAAAAGATTAGATCAGATTATTTACGGGATTGATAGGGTAGATCAGTAATACAGATTATTATCAAGGCGAATTTTTGGTTCAGTCATGTTTCCTGGTGAAACGATTAGATTAGATTATTTACTGTATTCATGTAGATTACAACATATCGTCTTAAATTCTAGATCGTGATAGTCATTACAATGATAAGAGGAGATAATGTAGATGATGCACGATAATAATGTCCAATTTTACTAAGTAAATTTACTAGCTAGGTAATAGATGTTGGGAAAATATCACTTCGGCTGTTAAATGTACCTATGAATGCATCAAATTAACCAAAGTAATTTCTGAAACTATAAACTCATCAACCTAGAGAACAAAAAGATTGAATTTAATTGAATTTTTGTAAGATTAAAAAAAAAACAGATATTAGCATACAATTGTACAAATACAAAGCATACACTTGAGATGAAAAATTATTATGAAATAACGAATCAACTCTCACATAAACCGTAAGGTTTGTTTGTGGGATTGAGTTCACTTGAATATTGTTATGTTAAATTGAAAAGAAAGTTTAAAGAAGAAGGAAATCTGTAGCATAGAGAAAGAATACGAGTATACTGTAATACTTGCGTATGCTTTCTCTATGCTAATAGATTATAAAATAGATTTCATCTGGAGTACTATTAACGTTTTTAAATACGGCACTTCCAGCAAGAGATCAATCAACTTGTGCGCCGGAAGTGAGTTCAAACTATGATAAATAAAAAGTCAACAAATGTAAGAATTGAAGCTATAATTTTAGGTTGAAAAAATTGAGTAAAATTATACTTCAAAGGGAATCATTCGTGAAAGACTAGCTTAGCGAAAATGTTATACAAGAGCATTTTATTTTTTGCTAGAAAATAAAGATTAGGAGTTGGAATTTTTAAGTGGTTTAATTCAAATATTGATTTCATATTTCAACGTGTCATGGGGAAATTGGTAGTAATTATTTAGCAAATTATTGTCAGCAGTCTCCAATGGAATCGCAGTCTTCAGTTAACAGGTTTGTTTTTATCTAATATTTATCAATTTGATGATTCATTATGGCTGGTCAATAAATCGGTAGATTTGATTTTTGTTTGATAGTACTGTAGTGTAATTGTTTTTATTTTTATCTTCGTTGTTACGTTGATCAATCTCAGAAGTCTTCAACTCTGTATTTTTCTTTCAAAATTGTCTTCCAGTATCGTACGTTTGAATATGTTTGTATTGAAATGAAACAAATCATAACAGTTTTAATTGGGTTCAAAAGAACAAATTTCATGATTCCAGGCATAATTTACGTTTTTAATATTTTTTCGTTATTTTCTGTTTTGTAGAGGTTTCACTGATTTTTCTTTGCTCGTTTATTCTTTTCTTATTCTGTTGTTTCAAATGTTTATGTTCTCAATAATGATAATATTATTTGATTAAGTTCGATTTTCCTCCTACATATTTTGCTTCATGTAATTTACTACAAGAATCTTTATTACATCGATTGATTTAAAAATCTTTCACTTGAAACATAAATTCTTTCTTAATCAATTGCTCTTTCTTAGTTTTGTCCTGCATGGTTTTGTAAAAAATATATGAAAAATTAGTCTTTGAATTGATTATGTTTTGGAAAATTGATTACGAAATGACAGTAACTATTTGTATTGCTACAGGACAAGTTCTTCTATCCTCTTTTGTATTGAGTTCAACAACAGTACACAGATTTCATTTTGAAATTTAGATACAGACTGTCACTGTCACAGTGATTTAGATTTAGATTGTAGTTAGATTTTGCCTGAATGTCTTGTTTGGTATTGGCTATACTTATAAACATTCAGATTCTTTATTTATTAATTCATTTATTGAATATATACATTACAATGTGGAAAGAATCAAATGACATTCGTCCAAAGCTGTTTCTATCCCAAATTTAGATTAATATTGTTTAAAGGTTATGTTGATATTTCATCTTACTAGAAATCTAAGTGTCCCAACCAATATTAATTAACAATAATTTTGAATTTCCAAGATTACTAAATGACAAACACAATTTCATGAAACCATAAGGTTAGTGAAATTTTGTGAGTGTGAAAGAATGCAACATAAACTAGATTTGTACTGTTTTCTAAATTGGAAAAGGGACAGTTTTGGCTCAAGCCTGTTGAACCTCTCATCAAGTATTATTTGTTCATTATTCAATAAATAAACAAATATTATTGATTCAACACTAGAATTGACGACATGCAGTCAAATTTGATTGCATGTCGTCAATTCTAGTGTTGAAACAATAGTGTTAACTTCGCAGTTCGTTATGGATCCAAAAATTCAAACAAATATTGTCAATACATGAGCTTGACTTGAATTAGAATTCTACTGAACAAGGCACGAAGGCAATGGTTTTCAATTACACAGTTGTATTTTATTTGCGGTAGATTGAGAAAGTAAGTTTGTTGTGTTTGTGTGTTTTCTCCTCTCCAAATCAACCGACAGATGTCAGCACATCCGCATCTGAGCCAGGCGTTGTTGGGCGCCGGAGCGACAAACTCGACCACTTTGGCGGCGTCAACCGGTGTCACCACTTTGACAACGTCCGCGCCGACTTTGTCGACGACATCTGGGCCCACTTCGGGACCCACTTTGTCGGCGTCAGGTGGCGCCAGTTTGTCGTCGACCGGTGGACCCACTTTGTCGGCGACCGGTGGACCCACTTTGTCAGCGTCCGGACCCACTTTGTCGACGAGTTCGGAGCCGTCAAGCGGCGGCGGCGCGGCGTCAACTTCGCTGATCAAGAGTCTGCTAGCGAATAAGGTAGGCGACCAGATAACCGGCAATCAGCTAACCGGCAATCAAGTAATGGTTGTCACAAGTACGGCTAGCGCTACTGGTGGCACCACTCTGCATTATCAACTAACCACATCGACCACGGGCAACTTGCAACTCGAACAGGTATGTGCTACTCTATCTATCTACCTATCTAAAGTATCCACCTTTTTTTCCAGCCTCTATTCTCCACCCTACAGAGACTGTATAATCACAGTGTGGACATTGAATGCAACCCTTTTGATTGGTTAGCTCGGACAAATCCACCATACTTTTACCATTTTCCATAAGATATGCATTGAAATGATACGCAAATCATATGTTATGTTGGGTTCTTATCTACAATTTGCCTTTATTTTTCATCATATTTAGCTTTAATAGCAATACTAAGGCTAGGCGTACACCGGTTAGTCAAGACAAGACAAGACGAGATTAGTCACGTTTAGTCACAGTACTTTACATAGTTGCTTATGAAGCAACACACCGATTAGTCATTGCATCGGTGTGTGCTGTTTCATAAGCAGCTATGTGGATTACTGTGACTAATCTCGTCTTGTCTTGACTAACCGGTGTACGCCTAGCCTAAGAGTAGAGAGTCTACTTTAAATGTAAGGAAAGTTATATATTTAATGTTGTTTCTCTCAGAAGAAGTTCAACAAGTCAGTCAGGATGGGTTTATGTTTGCCTGTAATCCCATATCAGAACATTTGGCAAAAGTAAGGCTGTGGCGGGAAAATAGATGTTCCAGTACACTGTTATGGATGTTTTCACACCAATAACCACACTGCGATTATACAGTCTCTGTACCTATACTAGCCTCTATTACCTACCCTACTCTTGTTACTTTTCTCAATTATTCCCATATTTTGCTCTAATTCGACCTCCCTTTAGCTGTTTATAATTCTATCTAGGCCTATTCATTAATCTGTCTGCCATTAGTATCTTATTCATGTTATCAACTTCTATAACCTACCTATTATTACAGTATTATATTGAAATATCATTTGCTGGGCATTTCTTGTTACTTTTCCTTAAATACATTGTTGACACGTTTCCAATCGATTTCCAATGTTATTTCTGAAATTTTAAATATGAGAAAGCTTATTCAATCTTATAAATTGTCATTATAAGTCACATTTTACATTGAGTATTTTCACTGTTTTTCTGTTAGTGCATTTCTTTTGTTATTATTATATCATTGTTACAAAAAATTGAGTGCATTCTAAAAATCTTTAGGCTTCTCTCTTTGACTGATACTGTACTAGATAAATCTGAATTTTTTCCTTTCTTTAGCAAATTGTCCGACTTCATTTTATATTTTTGAAGTTCCATTTATCTCAAAACGACAGTTTTTTGCTAAAGCATTCTTATCCCAAATACACTACAAACTACTTCTTCTAGTTATTATAGCTCTTGAAATTAAGTATCTTCGTGAAGATGGTGATGGTTCACTGATTGTCGATTAAATGTAATCATCGATCAAATCGCCAATCAAATCATCGATCAACAGAACAGGTGACAGTTTGTCTAACACCACTAATAGCCCCCCGTGTGCCAAGTATTATTTTGATAGGCATGTGTTGTTATAGTTTGATTTTTGAGTTTGAGTTGATTTAGTTTTTGTGCCTTGGTTTTTTATCTCTCATGGTCTTTCTCTGCATGTAATCTTCTGTCTTGTTTACAAGATTCTTTGTATTTTTCTATTGAAAGTAGCATTGGACTCAATATAATGTTAATAGTCTGAACTATGTCCTATTATTCAGTTTTCAATTTATTTTCATGATAATTTTTGTAAAAACTTTTCCCCTTCATCAGTTCTTCTATTCATTCTTTATCTTTGTTATTCGTTATCACTTCTCTTCCTTATCCATCGATTTGTGAAATTTTTTATCTCTTTCACATTCAATTTTTCCATCAATGCGTTGAATTTATTGTTATTAATTTGAGAGATAACTTGAATAACGTGATTTATAACTATCAGATTAGATTCCATTTGTTCATTTTCATATATATGAAGGAATTCTTTCTTTGCAAGCAACTTGCTACAAAAGATAGGGTTCTCAATTGAAACAATTTAACTCACTAACCGATTATGCAACTGAAATATTGTTTTATTAACCCTTGCAGTAACAGTTTTCCAATACTAATTTTGATTGACACTTTCGAATTAGATGAAATTTTCGAGTAGACTAACCTGTTTTGATTATCGATTTGAGTTCAATCATTAATAGTAGATGAAAATGTGAACGGAATTTCAAGGTTTGTAAAATCGAAAAATTTCCATTGTTTCAAAATATTGTTAGGAATGTGTCTCTCTCGTACTCTGAGAATTTAATTGACTAGTACTGGAATAATTGAAAAAATAGGTTTGATAAGATATATTGAGAAATGGATGTATTTCCAAGAACAACGGAATGGAAAAACAAACAAATTTCATTGGATTTTTGTGGGTCATATGTGCTTGCAGTAGCCTATAACATTCTATGCAATGGCTTGTCTTGAATTTTATTTTCTCAAAAGTCTGTGTAATCGGCACAGTAAAATAGTTGCTATAGGTGGGCTAATTCATGGTCAAAATACTTTTTCATGATAAAATTGCCTTCGACTCAGTAATTTGTATTATTTTGTCAGTTTTTCATAGAATTCTTCTCATTTATTCAACATTTTTACTTGGTTCTACAGTCACTAAATACTTTTAAAACATTCCAACTACTATAATTATTATACTGTCTACTGTTTTAATTAAACTACAGTACGATTAACTTGAGCTACTACGTAAGGAATCAGTTTGGTCATATGATCTTCCACTCTATACAAACAAATAGGGCAATGCACACTGACTGGTGTGCATTGCCCTATTTGTTTGTATAGAATGGAAGATCATATGACCAAACTGCTGCCAGTAACCTACACGTCTACTGGTATCGTGAAACTGCGCCTTTAGGGTCTATCTTTTGAATCACAGAGTAGGTCATAAGCCTTTTGATTGATTCATGGAAATTTAACTGGAAAATACTTGGAATAATTGTTTTTATTCTAAATTGGTGATGACTCTTGTGCATATTCTGCGGATGAAATCTGCAGTATAAGTAGAACCAAGCTGAAATGTTGTGATGGCGTTGAACTAAGAATGTTGTTGGCGTTTGATTAGGTGACGCAAAGGCAGCAACAACAAAGAATGATGTTGCAGCAACAACAACAACAACAGCAGAATCAACAACAGAATCAGGTGACTGTGAAGTCTGCCGCCGGACAGAAGTTCATTGCCACAAAGCAGGTGGTGGCTAGAATCAATGGATGCTTCAAACAGGTCGAAGCTGTTATGGTGAGTGAACTGAATTCAATTTATTGAAATTTCTTCAATCATGATTATGAAATCTCTTTAATGTCCTTCATGAAACTTGAACAAAACTTACACATAACAATAAAGCCCAATACCAAGGTAATTAACCCGTATGGGTCACAAAGTTGAATTTGAGGAGCGTTTATACTTGCTTGCTAGCTCCTATAGTGCGATTCACGTCAAGAAGTCAGCATTGTTTATATGAGGAGCATTGATGCCAAGTTTCATTGAGAGAAAGAGAAAACTGCATCAAACGTGTTTGTTGGGACTGTGTGCGACAACAATGCACAGTGCGGCAACTATGCACAGTGCGAATAGGATGGAGACATCAGCAACTGCCTTGTGCTGAACAAGGATAGCAAACTCCCATATCCATATATATATATATATATATATATATATATATATATATATACCGTCCACGAAGGTTTAAATGTTTAATTTTATATTACGTGCCCATTCATGCACCGAACGTTTTCAAACTTTACACAGTTTACAAAGTAGGTTCTAAAAATATTCTGGGAAAATTTCAGCTCCCTAACCTTTTTAGAAACAAAATGGCGGCATATTGAAAAACCATACTTTAAAAACATTTAAAAATGTGGTTTTGGTTTTATGAAATAGTTTTATTGTTACATCCTAGGGCAAAATGATTTTTAAATAAGAAAAAAAACTAAGAGATAGCCTAATGAAAAACATTAAAGTATGAAATAATTCAAACTGTAACCCATCCACAGCAACAGACTGATGTCAGACAATTACTAAATGACAACCTTCATGGCTGTTGGATTGGTCGTGGAAGCTATTTTTTAGATTGGCCACCCTGATCACAAGATATAACTGTTTGTAACTTCTTTTTATGGGGTTACTTGAAGAAACAATTTTATATCTTTAGCTTCAATAATGATGAGGAACTAAAACGATCAATAGAAGAAGAACTTCTCCGGATACCGGAGTTTCTTTGTAAAACTTACGAATCATTTGTTAGCGCTGTTATCAGTGTGTTGCTGTGGACGGGTTACAGTTTGACTAATTTTTGGACTTCAAGGTTTTTTATTAGGCTATGTTCTAATTTTTTCTTTATTTAAGTCATATTGCCCTAGAATGTAACAATAAAAAAATTTATATACAGAAACCTTCTTTAATGTTTTCAGTATCGTTTTCAATAGCACGCCATTTTATTTCTACAAGAGAATACCCAGAATATTATTCTTTAACTGTGAATGCTGCAGCACGTAATTAATAAACATCTTCGTACACCAATATATATCATGAGAATACATATCGGTATGAAGTCTTAATAATTTTCAACTAATGTCAATAACTGGATCGTCATATTATTATGATTCGTCAAAACGTTAAAATAAAATATATAGGCTATATATTGCAGACTCCCATCTCCCAGACTCCCAGAGAGCAAACTCCCATCTAAGCAAGGCTGACTTCTTGACGTGAATCGCACTATAGCAGCCATGATTACATCTCCTAGCTCTTTTCAGTTCATTTTTCAAACAATCTAATTTCTCAGCCAAGGTTTTATAACTATTAAGTTACCTAATCTATATTTTCACTTCTCAATTCACAAAAACTATCTAGGTTTCTTCAAGATTCCATTCTAATGCCATATTATATTTTTGGTCAATTTACAGGTTCCTGTTAACGAAACAAAACCGACTGAGAATGCAGTCAACAACAATAACAGTATAACGAGTAGCAGTGACAGTAACAGTGAAGTAACGAGTAGCGAAATGGAACAGCAGGTGGTGACTGGAACAAGTAGCCAGCCGACGACAACGGTAGCAGTGGCTGATACCAGGCAACAGCTGACAACGGCAACCGGAACAGTTACCAGTATGGAAAGTGATACTGGTGTGATAACTGGAACGGTTACCGGCGAGTCACAGTTGGCCCCGGCTGTGATGAAAATGGAAATTGAAGACTCTGATTCGACCACATCAAGTTTGACAACTGTATCCAAAGATAACAATCGCAGTTCTGGCGGTGAGTAACTGTTATTTTGATTGTTTGTATAGATTTATTCATACCTAGAACTGTACAAACAATTAATTGAACTCGACTTTCAAAATTATCACTCATTTGTTCAATTGAAAATTTACAATTTAATTTTTCCTTACTTTTCAATTTTGTGTACATGATCATTTTCTACCAACTTCTTTGTATATTTCGAAGGAACAAAAGCAAATAAAAAATATTCTATTCTATTCATACTTAGAACGTTTATTGTATTATGATTTACATTGTTAATTATAGTTACCCACATTATAAACATTTTGAGGTAAACATCAATAAAACGCTACTTGATTGTTATCTTCATATTGATTATATTTTAATACTGATAGTGATCAATATTGAGTCATTGTTTTTAATTCTTTAGTATTCGAGAAATAATATGGAAGCTACATTGATTTAACAACACTATCAATCTGTGCTGTGTTTTAGTGTTATATATTTTTCGGACTTTATAAAATCAAAAAATACTTTTTTTTAAATGCTGATGTCTGTTTTCTAAGTGAAAACAAACTTTCACCATGTTCCCTATCAAGGGATAATTGGTTATGTTGGTGAAGTGGAACAACCCTACTCGGGTCTCCCCACTATTAAAAGCCATACGCTAAATAATAAATAATGGTTGATTGTAGTTACCCACATTATAAACATTTTGAGGTAAACATCAAGAAAACGCTATTTGATTGTTATCTTCATATTGATTATTTTAATACTGATAGTGATCAATATTGAGTAATTGTTTTTAATTCTTTAGTATTCGAGAAATAATATTTAAGCTACATTGATTTAACAACACTATCAATCTCTTGAAATGTTCATTCATTCATTTATTGGCAAGATACATTACAATGTGGGAAGAATCAACAGACATTAATTTGTCCAAAACTGCTTCTTTCCCAAATTTTGATAAATAGTCCAGAGGTTATGTTGTTGATTCATCTTACTGAAATTGTGAGTCCAAAAAACTATTAACTAACAATAATTTTGAATTTCTAAGATTACTACATGACAAAGTCAAATTAATTGAACAAGAATAATATTAAAGTGTTTATTGGCAAGATACATTACAATGTGGGAAGAATCAACAGACATTTGTCCAAAACTGCTTCTTTCCCAAATTTTGATAAATAGTCCAGAGGTTATGTTGTTGATTCATCTTACTGAAATTGTGAGTCCAAAAAACTATTAACTAACAATAATTTTGAATTTCTAAGATTACTACATGACAAAGTCAAATTAATTAAACAAGAATAATATTAAAGTGTCTATATTGAAGACTGCAATAAATTTTGTTTTGTTTTCGCTCTTTCTTCACAGTGAACACCCTACCCACAGACGAGAGTAGCGAGAGCTCGTTGACCGGCTTTGAAGGCCTACTGAACGGAGTGCCTCATCCCGAGCATGACACCAATAGCAGCAGCAAAGAACAACAGCTAGCGACCGCCAAGGCAACAAGCAACCAAACAACCGCTGACAATCAGACGACGACTACGACAAATAATCTGACGACAAACGTTCAGACGCCGACAAATAATCTGACGACAAATGTGCAGATAGCGACAAGTAATCTGACGACAAACGTTCAGACGCCGACAAATAATCCGACGACAAATGTGCAGACGACAAATAATCTGCCGACAAATGTGCAGACTCCGACAAATAATCTGACGACAAATGTGCAGACTCCGACAAATAATCTGACGACAAACGTTCAGACGCCGACAAATAATCCGACGACAAATGTGCAGATAGCGACGAACGTGCAGACTGCGACAAATAATCTGACGACAAACGTTCAGACGCCGACAAATAACGTGACAACGACAAACAACAGTCAAACGGCGACAAACAACATAATGTTGGCAGATCTGTTGGAGCGAAGCGTGGACAGGGCAGCGGTTGAGCCTCCGCTGTTGAACGGCAGTTTGCGACTGATTAAGCGACCGGCGACCGGCGGTTCGGCCGGCGGCGATCCGGAGCCGAAACGACCGCACCTCAACGGCGACGCGATGTCGCCCGAGGACGAGGAGGAGGAGGACAAGGTGCAGGTCAAGATGGAGGAGGCTGCTGGCGAAGAGGGTGAGTGCTGCAACTTGATTGGTTGATAGAAATGATCGTTTTCATTTCACCCCGTGAATCTGTTGAAATTTTTCCTATTCAATAAAGAAAATTAACAATTCTCATTGTAACGAATCGATATTTTACTTCAAATCAATTAATCTAGCCAGACATAAGGCTACATCACAACAAAATATTCAATCAGATTGGTTCATCAATAAAATCATTCATTTATCCTACATATATCAGGCTACGTTACAACTATTTATTATAATAATTGAGTTTTGTTCAACATTTTCTCATTGTAACGAATCGATATTTCACTTCAAATCAATTAATTTAGCCAGAAGGTACAAGCAGACATGAGGCTACGTCACAACTAACTATTCAATCGCATTAGTCACAATTGATGCATCTATAAAATCATTCATTTATCCTACATGTATTAGGCTACGTTACAACTAATTATTATAATAGTTGAGTTTTGTTCAAGATTAATAAATTTCTCCCACATATCTTGAATTCGTTCAAATTTAAATTTCTTATTCACACATTTTTGTACAATAATGAAAATGTAAAAATATGTATAGCAGGATCCTTTTAACTTGTCATAAAACATATGATCGACGAGCATATATGATCACAATACTTAACCTACAAATGCTGAATCTCGCAGATTATTGAAAAGGTCTTTTAAAAAGTTATTCTTTGAAAGGTCTTCTCTTAAAAGGTCTTTTAAAGACTTTAAAGGTCTTTAAGACTTTCAAGTCTTTTGATTATTGTGTCGAAGTCACTGTTTAATTATTACCAAATCAGCTGATTTATGACAAGTTAAAAGGATCCTGCTATATTGATATTAATCACTGTCAATATTGAATTCTCCTTGAACAATGTTTCGTATCTGCATTACTCACCTAAGCAATCTACGCTACTTATAATTCAGACAGCTCTCTTTTGTAAAATCAATGCTCTTTTTATACTCGATATTTTGATATTTTCCTATATCCTATTTTCCTATTTTGATATTTTTTATTATTATGGTAGACGACTACATCTTTTATTTATTTTTCTATGTGATTTATGTGTATTTAGATATATGTCTTGTTATTTGTATTTGTATTGAGAACCTTCTTAAGGTTGCTCTTTTCTGACTCATCCTCTGTCTGATCACCAGATGTTTAGGATTTAACTATTAATTGAATTGAATTCCCATAGTTAGTTATTTTGTTTTGTAAAGTGCATTTTATTTATAATATTATTATCTTGTGTTAAGGAAACAAATTTGGGGTTAACCTGTTGTTTCCATCTTATACTGTAACAAATATGTAAGTGATAATAAATATGTAAAATGTTGATTGATAATGAACAATCTAAAGAATTTTTGTTGTTTCGTCTCCGGAATTATAATGTAAATTAAGTAATTTTTAATAATTTATTGATGTGTTTTTTTGCCGTACAGGTAGCGTTTCGTCGTCAGCTGCCAACCTGTACGCGGCTCTGGCTGCCGACGTGGTGGGGGAAGACGAAATGGATGACGAGTGCCAAATTGTTGCCACCACCACCCCCCAACAACAACCGCCGCCCCCTCAACAACAACAACTCGTACAACAACAGCAACAGGTTGTGGTACAGCAGCAGCAGCAGCAGCAACAGATGTTGATCAATCAGCAGCAACAGCAGCAGCAGTTGATCAATCAACAGCAGTTGATAAATCAACAGCAACAGCAGCAGCAGCAGTTGATAATGGCGGGACCGAGGCAGATACTGGTGACCGCTTCGGGACAAATTTTGCCGCAGCGAGTCGCTGTCATGGGTCAACACTATGTGGTTGCGCAGCCGCAGACCGCTCTTGTACAGGTACGAACAGCAACTATAAATTAATGGTGAAAACTTAAGAAATAGAATGAGGGAAGAATTGTTGAATGTGTCTCCATATTCCATTGAGGAATTCTTTTCTCGTTTTGAGACACAAAGAAATATGATGTATAGTCCGTGCAAACCTTAGTATGCAGTATGCGTTTAAATGGCAATGCTATTTCTTATGGGGATATGGAAGCGCTGTTGCCATGTTTTGCTTATTATTTTATTCATTACTCCTCACTCACAGCTGTTCGCTCTCTTTTCTGCTCTCTCTCTCTTGTTTTGTTTACATTTCTTATTCTATCAAAACTACATGAATGAGAAAAAATTAGCACACTAATTACCTATTTATATGTTTTAAATATTATACTATGAATAATTTTTAAATAATTTTCACACCGATTGCATGGAATGTCAAGTTTTGAATAC
Source organism: Laodelphax striatellus (assembly GCA_017141395.1). Taxonomy (NCBI): domain Eukaryota; kingdom Metazoa; phylum Arthropoda; class Insecta; order Hemiptera; family Delphacidae; genus Laodelphax; species Laodelphax striatellus. The sequence continues at coordinate 1,244,910 of CM029541.1, read as the reverse complement.
ACTTACTCCTCCGAGTTAGCTTTGCTGGCTACTGTGCAATCCGGCAACACTGCGCTCCATAAACGTAATACTGCAAACTAAGGTTTGCACGGACTATAGAATATGTAACAGAGTAGAATAATTAAGATGACTTCAATTATGGACAAATCCATATGCCCCTTTTTAATGCGGTCTAAGGATGCTATTAAATGAATGAATGAATGAAAAATGAATACTTTATTGTCACTTATTTGAAGAAATCTGGTTGAGTACTGTTGAAAATGTGACTGGTGTAGCCACGAAACCGCGGTTCAGTGCTGTAAGAATAAAATGGTATAATTGACAATATCTTTTAGTGTTTTACTTGATTGTCAGTAAGGCCTTTCGTCCACGGAGCAACTGCATTCTGATTTCAGTCAGCAACCCAGTGTTGACAGATAACATTTGGCTGTTTTTCGGGTAGTCTAACCTATTAATCAATGTCATCTGGCAACACTGGATTGCTGACTGAAATTAGATAGCAGTTGCTCCGTGGGCGAACGGCCTTGGGCTATCGCTAAATTTATTGAAAAATATTCGCTATCGTTCACGTAAGTGGTCATTCTTTACAATCATGTTTGTCGAGTATACTATACTATATGTTATAATATTTCTAGTCACATTTATATCCTCTGATTGTATTGTTATACAGTAGTGTTATTCATATTCCTTAGAACAAGTCATGATTGTTGGGAAGCGGTTGTCCGAGTGGTAGCAGGCGAGTCAAATCGGTGAGATTAGATAAGAGTCGGCGCCTACCACTCCTATTGTAACGGTGACCGGCTCCTCTAAATACAATTTATTAGCTTCAATTTTTTCTACAAATAGATACAATTTTATTCGCTTCCCGGTGGTTCGGAACCCACCTAAAGCTGTAGGTTCATTCACCTCTCATCATCATCTTTCCCATTACCAACACACAAGCCTAGAGCTTATGTGGACATCATCCCTAGCAAAAAAAAAACCATCTATAACTCAAGTAATGGCTTTATTGTCAAACCACTTGTTTATTATGAATAATAAACATGCTACTAGAGAGCAGTTTCTTTTATTTTGTGTTTTTAGTTTGTAGAGGTTTTTCTTTCGATCTTGTATATTTCAAAGAACTCCGCTCCAGCGCACAAGCTTTTGGCTTATGCTGGAGTGTAGTATACAAATCTATAAAAATTGTTTTATTTATTCTTTGCAATAAAAGTGAATTAGTTTAAATTTCTTAATACCTTTATTGTACTTTATTGTATTAACTCTATTGTACTGTATGTAATAGAAAGTGCATAATTATTTTGTTGTCTGTATAAATAAAAAATTACAGTTTCATATTTTTATCACATCTTACACAATCAATTTCTTAATTTGTTCTTGTTTACAGGGTCAAACGCAAACTGTGCTGGTGGCACAAACCGCGCAGCAACAGGGAACGGGCACCAAAACCATCATCATTCTACAGCCGTCGTCGGCACAACAAGCTGCAGGACTTGTTCAGGCGCAGCAAGTTGCGACACAACAAGTTGCCATACAACAGGCGCAACAAGTGACGCAACAAGTTGCGATACAGCCGCAGCCGCAGCCTCCCAAAGTGATAGTGCAGAGGCTGCAGTCGCCCCCTCCCCCTTCCCCTTCTGCCGCCAAGGTGAGGAGTGGGGGAAGTCCGGTGCCCATTCTGCCCTCTACCGGCCAGCCGCGAACGGTTGCCGAGAGCGGCGTACAGGCTGGTGTAACTGGTGAGTAACATTAATTGGCACTAAGTACTAAGTAGTATACAGGGTGTTTCAGAACTCCCTACCAATATTCTAGGTCATTGTTCCTGGCTAAAAACCATATCTAAATATCATATTTAAATTGTCCAGAAGTCCTTAGTTACTCACACAGCTGCCATTTTGTTTTTTTCACTTATTATTTTTTATCTCAATAATGGTGAAACATATGGAATTGAAACTTTACACCAACATTTATGACAACTAGACAAAGCTACAAAAAAATTATGACAATTTATCAAATCCCTAAAACAAAATGGCGGGCATACAAAATTTTGTTTCTTGAATAACTCGAAAACCGTTGATATTACGAAAATTTTACAAGAATAACTTTTTTTAGTAAATTTTATTACAAATCGATTGAAACCTTATTTGTTGAGATTGGACCAATATTGACTGAGATATGGCAGCTTTAGTGATAGGTGACCGCTGGAGGTTAGTTGCACTCCTTTTTACTATCTTTAAAATTCACACAAAATACTCTAAAATCGGCCACAAATAACATGCAAAGCATACAGAGACCGTTGCATTGTTGTGGCAGACTTTAGCCGCATGCCCAGGATGCACTGCAACTAGCCTCCAGCGGTCACCTATCTCTAAAGCTGCCATATCTCAGTCAATATTGGTCCAATCTTGACAAATAAAAGGTTTCAATCGATTTGTAATTAAATTTACTAGAAAATTTATTCTTGAAGAATTTTCGTAATATCCCTAGAGTATTGGTAGGGAGTTCTGAAACACTCTGTAAATTACATTCTGTATGTTTTGGATTTGCGATATCGATTTTGAGGAAATCGAATGACTTCAATTCTAATTTGTTTTATTGCAGGCGTGCGACAGACAACGGTAGCTAGCTCGACGGGGAGCAGCGGTCAGATGGCGGTCGCCACGCCGCTAGCCATGCGATCTCACATACGTTCCATTACGCCACCCGGCAGCGATTCCTCCTCCCATGTTGTGAGTAATCAATATCAGCTATTGTTACTGCTAAGTAAGATAGTTATAGTCTGGCAACAGACAAAAAACCCTCCAAAATAAGAACTCTACCGCGCAGAGAGAGCGCACGTTATGCAATGCAGCAGTTTATCTCACTCGCTCACTAGAGTGGTAGTACTATGTTGTACTGTATCACTTCGGTTCTTTTGTCTGTTGCCAGACTATAGCTGCTCAATGTTTTATTAAGGACCCGATAGGGCCTGAATGCGATCGTACTGGTGTCCGTTTGTCCTCATGCACGATATCTAACGAACGGAAGGTCATACAGTTATGAAATTTGGAATATAATATATTCATAGATCAAGTTAGAAGCCTATTGGTTATGTTGGTGAAGTGGAACAACCCTACTCGGGTCTCCCCACTATAAAAAGCCATACGCTAAATAAATAAGTAAGAAGCCTATTGATTTTGAACATTGAGGGTTGAATTTAAGTTTTCAGTTTCAAGAAAAATGTAGGTATTTTAACCTCCAAATGTACTATGCATGCTATGGAGCATAAGGTCCGGGGTTCGAATCTCGGTCTTGGCTATTTTTTTTTTGCAACTGATTTTGATGTTCATTTATTCATTTATTGGCAAGATACATTACAATGTGGGAAGAATCAACAGACATTTGTCCAAAACTGCTTCTTTCCCAAATTTTGATAAATAATCCAGAGGCTATGTTTTTGATTCATCTTACTGAAATTGTGAGTCAAAAAAACTATTAACTTACAATAATTTTGAATTTCTAAGATTACTACATGTTATTCAATTAGTTATTCATAACAGGCACTGTAATTTAATTTTCAAAGTAATATAAGGAATTTTCAAGTGGTTTGTCAATTCATATCTTTTTCTTTCATTATAATAAATAATATCTTCTAATATATTTACATGAATTATATTAATATATAAAATTGAATTATATTTAATATAAATATAAAATTAATTATATTATAATATATTAATACATGACGGCGTATGAGGCTTGACAATTCCTTTGTCCGTTTCTTTCATTGTAATAAGTCTCTTTACAATTTTTTTCTCTCTTTCTTTCAACATGTAATTTTGTTGGATATCTTGTCTACAATGTTGTTGTCGCATTTTGTGTCAACAGATTGTGACAACAAGCAGCTGTCAGACTGCGACACAGCAGGCCAGCGTATTGGCAGTGACGACAGGGGCGCCAACCGTCATTACCAGCGTCAAAAGCGCCATGGCAGCAGCGGCCGCCTCCTCTTCCACCTCCTCCTCCTCCTCCTCCTCCTCCTGTCCGCCTCTTGTCGCCTCCTCCTCCTCCTCATCCTCCTCCTCCTGTTCGTCGCTATCCTCCAACTCGTCGTCACCCACGCCGACGGTGACAACAGCGGCGGCGGTTGCCATGGCAACCAGCAGCAGTGTGACGGCGGCGGGAAATTCGAATCAAGCCGGTTCACAGCAGCCACCTGTTGCTCCTCAAGGCCAGTTCTTGTGCGAGTGGAGGGGATGTATGCGGTGAGTAAATCATTAGTCCACTTGTCTGAGGGTGAGAAAAATGAAATTTTCTAGTTGAAGGGAGGAAACGTGTGAAAAAAAATACTTGCCATTCACTGTAATTATTTTGTATTATTTATATTTTGTATTCTTTTGTGTGTGTGAAATAAATTTGAATTTGAATTTGACTGTTCTGAAGAATTGATTTCGAATCTTGTAGACAATATCCTTTAGATGAGTACCAATGTAGATTAGTTTAGATGAGTTCGAATGTATGCATTCCTGGAAGCTAACGGTGAGATTTCACATGTAAGAACAATAGAATTCTTGTTTTGATCATATTTTCTTCATCGTTACTCATTAGGTACTTAGATACTAAAATTGATGCCGCTCGTATAGTATGGTCCAAAGGGAGTTGAAGTTGAGCGACTTTTAAACTGTGATTGATAATACGGGCCCATGAGTATCAAATTTGTGCATTGCTGAATGCTGAAATAAAAATGTTAATGAAGTGAAAGAGTTTTTAAAGTAACCATATAGGTGTTGTCAACATATGGTGTTGTCAACTTTTTAAAGTATAGCAGGATCCAATTAACTTGTCATAAATCAGCTGATCGACGAGCATATGATCACAATACTTGACCTACAAATGCTGAATCTCGCAGATTATTGAAAAGGTCTTTTAAAAAGTTATTCTTTGAAAGGTCTTCTTTAAAAAGGTCTTTTAAAGACTTTAAAGGTCTTTAAGACTTTCAAGCCTTTTGATTATTGTGTCGAAATCACTGTTTAATCATTACTAGATCAGCTGATTTATGACAAGTTAATTGGGTCCTGCTATAACCGTATAGGTGTTGTCAACGTAAGTGTGCTGGCAACGAGCATCAATCTAAAAGTACGTTTAGATTCAGGATAATCAGATGATTGTTCGATTAACAAGTCCAGAAACACTCGCAATCTGTATGAGCTTCAACAATTTTTTTATACATGTGTTTCTCAAACAAGTATCTTATACAAGTGTACCTTTGAGTTTAGTTGAACTAAAAATTTACATACAATAATTTCATCGATAATTCAGCAGTAGAATTTCAAGTAATAAATGTATTTTATTAATGAACAAAAAGTGATAAATTGTTCCTATAGAACTGTCTAGGTAGCATTTTTAGATGTAGTAGAATTTCTTCCTAGGAACATTATGCATAATAGGAGCATAGGGTCTTGAATTGGTAGTTTTAGTATAGCTTTCAGTTTGAGATGTGATGATAAATGTTTGTTTGTGGTGTGTTGCAGTAACTTTGGTTCGGCGAACGAGGTGTACCTGCACGCATGCGCGGCGCACTGTCCGGCCGGCTTCTCTCTTCTTCTTCTTCTTCTTCTTCTTCTTCTTCTTCTTCTTCTTCTTCTTCTTCTTCTTCTTCTTCTTCTTCTTCTTCTTCTTCTTCTTCTTCTTCTTCTTCTTCTTCTTCTTCTTCTTCTTCTTCTTCTTCTTCTTCTTCTTCTTCTTCTTCTTCTTCTTCTTCTTCTTCTTCTTCTTCTTCTTCTTCTTCTTCTTCTTCTTCTTCTTCTTCTTCTTCTTCTTCTTCTTCTTCTTCTTCTTCTTCTTCTTCTTCTTCTTCTTCTTCTTCTTCTTCTTCTTCTTCTTCTTCTTCTTCTTCTTCTTCTTCTTCTTCTTCTTCTTCTTCTTCTTCTTCTTCTTCTTCTTCTTCTTCTTCTTCTTCTTCTTCTTCTTCTTCTTCTTCTTCTTCTTCTTCTTCTTCTTCTTCTTCTTCTTCTTCTTCTTCTTCTTCTTCTTCTTCTTCTTCTTCTTCTTCTTCTTCTTCTTCTTCTTCTTCTTCTTCTTCTTCTTCTTCTTCTTCTTCTTCTTCTTCTTCTTCTTCTTCTTCTTCTTCTTCTTCTTCTTCTTCTTCTTCTTCTTCTTCTTCTTCTTCTTCTTCTTCGTTTTTAAACCTTTTTCTTTTCTTGTACTTCTTACTTATTTTTTTCTCTGAGCTTCAACTTCATGCTAATCTTTTCCAATGAAAGAAGATGATGAAAATCAAGAAGAAGAAGAAGAGCTGAGAAAACTTATAGTTTTCTTCTTGTTAAATAGTAACATGCACAACCATTTTACTAGAGATATTCTTTATCATTGCTTTGATTATGAAATTTCTGAAATCGTTTTTCATGTCGTGGTTTTCATGGAGTTGGTAAAGCAATTTGCAATACTTGATTGTGTTGTAGATTTATTCTATTTTTCTACTGGTTAATAATATACTGATTTCAAACATTGAAAGTAGAAAAACATCACTATTGTCATTTCGCCCTGTTGTTGAACATCGTCGGAGTCAGGGACAGGATGAAACACAGTCGTTATATTGTTGTTTGTTTGCCATTGTTTATAAATACATTGTTGTGACTGTTTCGTCCTGTTTCTGACTCCGATGATGTCCGATAATAGGACGAAATGACAATGAATATGTGATTGAAGGTTGTCTACTTTCAATTTTTGATATCAGTGTTTTTTTTCTCTCATTAAAAAGTTTCAACTGTGTAGTGAATCTATTCTTATTGTAGCTATTATTTATTATTTATTTATAATTGCTTTTCAGGAATCAGTTATCCTATAGCAGGTTGGCATTTACAAAATTCAAATAAAATACATTATTGATATAAAAACAAAATACAGTACAATATTTATGTAAAGGCAAATTATCAATGGAAAAGTAAATAATCTAATTAATCTTATAAATCTTATATTCTCCTCAACTCTTTATACAATACATGTTATAAATCAATTCTGTAATAGTTTTTTCGCTCTCTCTCTCTCCCCCCTCTCTCTCTGGATACATCTTATAAGTAAATAATTTGATCGTCTCTCTTCTCGTTTAGGCACTGCAACGCAGACGTGTTACGCAAGATGGCGTCCAGACGACGACAGCTGTCGGCCAGTGGACGGGGGGCGGAGCAAGCAGCCGCCTCCGCTGCCGCCTCTGCCCCGCCCCCGCACCCAGGCTACGCGCCCAACGCCGCCTTTCACGCCATCAAGCGGCACGCACTGGAATTCGTCAATCCTAAGGAGTTGCAGGTCGGTCCACACACTCTAATAACTGTATACAATATTCTAATACTGTATAATTTATACAACTCTAATAACTTGAGTAACTCAAGTGACGGGCATTTGTCATGACAATTACAAGTCGCGTAATACAGTACTTGCTTCAAAAACAAAATTTATAGTTTCCGTATTTTGAATAGAAGCAGCTCTTTTAGGCATTGGAAAAGTAGGTTAAGATAAAGACACTGCATAATCATAAATCATTTATTTCCCTTACAAAAAAATATAATTTCAAATCACGAAATAAAATAAAATACATAAATTAATAATCATGAAATAAAATAAACAAAAAGTAAGGAATAAATAATACAACACTATAAATAAGTCAATAATTTATATGCATACTTAAATTCAAGTTCATATGCATATTTTTTAGAGAATTACTTGTAATGGCATCACCAGCAAAAAAGAAAAAACTTTGCCCGCTGGTGATAGTTGCAAATTAGGTTATTCTATTTTAAAAACTTATTACATAAATGTAATTAACTACTCCTTAGTTTATAATCAAAGTTTAGTCATTCCCTATGTCCACACTTGGTCGATTTTGTGTGCTGCACAGCATGCGGCCAGTGCTTGCGGCATATGCAGCATGCCGGAGTCGCACACCAAAGCAAGTGTGGACATAGAGACTATAGTGCGTTTCATCCTTCAAGACCCGTTAGCAGAGAGACAGTCCACCACCACTTTCTGAGCTAGCAAATCACAGTTTCCAATACTATCGAATCGCATACTATCAGATGAACAGAAGTATGAGAAAAATTTCTGATCATCCACTTTTAATCATCCAAGTTAACACGGGTCGTGATAGCAGACTGATATTTCGGTCTAATACGCATGTGTGACCCGATGATTGAATAGCACACAATATGACAACATTCCAATTCAATCAGGTACCAAGCTGGCCTGGTATCTTTAAGGATGATTAGCACTATATTAGTTGTAGTTGTAGTTGTAGTAGTCTACAAGAGTTACTTTACAATTTAATATTGTAACACAGTTCAAGCAGCTTCTCACGATTTCTTGCGAATCACGAGTTCAAGCGATTTCACGTGATTCCCGCGAGACCTGGTGAGAAATTCGCTTTAAATATACCAGCTTAACATTTATGAACTATGAAGAGAGAATAGTTTGTAATTTAATTTACTTTGAAAACTATGTTGGATGTCCTATATCTAAGTACTTATATGAAAAATAGTGTGTGATGCTTCGGTGAAATTTGACCAAATGTAAAATATTTACAAAGTTCTGTCTATTTGATTAACTTTGAAGAGCTATATCTCACAATGTATATAGATGAAATGTGTGTAGATTGATTGCAAGTGCTCGCTACATTAAGGACATTTGCGAAATTGGCTCCTTCTATAGATGTAGTAGGCCTTCTATCAACATTCACTTGAAAGTTTTGTGTGTAAATAGTTGATTTATTTGTAGGAAAGTCTGTTGTTTCTATTATTGTTTGATAATTTGTGTGTGTGTCCGTTTCCCCCCTCCGCTTGCAGAAATCAGCTGTTGTGAAAGCAGGTCTCCCTCCCGCTCCGGTCCAAGTCGAACAGGTATTGACGACGTCACTTTTTGGATTGCCCTCGTACTGCTAGCCTACTATCCTTGCTGTTGTTGATTATTGTAGCTTTGTTCCGCTTAGATTTGTTGATTATCACGTATCTCTGCTTATTATTTTTGTTGATCGATTTGTTTGTATTCAATGCTTCTGGTTAGTTTTGATTTGTTTAATAGTATATTTCATTTTGTTTTTCACAAACAACAGTTCAAACTTGTTGTGTTGTTAATCGCTTCTTTAATTGAAAATTTCTGTAGATTTGCTGTCTATTTTCTTTTGTTCTTCTCGCTTTGATTCGATTCAAATTGTTTTGTTACTTTTATGAGTTGAGTTGTATAGTTTTATTGTAGTGTTGTTCTTACTTTGGATTGTTGTTTTTCTTGTATTGTTGTTTTATATTGTTTTGATTCTTGTATTCAACTATTATTTTTCGCTGTGTCTTTCCAAGTTGATTTGTACTTCTTTCTTAGTAGTTGATTATCTTCGTTGATTTGTACTTCTTTCTTAGTTGTTGATTATCTTAGTTGATTTGTACTTCTTTCTTAGTTGTTGATTATCTTCGTTGACAGGACGTATTTAGTTTTTATCTTCAATAGTTCGCACATTAGTAGTACCTTTTTTGTTGTATTTGAATTTATTTGACATAGGTTATTTTCTCAATAACGGATCTACTTATTGTAGACTTTGGTTTCATCTATTTCGTTGTGTATGTTTCACTGTTGTAGAAAAGTGTGATTTCCACACGAGCATGTTCCTGGAGAATAAATTTAGCTTTGATTTAATTCTGAATTGATAATATCAATGATCAAGTGAAATTTATTATTGAAGGTCACTTACAAATAATGATTATTTATCAAGTGTTGACTTGAAAGTTGAATGCTTCTATATAGAAAATTACATATTATGAATACTCAATCTAGATTGATGCAACTTAAAAACATGGAATGTATTACAACCAACTACTGTATTCTTCTCTCAATTGACTTGCAACAAACAAATAACTAATGTTTATATTAAATTATCTAGTATAGAACTAACAGAGTCCAAGTAAATGCTAAACCGTTACCTTACTTTTGGGGGTTCCAAAACATTCACTTTCTTGAAGTTGTCATGCCAGCAAGGCAAACTTATTGAGAAATTGAGGTCGTGTAGTTTTGTGGTTTTGTCTTGAATTTGTTGTTTTATTGTGCAATATTTTTCAGGTAATTCAGGTCCAGCAACAATCTCAGGTGCGATCTGAATTGGAAAAGAGAAAAAAGGTTGTGCACCTTATTCGTCTAAGCTCGCTCTTGATTGATGTAGAATTTTGTTGCGCTCTGAGTTTTTAGATAATCTTCTTGAATAGTATGGTTCTCTTACTGTTAGTTTTAGAATATCTTCTTCCATCGTTTGGTTCTTTTACTGTTAGTTTTAGATTATCTTCTATTATAGTTTCGTACTGTTATTTCTAGATCTCCGTTTCCATAGTTTGATGTCTTATTTTTTCGTTGTTTATTTTAATAGATTTTGCACAGATTCTTGTCAATTGGTTGTCTTGGTTGTAAGCTGATTATCATATTCTTTTCACGTATTTGTTGGTTTCCATTTTTTTAGATAGTTTGGTTTTCAGGCTATTATTTCTAGATTCTCCTTTTCTATTGTTTGATGTTTTAGTTTTTCAGTGATTTTTCCCCCTCTAGATTTGCACATACTATTCTTGTCAGTTTGTTGGCTTAATTGTAATTTGATTATCAGATTTTTGTCTCGTATTTATTGGTTTCCATGTATTAGAAGTAGTCATAGTTTATTGGTAGATTCAGCTTTTTCAGCTTGCTATTTTCAAGAAATCTAGTTTTCTACGTCTTCTTTGTTTAGTTCGATTTTCCTTTTCTGCTGTTTCGTTTCTTCGTATTCCTTCCAAAATATTTTGTTAGTACTGTAGTTTTTGTAAGGAGTGTTTTCGATGTTGTTTGTAGACCTAATCAGATATAACTTTTCTACTTTTTCTATTCTACATAAATTGAATCTCATTGAATTATTGCTGTCTTAAGATCGTTTCCCAAGCAGTCTTTTTTTGCCAGTTACCACATAAGCTAAGTTAATTTAACAGCCGTTAGATTCTCGCATTTTACGGCGGTTCATTTGCATTGTGTGCGTTTTTGTACAAATGGCTGATTACTTTGTTCTTGATGTGTTTTATATTTGTAGTTAATGTATTATACTTATTTTCTATTTTTTATGAACATTTGTTTTTCTCTGATCTGTCTAGTTTATTCTTTCTTTCGGTCTGTTATTAATTTATTCAAGCAAGATGGAAACACAGACACAAAGTCCAAAAAGTATTTTTCCTAATTTTGGTAATTAGGCCTTCAATGTTGTGTAATCCACAGTTATTTTTTCATAATAGATTATTAGAAGAGTAGTTGAAGGTTTTTTAAACGTTTTTAAGCATTTTATGTCATGCGATTGCTTGTATGTATTTCGGCTAGCTAATTTTTCATTATGCCTTGCTGATGTTTATTCTTTATTACTGATTTCGTTTATTTTATTGAGTATTTATGTATTATTTGTTTCTATTTAGGACGACAACGAAGGCCCAGTTACAAAGAGCATTCGCCTCACCTCGGCGTTGATACTTCGAAACCTAGTCATCTATTCGACCTATGGAAGAAGGTAACCAACATTTTTATATCTATATCCTATTATTCATTACATTGTTTTATCAGATATTCTATTAGAAATATTACAGATTTGATGCCTTGAAAGATTGAACTTCTCAGGAAGCTAGAATTCAAAATCTATTATATTAAAAATCATTTGGAGCATTCCTTTCTACTGTGCTTTCACCACTGCAATATTTGATGTAAAATTTAGAGGAAACTCACACTGATACAGGTCTGTTGCAATGATACTGTATTCCCAAACGATACAGTACTGAGCAAGCAAGCAGCGCTTTGTAGCTGCGTTTACACTATGTAACTTGTTTAGTAAACTTGTTACATGTATTTGTAACATTTTTATGAATTTTGTTATACGGTATAACAAAAGTTTTATAAGCAAGTTGCATAGTGTAAACGCAGCTTTTGCTGCATGGGGTAAACTCGTGAAGGTGTAAAGTTTCGTTTTCTTTTTGCTGCTTTTTTTCTATATTCTCTGTCTTCTCTTCATGTATCTCTCACTTTGTAAATCCCTGCTATTTCTAGGTTTATCTTAATTTTTGTTTCGAATCCCTTCGCAGGTACCTGACAAGCTACGAGCCGCATTTAGCCAGCGTGGCCCTGAGCAACGTTGAGTCGTCTCGCACAATAGCACAGGTCCTCTTCGACATGAGCCAGCCCAGGTGACTGCAAACAGTGACGTCATCATTGCCGCCATCTTAAAACATACCGCCCGCCTTTTCTGAAAAGTGACAACTGTGACGCAATCATCGCTGTCATCTTGAATTTCCTCTAACATACCGCCCGTCTTCTGTTATAACATGACGTCATCATTTTTCAGTATTGAAATTTCGGTTACATAAAAGAAAGCTTTTTGCAAAGAGACTAATTGGATGTGTCATACTTTTTTGGTGATATGTTTCTTTTTTAGCACTAAATTAAAAATATTTTTGTTCTATTAATATTGAATTTTGTCTCCTGTGAAGAGACTACTATGATGCATTCAGCAGTTTATCACAGCTATTTTGAATATTTCTAAATCATACCCTATAGATACCAAATAATGTAGTCACTCAATGTTTCACTTTTTGAAAAAATAAAACTGAAATAGAATGTTTAGAATTTGTTCACTGTCGTGATGACAGGCAAATCTACGACTGATTAATGTTAACATGAATTATTCCAAACTTAACTTAGAGCAATTCAGCTTTCTGCTATCCAAAGCTAATGAAATAAGTGAAAAAATCAATTACTAGTTGGAAATTGCAAATGACATTCTACGTTCTTGTCTTTCCAAATTACGCTATTCGATTATGATTATTCGTTATCTTGGAATCCTCCAACCTAACCTCCATAGCTTTGTACAATCAGCTAAATTTCCTAAAACCTGAAAAGCCAGTTGATTGACTTGTGAGAAAAATCAACTGAATTTTGAGTATTTTTTTGTCCATGTATATAATGATAATGTATTATGATGACGTCATTGTTGTGGCAGAAATCTTGGATCCTCCTTTCGATAACCCCCCCCCGTGCAATCAACCCACCCTTCAATGCCAGTGAAGTGACTTGTGAAAAGAGAGAGAGAGAAAAAACAGAAACTAATTTATTGAGAGTGACAGCGCGTTAAATCTCTACTTTTAAACTTGTTGAACAGGCATCTAAGGTTTCTGATGAGAAGTAATTTTCTTGTACTGAGTACTTTGTAAGTGAACAGACGTCCAGGCTTACTGATTGTAATATTGATACTTTTTAAGAGAACAGGCATTGAGGATTTTGTTTCCAAGTAAAGGTCTCTGATTAATTTGTATACTCTACTGAATACTTTATTAAAAAAAAAAATAGATTCTTTATCAGAGAACAGATTCTATTGTTTGCGGGTAATACTTTTGTATGTATACTGTAAAAACCTAAGTTCGATTTCTCGAAGTCAATTCCTTTAATTGTCATTATTTCTAAAAGTAAGTTCTATCAACTCATGATTAGGCTTGTGCTAAAACTACCTTAAAGAAAAGATCAATGTTTGTGATATTATTCTAATTAGTAGCTTACTATCTAAGTAGAGATATAAATATTTCTCATTTACTTCCCAAATTCGATGAAATTATTGTAAATTGTGTTAGAGTGAGGGGGTTTGGAAGTAAACGTTTTCTGATGAATTTTTATAATGACAGTGGGCTTCATAGTCCTTTCTTCCCTTTGTTTTGGAAATACTGTATGAAAGAATGAATATTTGATGAAATCTATTGGTACTTGGGAAACTCGTTAATAGTATATTACGTTACTATTTTTGATTTGTTACTTATTTTTGCCTATCAGTAAAAGTAACGATTGGTAAATAGGTAATCCCCCACGTACTGTTTTTACAGAAAATTATTGAATCATTAAGTTTATAACTTTTATTCAATCAAGACATAATGACATTTGTAAAATTGTGACCATTGCTCTGAACAACTATCATAGTATGAATAATATTTATTTTGAACGTTATTTCTTCAATATTATCAACAAATTTAACGTTGTGTTCAACTCTCTCCCTTTTTTAATTTTGAAAATATTATCGACAAACAATAAGGAATCAATCAATCAGTCAATTACATTATTGTATCATCTACATTTCCTTTAATCACTTCTGCAAAAAAAAATACCATAGAGAAAGCACTACACAAGCTATAATGCTTGCGTGATGCTTTCTCAATGATATAACTCACCTTTCCTCATAAAAAAAAATAGAATTTTACAAATTTATTTCAAATGATTTTCGCTTGATAAACAACCAAAACAAATAGTTTATGTTCAAGTTAAAAAGGATAATAATTTTCATCCTGTTATCTTTTATCAATACAAGATATATTTCCTGTAACTTGTAGAATTGTTGCTTTTATTTCCCCTGTATTATAATGTGACTTCCCATTTTACTGTATTTAAACGAGTGTAATCATCGAATAAAAATGGCATTAGATTTGAATACTTTTGATTATTCATAAAAAAATATGTTGCAATGATTTCTTAGAGTGACTTGAATCAATGATAAATTATTTTGTAAATATTGAATTAATTTTCTGTTGTTTACTATTCATTCTCGAACGTTTTTCATTATATTTTAGTTGTGATTTTACCAATTTAAGATTTTACTGTTGAATATTTGCAAATATTTTTGAGTTGTTACATAGGAAAAGAAATGTTTTTTGAAAAAACGATAACTGATATTTTAATAACTTGATAACTCAGTTGAATTATAAGTAATTATTAGCGACTTATCATAACAAAAATTCAAAGAATAAGTAGTCGACATTGTAAAAAACATTTTCAATTTATTGTGCTATCAAAGTCCCAATTATAGTGTTCTAATCTATCACTTATAGCCTAGAACAAATACATTTTTTGTTTTTCAAGTTATGCTAATATTAATCAAATGTTTATTAGTATCATTAATACTGATGTATTCTCTGATGAATATCACTGCGTTTTTACAAGATTTATAAAATATTTTTCAATTTTTCATTCAAATTCTGACTTTAAAACATGGTTATAATGACTATGAATACAATATTAATTCTATAAAATGGTTTGTTCAATCAAAAATCTAAAACTTCACCTTGTAAATTAAGAGATTCTAAAGTGTATTAATCAGTTATTTTTTTGAGCTCCAAAGTTCTACTAATTTATTATTTTGATCGTATTTAGAGTCGTTTTATAATTTATTTTTCCTATTTAAGGAATTAATTTAAATACAGTTTACAGTGTTCTATTTATTATATTTATTTGTAAAACAAATTACGAAATCGGCTGGGAAGTGTTAAATTTTATGCAATATTTCGTGAAATGGAAATGTCTTTTATTAATTTTGTACTTTTTTAATCACTGAAAAAGTTAGCTGGCTTTAAATGATGTGTCAATATATATTGTTACTACTGTATTTATTGGAAGTAATGTACTTAATGTGTGTTCTAGACGATGTCTATAAATGTATTTTTTACTTCTCAATTTGTCAGTATTTATGAAAACCTACTAATTATTTTCGTGTTAGAAACTTCAATTTCGATTCTGATTGGATTATTAATTGATTATGGTTTCTTGTGTCACTTATTATATATTGGATGAATAAAGTAATGGTTCTATTGTAAAGTAAGCATTTAAACGTCATGAATCGATGTGTTTCAATTTGAAATGTTTCTCAGAAGCCTGGATATGTCTGTTCACGTTAATCTTACGAACATTTCTACTAAAAAAACTAGTGAAAGTGTAAATATTGTGTCTTTTTAATCGAAAAGTCTGTCCAGTTTATGAATAGTATTATTATTGTCGAATTTGACAAGTGAAAAAACTAGGTTATGTTGAGTGAATACGATGTACAAGTTCCAGTGAAACGTGTGCGAACATTTAATAAATATTTGGACTTGTAAAAAATTGCGAAACTTCAAGTTTCTAGAACTATTTTACGGAATTTTCGACGGCGAAAATTTTTCGAATAAATTGTGAATGGTACGGTACTGAAATCGATACGAACATTTTATCAAATTATAATTATTATGGTAAAAAGTGAAAAGATGTAAAAAATTTGTTTCTAAATTTTTTATGTTGTTATTTTTTCTATTTAGCACTGTACAATGTTATAAATATATTTACATCATAGTGATGAGCTTTGATTACAAAATGTATCTTTTTTTAAATGTAATTGGAAGCTTCATGTTTTATATAAAAAGAATATATATATAAATTATATATATATTGAAATTGGAAAATATTTTTGTTGTTTTATTGTGATTCTCGTTAATCCTTTATTTCTTCGCAGCTTCTTAGGTACCGTACAGTGACATTTATTTAATTTGACGCTTGGCATTAGATAGATAAGATAGATAGATGGATATCATTTATTGATGTTGCTGATGACCGTAGAGTACGATGGCAAAGAAATATTCTATCTATCTATCTATCTATCTATCTAATGCCAAGGGTCAAGTTAAATGAATACGGTATCACTGTACGTATAATATTGAACAATGTGATAATTGATGCTACTTGAAATTTGTATATCTCCTGAACGGGGGTGAATTTCGTGAATCTAATTGCATATTCTTGTTACTCTCTTCAATGACTATCATCCACCCGAGTTTGAGCGATTTTTTTATTTTTCACCAAAATGAAGCATGATGTATATACATCATGGTTTTTAGCGAAATTTTTCAAAAAATAGAATTTGCTCAAAATTTGCAATCTTATACTACTTGAAGCGAGAAACAAGAATATGTGCTCAGATTTTGAAAATTCGCTTCCGTTCAGGAGATATGAGCAATTAAAGATGCCGTCTGCACGTCCAGATCAAGACGTCATTGCTACTTGAAATTAGTATATCTCTTGAACGGGGGCCAATTTCGGGAATCTAATTGCATATTCTTGTTCCTCTCTTCAAGGACTATCATCCACCCGAGTTTGAGCGATTTTTTTATTTTTCACCAAAATGAAGCATGATGTATACATCATGGTTTTTAGCGAAATTTTTCAAAAAATAGAATTTGCTCAAAATTTGCAATCTTATACTACTTGAAGCGAGAAACAAGAATATGTGCTCAGATTTTGAAAATTCGCTTCCGTTCAGGAGATATGAGCAATTAAAGATTGCCGTCTGCACGTCCAGATCAATACGTCATTGCTACTTGAAATTTGTATATCTCTTGAACGGGGGCGAATTTCGGGAATCTAATTGCATATTCTTGTTCCTCTCTTCAAGGACTATCATCCACCCGAGTTTGAGCGATTTTTTTATTTTTCACCAAAATGAAGCATGATCATGGTTTTTAGCGAAATTTTTCAAAAAATAGAATTTGCTCAAAATTTGCAATCTTATACTACTTGAAGCGAGAAACAAGAATATGTGCTCAGATTTTGAAAATTCGCTTCCGTTCGGGAGATATGAGCAATTAAAGATTGCATTCCGCACCTCTAGATCAGGCATTTTTCATTGCTACCTGAAATCTGTGTATCTCCTGAACGAGGGCGAATTTTGTGAATCTAATTGACTAATTTTATATTCTTCAAAAGTTGTTACACGCATGTAAATGAAACATTTCCCGAGTAATCGTGAAAAAAACAATATATCTTATACGTTTTCTGCAATAAAATAATTTTTACTCGAAAACTACTTGAGATACGTTCTTGAAACATACCTAGATCGATTTATGAGATGTTTTCATATATTAATCGACCATTTTGAAGTTTAAACCCAAATGGAAAGCCGTGAAATGCTCAAATTAGCATGAAAATGCACCGAAACTCTCCACACAAATTTATCCATGCTCTGCTGTTGTTGATAAGACAGTCACTGCCATCTAGCGGCAAAATAAGGAACTTAAATTTATTGTCATATATGACAAGCTCGATATAGTAATATTATGCGTTATAAGGATTCGCTTGAAAATGACCAAATTCAGCACACTGTACCTAAAAATTTTGCAACTTCAAAATATCGTAATACAAATTACGGACATGATTCTACGTGAAAAGTTAGGATAGGAACATCTGATAAACCATGGTCCGCAAATGCACCGTTATCGATTAAAAAATCGCCAAACATGCGAAAATTGACATTTTCTTTATTTTTTTATAAATGTGGTAAGGGGTTCCAAGACTTTTAATTAGTCTTGGATTATGCAGATTGGAAAGACGAGTCGTTTGAACCCGGTTTCAAGGATGTAGCTACAATATTATTCGAAATATGGTCGAAAAACCGAAAAACGCATATAAAAAACCATGATTTTCCGTGAATTTTCACTTAGTGTGGAAAAATCACCGTAGTAATCCACTCGAAAATATTCTCAATAGATTCTCCAGTTCATTTACTAGATTTGATAACGTTTACAGTTCGTGAAACCTCCAATTAGCTTTAGAATGATTGAAATTTTAAAAGAGGGTATAATCATGGAAAAGTGGATTTTCAATTTTCCTGGTTTTCTTATGGACAGGAGAGGTTTCAAAAAATACCATTTACATGGAAAATAGGTCCAGAAATCGAAAGAGGCTGGTCTCGAATACTCATCTATCGAGGTCATTGAGATAAAAAAATATAACCAAAAATTTTTTTCAACTACCATAAATTACAATGACCTTATGTAAACTTGTTCTTCATCGAATTCTAGGATAGGAACATCTGATAAACCCATACCCGAAAACCATGCGTTACTGAGTTACACGCAGTCAAAGTTGTCAAAATTGATTATTATTTTATTTTTTTATGAAGTTAGATAAGGGAATTAAGGCTGAAGAAATAACTCATTTAATGCATTTTCATCTGAAGAATCGTTTAAAAATTGTTACAAGCATGTAAATGAAACATTTCCCGAGTAATCGTGAAAAAACAATATATCCTATAAGTTTTTTACAATAAAATAATTTTTACTCAAAAACTACTTGAGATACGTTCTTGAAACATACTTAGATCGATTTATCAGATGTATTTACATATTAATCGACCATTTTGAAGTTTAAACCCAAATGAAAAGCCGTGAAATGCTCAAATTAGCATGAAAATGCACCGAACATTTGAAACTGCCTCCACACAAACACACAACAGTTCTCCACCGAGTTTCTTTTTCCACTCAGAGATGGCGCTATTGTATCTATCTGTGATATTAATATTTCGCGGCTGGTTTCAAATTGAGAAAGTTGTGATTAGCGTCAACTTTTTTAGAAGAAATCGCTAGTTAAATCAATTATTCAATCAGAAATTGAACAATTAACACATTCAAATTTTCTATACGGAGTCAAATAGATGAAATAATTGAACCGAACTCAAATCTCAATTCGAGTATTAAGAAAAAAGGCTCTGGAAGGACGTTTTTGGATAGGATAAGCCTACTTGTTCATCAGTTTCATTAACAGGATTTACCTTTTCTTGCACTAACGCCGGTCAAAAATTGATTCCCGATCAACCAATGTAACGACCGATGACTGGAATGTCAATTTAATTCATCATCCCTGAAATGACGTCATTTGACGGAGTTTTATTAGTTATCTCGTTGTATTGGTTCCGTTAGATGAAGTCATTTTACAAAGGTTGGCTTTCGTGGGTCTACCGTAAATCTTTATTAGTTTTCAATAAAAATCAACTTATCTTGAACAGAATCATGTTTATTTTTAATTTTCATTTAATAAGCAATAACAATGATCTCATGCTTCATGTGTGTGAAGTTCACTATCAAGCATTTTTAACTTTTCAAAGTCATGAGCCTTTCTCTGATAATTTTTGTGTAAAGTTCAAAAATTTAAAACCTTTCAAAGGCTTGAACCTTTTTTGAGCTTTTCTGATAATATTGTCATGAAAAAACAAATTATTCATGACAGTTTTATGGGCAAATTCACAGAATCTTCTATTTATCTCAGCTCTGCTAATCAGCAAGTGCATTATTATTAATTTGTGTAATTATTATCAGTTGCATTATCGGGTGACTGTAAAAAAATGCATTATGCAGTTTTCAAGATGTTTTTTTTATTGCAGGGATATTCCACGTACTATTTTATTGTTTATCTTAGAGAATGACTGGTATTAATTGCATTGGATAATCCCAATTTTATGTGGTTCAATTATATTATTAATTTTGTTGAGTTCATTTTAAAACATGACTGAATTTATTATTATTTTTGTCACATTCCTCTAATATAAAAAAGCTTAAAACAACATAATTGTAGGCCAATAATATTGGATTAAATTTTCACCCAAGAAAAAACAAATACAAATTTTTCAACAGTTTCTATGAAATAAATTGGGTTGATCATTACAATTTATGACAAAACAAGGAAGAAATCGGTCGCCTATTGTTCTACAAAACTTTTATAATTCAAGATCATGCTAGCATAATTTGTTAGGCGTATTTTATGAGAATGTAGTTATTGTGTCGAGACGACTAATGACCCTGAGGTCATTAAATGTTGTCCCAATCGTGAACTGAGGAATTCCCTATCCATAAATCATTTGAACTGTTTGGTATCTTAATTTAGACTTCAATAATTATTCAAAACAATTATTATTATCAATATTAGAATGCAGCTGTTTTGAAAAATTCTTTGAAGATTGGTAATCGGAGGAGCGTGTTGCACATGAACAATAAAAAAAATAATTATAAAAAGTTATTATTTTTTAGGAAAATAGAAAATGTGCAGTCAGTGTTGATACAGAAATTGGGAAAAATTATCGCCTTCAACAAAGTCATTACTATTGTTATTGTTGAGAGAGAGAAAGAGAGAGTAATCCTGGCGAACCTAGAATTGATTTCAAGGATTAATGATATTTTAAGCTATTTATTATACTGCATTTATTTATTTATTCAATTGCTTAATATCTATTGAATAATAGCTTTCATACTGACAGCTATTTATTCAATAATACTCTATACAGTATAAAGGATAAGTTGATGAAATTACTAAGAAATAATAGGCCTACCTCCTATCTCTCGAAAAAAAAAAGCTGAGAAAGACTTGCTCTTCTGAGTAGATTATGAATGTGTCGGAGATAGAAAGAGAGTAGCTTAAACAATGTGCTGTTTTTAGCCAAGAAATGAAAAGCTTTCATACTTGGAAGTTTTTTCAATTTAGATCGATATTTATGTTTGATACAAGACTTGCTTCATATTCGAGCTATGTATGGAGCATGACCTAACAAGACGTATAGCAGGATTCTTTTAAATCGTCAGAAACATCTGATTGATGTACGCTCGTTTACTAACGTTAAATCAGCTGTTTTCTGACAAGTTAAATGAATCCTGCTTTAACTAGACACATAACAT
Source organism: Laodelphax striatellus (assembly GCA_017141395.1). Lineage (NCBI taxonomy): Eukaryota > Metazoa > Arthropoda > Insecta > Hemiptera > Delphacidae > Laodelphax > Laodelphax striatellus. The sequence continues at coordinate 1,223,626 of CM029541.1, read as the reverse complement.
GAGACTTTTCCCACTACACAAAGAGAGATATCATGTAGATCTGCATGGAACCTATTCTTTCTAATGGAAAACTGTGGAGAGAAAAGACCCCATATTCAAATTATCCTATATCTCCAATGAGAGCGAATTTCTCCAATCGATTGATATCATCGTTTTGATTCTCTCTTCGAGTATTATACATACTGTAGTATAATAGTATAATACTATGACAGTATTATACTTATACGACCAGCTGCATGTGACTGCAAGTTTAAGGGCCGGTTCATGAGCTCGGGATTTAGTTAAGTCCTAGACTAAAACAAGTAGCATCGACAAACGTTTGTCTCGACAGGTTAGTGGGTTAGCAGCATAGAGAGCCCTTAGTACATAGTACCGAGGCTAACGTTTGACGATGCTACGGTATCCACCCGTTTTAGTCTAGGACTTGGCTAAATCCCGAGCTCATGAACGAGCCCATGCTAAGTCTGTGGGCAAGATCATTTTTTTCAACATTATGTTCTTTTCTCCACAAATCATCTGCTCAATAACAGAAACGATGCGTTTCCTCTGCTCTACTGGCGGAAAGTACATGTTTTGACAGGAGAGTACTAGCCGCCAGAGAGGTCACGTGACCACCCACGTCACGTTTTACTTTCCTTCCGACAGGGAAAGTAAAAGCGGTACGTTGAAGATACAAGTACTGGACGCAAGTAACTTTCCATCTCAACTTTCCCTGTCAATATATAAACCGCTTTAGATGACATAGTTTTACGGCGGTTAAATTTAATCATTGGATTTTCGTGCAACTGTCTGATAGACTGATACGGTACGTTACTTGCATGGTACACCATGCTATTCATGACTACAATAGTACAACATTTCTCTTTTTTTACAGATCTTCTAAAACTCTGTTGAAAAAGGTCCCAGTAGGAACCTGTTGCATTAGATTCCAGAAGTAAGAAATAGGCGTACACACTAGACTTGTAAGTTTCTTGCATAGCACGCCCAGTCTATGTGCAGTGTATGCCCGCCTTTTTCCTGTTTTACAGGCCTCTTCTAAACTTTTATGAAACATATATCGTGTTCCGTGTTCAAGAACATGAATTATTCAGCCTGTCATCAAAAATAGTAACTAGGCCTATTCCCATTATTGTATAACCCAGACTGATCTATTCTTAAACCAATTATTACGATTATTTAGTAGTGTTTATTCCATTTATGCTTAATTGTGACAGACACACGATAAGATAAACTGAGGTCAAATACAATAAAACATGTTTAATTGGCCTGCAGTGATAATTGGTTACAAAAAAACAACACATAATTATTTAGTTGAAGAATTGAACATATATACATACAATTTTAAATATAGGAGAATGTAACAAGTTATGGAAGTCGGGGGTCCTTTATCTAGCTAATCAATCAGAAACTAATTCATTATTTTGGACGTAAACTTGAAATGGATCATTTCAGAATTACGATCGAGGTCTTGTAGTGGGAATGATTAATGATACCGGTAGCCCAAAAATCCCATAGACATCGCATTAAAAAAAATACACTTCATAATAATTCAAAAGTTGAATGAGAGACATTTCATTGATATTATTCTCTGTCTCAAATATTCTACTTATACTATTATTCTCAAATATTTTCCATCCACAATCTCAGTATTTTAATAACACTGTTTCATATTGAGGAGTAGGCGAATCCCTCAAAAAGTT
>CM029541.1:473621-621874 GCA_017141395.1 Laodelphax striatellus | reverse complement strand
CTAGGTCGTAGGCCGAAGCTCTATAACTGAGCCACTGCAGCTTGAGAAACCACTGCTATTTATTCTGGTCTTGAATCACGATCATCTTTCCGTTCTTCGGTAGCCGGCAATTTCAAAACGTACTGTGAAAATGTTTGATAGGTTAGGTCATTAATGTACTAATTATTTATTAATTATAAAGGATTTTCTTATATTTTAATACATATTATGTTAACCAGTGCTGTAACAATTCAAACTAATCCAAAATCATCTAAATCAGTTCAGCCGTTCTCCAGTTATAAGCGAGCGTACAGACACCAACTCTCTCTTTTATTAATATAGATTAAAGATTAATATGGCTGCATCATAGAATGGATTCTGAAACACTTTGATTATTGTAAAAAGATTTAATAAGGTATTCATTGCCAGTTCAAGTACCTTAACAAAACGAATATTCGCGAATAGTTTCTACAAACCAGAAACCGGAAGAATTTGAAGGTCGTATTCAGTAATTAGAAGCCAAACCTTATCGTAATCCAAATCAATTAAAACTAGAGACGAACAATAATCTGTTGTTTACAGTCTACCTACTAGGATCTTACAAATATAATTTCAAGTTGTAATCTTTGCTGGAAGTGTCAATTATGTAGAAATAAAGGTCTACAGTACTTCAGTTTTGTGTATGAAAGACGTGTTATCTTGTTATTTACTTCATAAAAAATTTACGATTAAATATAAGATTACTAACGTAGATTATTTGCTTTTACATTACAATGTAGTGATAAATGGGGCGCCATCAGACCATTTGCCTAGGGCGCCAGACACCTAAAACCGGGGCCTGGTTATATTAAAGTATCTGCATAGAAACACTATAGGAATATTGGAATATTCTATTTTGTGGTATAATTTATTACATATCTTGTGACTTTCAAATTGTTTTTGACGTAGACGTTGACATACATTGTAAAATAATTTTACAAAATGTTTCATGTCAATAAATAAACTTCTATTTCTATATCTATCAGTGTATATTATTGCAATTTTCTGATACAGAATAGATTTTTCGTTTCCAACAAGAAATGACTTGACAAAGAGTAAGATTGAATAAGAAGACTGATAATAATAGAAGTTTAAACAAACACAGATGTAGTAGATTGAGATATCGGTTCCGGTTGTTAGCCTATACCTTCTTCAGTCACTGTGTAGTGAATTAATAAAGGTGAATTCAATTAAGTATGTTATTACAAATTCATGCGACTTTGATATTAATGATTATTGACGAATGTAAACAATGTAGGTAGCCTAATTAAAACATTATTGACAAAATGTAACCTCGATAACAAGGACAAACTAATGTTTTTAATAATTAGTGTACTATGATGAATTGAAGATAGTTACAGCTATCATGGTGATCATGGAGTTGTCATGGTGATAATAGTAATAATACAATAAGTAATGACAAATATAATTATTTATGAACAGCTATGTTGTTTGAATGATCTGCCCACTGTTGGAATAATGAATAAATTGATTTGTGCAGCTGTGGGCACTTTTGCCTACCGGAGTGGATTGTTTAGCAGTCAAGGCCAATATCAGTCGTTTACCTTGATAGGTCATTCAACTACCAATGGCAGATGGCAGCACTTGTTGCAGAATCATAACTATTATGCTTATTACTCCTATTTCAGTTTATCAATAATTGAAACACAATGCCTACATTGCCACACATTAGCCTAGCCAGCAAAAATACATTCACGATAGATGAACAACGTAAAACAAAACTGAAAATAGAGTAAATAACACGAGTAAATGAAAAAATAATCAGGTACGATAACAGAAGTTCTCATGAAAATCTTTTCCATTTTTTGAATCAAGTTGGTTGCGGTTCTTGTTAGTGTTAAAGAAGTAAAGTCTTTAGAAAATTGTGACAAAATCAGACTTTTTATCTACAAAGAACCTTAGAAAAGTGGAGTTGCGGTATTTTCCAGAGGCTTTGTGCTTGGAATCCGTCGTTCTTACTTTGAAAATTTAAGAAGTGGTTAGTTGTACGGAAAATAGGTTGAAGTTGAAAAAAATCGTTTTTGAAAAAACTGTTGGTCATTTTGGAAATACTGTAACAAGAGGGGAATTGATTTTAGTCAAGTTTAAAGCACAAACCGCAATGATTTCTAGTGAAACACTGAAAGTAGCGAGAGTGAGCCCTCAAAGGGAGTATAAATATTATGCTTGATATTAACACACAATCCTGGAGGAAAAGCATGATAACCTCTGGTTTATTCTTTACTGAACACTCTTTTCCTCAGAATTTCTTAAACCTTTGATGATCAAACTACATTGCTTTTAATTATTCTCAAAGTTCCATGAAGTAAAATTTCTGAAAAGTGTTAAAGTAGTGATGGTGATATACACAGTGATCATGCAGGTCAAATTGATCTTCCAGAAATTCTAATTCTCAAACGTATATGAATGTGAAGTTCATGCTTCATATCTTTCGAAATATTCTCACAAGTTGACGATGATCTAAAAAAACCTCTATTCATTCATTTGAATGAATGAGAAAATCTCACAGACACTTAATCTATTACAAGTCTTATCGACAGCAAAACCTCCTAAGTGACAACATCCATTTAAGTCCATCCATTTTAAGTCCCATTATTCATTATGGTTTCATTTACAGGGTCAAAAAACTATGTTTTGAAAAATACAGTACCCACATCAGACTACGGTTTTATAAAAATCGTACTCAGTTAAATTTCAATCTATTGCATTATTCATACGCACATAATTCGGAAATTCAGACGTCAGCATTATTTTCAGTCAGCTGGTGGGATCGGCAATAACGCTAATTGAACACGCATCAATTAATACGGGCCGGTGCGCTGCGGTTTTAACGCGCTTATTAACGGATGAGAATTTATTTTTCAAATTCCCTGCGCGCGGGAATTATATAATAGGACGCGTTTACTCATTCATGAGCCGGGAATACAGAAAATGGCGGGAAACAGACACCGAATTGGCGGGAAACATACGGAATCGGCGGGAAATGTGCAGTTGCCGCGTGCTTGTGTTTGTGCGTGCGTAAGTGGGATGGTGGTATTTATTCGGTAGGTTGGACATGAATGAATGAATATAAGAGCAGCAGGTAGCATTTAGATGATTTTTGAGTGATAATTTTCATATTTTACCCTGTTTTTTTCTTTTCAACTAAATCATTATTTCTGAACTGATGTTCGCAGGACCCGGCAGGGCCTTATTGCGATTGTACTCAGGTCCGTCTGTCTGTCCGTTTGCATGATATCTAACAAACAGAGGGGGTACACTTTCACATTTTCAATATAATTTCTTCATAGATCAAGTAAAAAGCTTATTGATTTTTTAAATTGAAGTGTTGAATTTGAGAAAAGTTGCAAGCAAAATATAGGTACATCCTAAACTCAAAAATACGCTAAACATGCTATAGAGCACAACGACCGGGGCTTGTATCATAGTTCTTCTTCTCCTTCTTCTTCTTCTTCTTCTTCTTCTTCTTTTCCTTCTTCTTCTATTCTCCTTCTTTTTCCCTTCTCCTTCTCCTTTTCCTTTCTTTTTTCTTCTTCTTCTTCTTCTTCCTCTTCTCTTCTTCTTACTCTTCTTCTTCTTTTCCTTTGTTCTTCGACAACCAATAACTCAACAATCAAACAGAACATAATCGCATAAACATGAGCATAACGCTCTGTAACTGAATCTGTAGCTGAGAATTATACATATATAAATCTCGCACGCTCTCTCTACACAAAGTCGAATCTCACAAGCTGGAAATATCACATATATTATTATATGTATTATATTCTCTATACAAAGCCCAATCTCCCCAAAATCACTGATGCATAATTTTGCCGCGCCTATCAGCAACCGATATTATTGTCGAAATTATAATATGAATCCCGTAGCTCTGGATCAATCCAAACCCACCTCTATATATGAGAGACTTGGCGTTTGTATCGTTTTGCGGTTTGCTGCAACTTCTGACTCGACCCTCTGTCAGTGATGTGGTCAGATCGGAACGTGGTTAGGAGTACAGGTAAACGTCGATTCAACGAACGGTTGAATGTTAACGGTTAACTGGCTGTCAACTATGCAACTGGTTTTGCGGAACCGTTAACGGTCTAAATGCGTTTGACAAAATACACATCAGCGGTGGGTTGAAAAGTGTTTGGGGAAGTAGGCTATAAGAAAATAATTGATATTTTGAATTCCGACATAAATCTTCAAATAATTATATTTTTTTGAGAATTTCTCAGGTAACGAAGAATTATCAAGCAGCGTTCAATTATCATGTTATTACTGCTGAAAAAGTTGAAAAAATGGAGTTTAGTTCTACAGCAAGTCAAGATCGTAGAAACTTTGTTGTGGTTTGAAACTGTATCAATGTTAGTTGTCATTGTGCTTTCAACTAGGATAAATTAATAATCGAACATAGCCTTTGCCAGTCAGATTCGAAACCGTAAAAAGATTTCAATGGAATTGACTTGGAGCAATAATGAAAAAATTGAATTTTTTCGGTTAGACGTACATACATTTTTAAAAGGTTGAATTTAAATAACATTCAAGTTGATCAACATCGAGTTTCACTCCAGATAACTTTCATATTTAGTTTCCATCTAGTGATAACTTATGATTACATCTACTCACCTTATCTTACCCAGGCTGGAATCAATTAACTATCTTCAAATCGGGTGTATACATTTGAAATTTTTAATTGAAATAACTCGAAAATTTGTTGTTGCCCGCCATTTTGAAATATTTCGACAGATAAGGCTGCTTCACTTTTTCTACAGCAGACCTTCATCTTGGCCTTGACCATGCCAAATTTCAACGAAATTAGTCAAATCATTCCGGAGAAAAAATCAAAGGTGAAAAAAGAAAATGGTGACTAGAGGGGAAACAGAGCATTTTAGGACCCATGTTTACTGGAACATTTTTCTCAATTTCAATGCTAAAAAACCGCTCACAAAGTTTGTCGTCTATTTTAGAAACACCATGTATTTGATAGGACCACTTGGACTAATTTAATATTGATCAAATAATTGATTTATTATCATTGTCATACGACTCATCCCGATACCTCTTGTAACAGTGGTATATAAATTCAATACTCGATGATCCGAAAAAAGACTGGGTGACACAATTTTATTATAAAATTAAATGGAAAATAATTTATATCTCTGGTTCAAATAACACGTCAACTCTCCAAATTGTCCATCAACTAACTATCTTCAAATACAAAAACTATTACTCTCTACTTATAAAACTATTCTGTCAACACTATTATTATTGGCTCATAGTATTTTCATGTGTGGTAGTGAAGGTAATATTGTGATTATCATCCATACTGAATAAAAAGACATGAAATTGTAAAAACCAAAAATCTATTAAAACAAAGAGAAATCGGTTTTGGTTGTTACACCATTATCGACACCGGTATCTAGTTGTCTTGATAAATTTGTGGTTTTCACAAGTTCACGTCTTTTTATTCGGCTCATAGTATGTTTTTCAAGCCTATTTTCAACTCGTTGATCAACTAGTTTTCGATTTCAACTGGTTTTCATTTCAACAGTTTACGTCAACGAAGTGTCACTAATTCGAAGTAGCAGAGGTTGCAGGGACGCGTTGACCACATCTAGCCAGGTTAACCAATTAATTGGCAGTGGTGTGCGCTGTGACTCGTATCACCAGTGTGACGAGGTCCCTACATGGAAATATACAGTCATGTATTTCAGTTCTATGGGTCCCTATGACCAGTTGTCACAGACGGCAAGAATATTAACATCACTTGTGAAATGAGTTCGTGGAACTGTAGTTCATAAAGCTGAGATTGACTCTGTTGAATGATTGGTTTCTGTTTATGAGATCTGTTTCTATTTTATTGGTTTTATTTCATTAGTTTGTAGGTTTATGTTGAATCACAGACAATATTAACTATAACAATACTAAGTAGTTGAATATTGTCTTTGTTTAAATTTTGTGGAGCTCCGTTATTTTTACGAGAATAATAAGAGCTGAAGAGAAAGGCTCTGGTATAGGTCAGAGCCGCAGACAGGAATCTGAACATTATTTGTTGAATTATGACATGGTGAAGGGAAGGGGTGAAGAAGAAGGGTGGAGGGTTGGAGGAGGGTGGGGAAAATGGAAGAGTAGGAAAAGGGAAGAGAAGGATTTCATGGGGTTTCAATATCATGGACACAAATTTTATGATATAGTCAATATTGTCACTTATTTATTGAACAAAATCGCTATCATGTTTTAGCACCATACACAGTGTACAGACATCTTACCAGACAGAGTCAGAGGTTTGAATATCGTTCACTATAATTCCATCTCAATCTGATTCCTAGTTAGTCAAGACACCGGTTAGTCAAAACAAGACAAGACGAAATTAGTCACGTTTAGTCACAGTAATTCACATAGCTGCTTATGAAGCAGCACACACCGTTGCAATGACTAATCGATGTGTGTTGCTTCATAAGCAGCTATGTGAATTACTGTGACTAAACGTGACTAATCTTGTCTTGTCTTGTCTTGTTTTGACTAACCGGTGTACGCCTAGCCTAGGTGTTTGCTAATAAACATCAGAAGCCAGAATGTTATTTTGATGAATTTTCTTTTTTGTTCTCTATCTACATGAAAAAGCAGAATTTGAACATATAAGCAGAGAAAGAGAGTGGAAAAAAGAGCGAGTGATAGTGGGAGAAAGTAGAATCGAGAAGAGAAATGCTTGTATGCAAATGTGAATGATCCCTGGGATAAATGACAGGTGGCAGGCAGGCAGAGGCAGTCACATGACTGCTTGCTAATTGTGGAACGGTTGCTCCCATCCACACACGCACATGCACAGCCATTGCAGATCAGTCGATTCTCCCACGCACAGGCACTAGCACCAGCACCCATAAACACACACAGAGAGAGACAGAGGAAGAGAAAGAGAGAGAGAGTGAGAGTGAGAGTTTAGATCAGATTAGGTCATCTACTTTATTCATGTAGATAACAAAATATATTGGCTTAAATTGTAAATTATTGTATATTAGGATAGAAAAGATTAAATTGAATCATAAAACTATATTGCTTAATCTACTATTTCAATATGAGTTACTAATATACCGGCTTAAATATACAGAGTGTCCCAAAAAAATAGTGACTTCAGTACCAAGGTATTCTACAGACTGAAACAAACAGAAAATGACTTTGGCTGAATGTGGATTTCTTCTTACTATTCCTGTGATTCGCCATTTTATTTTCCACAAGAAATCAGTATACTAAGTTTCATAGCAAATAGCCCAACGGTTTCCAACTACATCAACTTCATACATGCAAAAAATATCCATTTTCGTGAGTAATTCATTCAAAGATAAGCAAAAAACAAGATAACTTATACTGTTGGGTAGTTTTTAATTGAACCATTTCTACAGTTATTGCTTCTTACTTAGTATCAGATAGGCCTATGAAAATAAGACATTGGAAAGTAAATTGATATTCATAATATAAACTCTGCTTCCGTACAACCAATATATAGAAAAATTTTTAAAAATCATTATATAAAAAATTAAAAAAATATATCTAAATTCTATATCTTGGAGCAAATTGATGATTATAGATTACAGAGTACTCTGATGAAATGGAAAGACATGAGAATAATAATATTACTGCAATATTTTCAACATCGATGATAAATTAAAAGAATATCTTTAATTAAACTTCCCCAAGCTTCAAACTGATCTTTAAAATGTATCGAAACATTAACATTACTGCATTTTCTGCTGATCTGAAATTAGGACATAATCTAAATCCGCCAATCTAAGAAAGAACAAAATGTGCTCTAGAAAGTGGCACGTGGTTAGGACGCCCATAGAACAGCACAATATCAATCTCGATCTTATCTTTTAAACGCTATCTTGAAAAAAGCTATCATTAAAAGAAGCCCTTATTATATTTGTCCAATCTTGAAGGTTGTCGTCAATGAAAATGCCCCGGCCAATATTCTCTTTTCGTGAAATAGAAGATTAAGGAAACGTTTTGCACTCAGAGAGGAAGCAGAAGAGGAAGAAAAAGGAGGAGAAGAAGAAAAAGAAGAGGAAAGAGGAGAAGAAGAAAAAGAAGAAGGAAGGAGAAGAAGAAGAAGGAGGAGGAGAAGAGGAAATAGAGAAGAGGAGGAGGAGGAGGAGAAGAGGAGAAGAAGAAGAAGAAGATGAAGAAAGAGAAGAAGAAGAAGAGGAAGGAGGAGAAAGAAGAAGGAAGAAAAGAAGAGAAGAAAGGAAGAGAAAGGGGAAAGAAGAAGAGAAGAAGAAAGGAAGAATAAGAAGAAGAAGAAGAAGAACAAGTAGGATAAGGAAGAAGCAGGAGACGAATAAGAAGAAAGAGCAAGAAGGACAAAAGAAAGATGGAGGAGAAGAAGAAGAGAGAGAGAACAGAGTGTGAGGAAGAAATTGATACCTAAAAAAGAAAAGGAAGTGGAGGAAAGGAGACCAGAAATAGATTGTCTGCTACCAGATAAGGGTCTTTTAATTTGGATTCTCGTTTTAATAAAAGGGCATACAAGCAACGTGGGCCGAATATTAAGGGACCTCTTCTGTTCTACAGCGATGTGATAGGGAGAGAAGGAGAAGAAGGAAGAGGAAGAGAAGGAGTAGGAGGAGAAGGAGGGTATGGAGGAGGAGGAATAGGAAGAGAAGGAAAAGGAGAAGGAGGAAGAGGAGGAGGAGGAGAAAGAGGAAATGATAAGATGGCCACAATCTTGCTGCAGGTGTGGATTTCAGACTTGCCTCGATTTTTTTAAATGAAATTTTCAACACTTGAATGTCCTTCATCGTTTTCTTGAACGATATTAGTTATCTTGAGATAAAAATGTCTTTCTTCAGGGATGAAACAAAATTGGGCTGATGAGAAAAAATTCAGAAACACTCGTTAGTGAATGATGTCAAGGAATTAAGTGAATTTTGATGAGAAAGGCCATAAAATCTTGAATGATCTGAGTGGATTTTTCGTTTGAAAAATTCTGTCTCGAACTGGGCAAGTTATTCTTCTTTGAAAAACGTCATTTTCATAAGAGGTAGCTATTACTAGAAGTGAGCATACCACTATTATTTCAGATTATTGAAAAAATCAAATTCTCTTAATTATTTTAAGGGAATGGATTCATTAAATATCAGAGGCTTGTCGCTTGTTTCATAGGAATCAAGTAAAACAGAAACAGCTGAATGTTACAATAATTGAATCTGAATTTGAAATATTCTTATTACACTACTAGGAAACTGAATAAATTTTTCTATTTTACAATGATACATTAATATACAGGAATGAGATTCGAGAAGCTTCAAATTCATACAGTGAACATTTATTCAATTTGACGCTTGGCATTAGATAGATATCATTTCTCAACGTTGCTGATGATCGTAGAGTACGATGGCAAAGAAATAGAATTTCTCGTCAAATTAAATGAGTATCACTGTATCACTGTAGTTTTAGTGACCCAGCTCTACTATTACACAAAAAGTACAGGCCAAACTAGCGACTAACAGCAATTCAAAATGGACGGATCTGATACAAAATGGCCGACCCACGTAAAAAATCTAGCGCTGTGATTGGCTGGCTGCCTACTGTGACGTGTACAATGTGAGGAACCAATCAACGTCATGTAATGGCGGTCACGTGGTAGTCAAATAGATAATTGATCGAAAGCAGTCAAGATAGAAAAATCCAATAGGAAATGAGATACTCAACGTATTTTTATTGTGATAATACATCTAATTTTTCAAATATTTAGGCCTATTCATATTTTCACCAAAGATGTTGATAATTTTTTTGGGAATGAAGATATTTTAGATTCAAGACGTGTGTTCAAAATTCGTTAAACGAATATCCTGAACTATCTTTTAATTCCTGAATATAACGTTCAGTCTCACAATAGAAAAAATGAACTTCAACTTCAGAAATCCGTGATAACACTAGGATCATTATGTTATGCGACATACTATTTCAAAAGCTCACAAAGCCATTTCTCAATTCCTGAACTGTTGGTGTTCAATTCGTTCCCTATTCGAATGCAGCATGTACAAAGCAGCAGAAGCGAACATGTAAGGCATGCTAGAACAAACTTTATCCAAGACACAAAGTCATCAGGAGCCGGAGACCGACCCTGAATTTCCCCTTTTAGTGCAGAAACTTACCCGACAAGTCTGGTTCAAAGTAAGCGGGCTCTAATCAAGAAATGAATGGCTAAAGGAAAAGGGGAAGCTGAAAGGAGGAGAAGAAGAAGACGGAGTAGGAGGCGAAGAAATGAGAAGAGGGAAAGAATGAGGGGAAAGGGAGGGAAAGAAGGAGGAAAAGGAAGACAAGATGATAGAGAAGGAGGAGGAGGGAAAAGAAGGGATGAGAAGAAAAACAAAAGTGGAAATAAGAAGAAGATGGAAGTGAGACGGTGGAGAAGACAGAGCTAAAGAAAGAGTAGAGGGAGAAGAAAGAGAAGGAGGAGAAGAAGGAGTAGGAGGAGGAAGAGTGGGAAGAGTAGGAGAAGGAGGAGGAAGAGTGGGAAGAGTAGGAGAAGGAGGAGGAGGAGGAGGAGGAGGAGGAGGAGGAGGAGGAGGAGGAGGAGGAGGAGGAGAGGAGGAGGGAGGAGGAGAAGGAGGAGAAGGGTAGGAGAAGGAGGAAAGAAGGAGGAGGAGGAGAAGATGATGAGTGGACAGAGCTGGAGAAAAGAGGAGAAAAAATGAGGAGAATGAGATGAATGAATGAATGAATGAATGAATCAATGAATTTATTTATTTGATCTAGGTTAAAACTACAAAGTTTTTCTTACACCTAAACCTTAGCAATATAATACATTTCTGTTCAAGCTAGAGCTATGAAAACTTTAAAATTAACGATGTATTTCAGTTACAAGAATATATTATAAAAATAAGTCATACCTGAATATAAACATTTTTCTCAAAACTAAAAGTTTGCTAGTACTACTTTATGAAACAATATTTCAAAATATTTTATGTAAGAAATTCAATTTTAAGAAAACTAGGAGTTATGTCCAGCAAAAATATAATTCTAAATTAATTCTGAGGACTGCGGCGAATGAATCCTCAAATCTTATTGGTATATAAAAATACTAGATTCAATAATATCTATTTATTAAACAGAAATGTCCAACAACGCCTCCTAAATGCCCCCACTGAACACTTAGCTTTTATATCAATAGGAAGAAGGTTCCAAGCTCGAATTGCTGAAACCAAAACGATTTGTTGTACATGTCTGTTCTGTGTCTAGGAATTTGAAGGAGATTATGACCCTGTCTGGTGGTTCGCCCATGAACCTCTCTTAAAGAGTTGAACTCGCCCGCTAGATACCCCGACCCATCATGCAAGGTTTGAAGACCATACACGTAATCATATACTCTCTACGAACATTTAATTTCATTAACTTGATTGATTTGATGTGATCAGATACATGATCATCATATCTCAGATCGAATATAAAACGAATGCAATTATTGAACACAACCTGTAATTTGTGAGCCAGCACTGCAGTAATGTCGCAATATACTGGCCCACAATAATCAATAATTGGGAGAATCAATGAGTGATACGAACGCCCGTGGGGATAAGATGTTTGCGCCTATTCAGCTGGTAAAGGATCCCATTCACTTTCCTAGCGACCTGAAGAACATGATCAGACCAGGTCAATGTTGAGTTGAAATAAACTCCCAGATTCCTGGCGACATCTATGAAGTCAATTTCTTCATTCATAACTTTAATTTTGGGAAGTGCATTCTTATCCACTCTTTTAAGAAGTTTATGATATCCGATTAGCATGCTCTGGGTCTTTTTTGGATTTATAATGAGACCATGTTCAGCACACCACGTCTCCAGTCTACTAATATCCTGATTTAATTTTATCATTGACTCTTCTATATTGTCAACCTCTGTGTGAATATATATTTGCAGATCGTCAGCAAAAATATGATAAGAGGAAAAAATGAAATTTTTAGACACTTCCAGTAGATAGATTGTGAAAATTAAAGGTGATAGACTAGATCCTTGGGGAGTCCCATCCACCAGAAATGCCCAGTCAGACATCTCTTTTTGAGAGATAATTATCCTCTGCTTCCTATCACTTAGATAGGACGAGAACCAGTTGGTTAGAGGTTCTGAGAAATTCATAAAATTTAATTTAGCTAAAAATACAGGGTGAATAATGGAATCAAAGGCCTTTGAAAAGTCGATAAGGCATAATACGGTCACTTTACGTTCATCCATTGCTTTACGGATATCATCTGACACCTTAATCAAAGCTGTGCATGTACTATGTCCCGGACGAAAACCTGATTGATAGGTATCAAACAAATTATTTATGTGCAAAAAAGAAGAAATTTGTCGTTGAACTAGGAACTCCAAAACTTTTGATAACGTACAAAGTAGGCTGATGGGTCGAAAATGTTTAAGATCAGTGGGGTTGGTGACCTTGGGAATAGGCCTGATAATAGCTTCCTTCCACTTAGAGGGAAATGACCCCTGTCCCAGTGAAAAATTGAATATATGCAACAACACTAGACTGACTGCCTCGAATATATTAAGTATCATTTTGGCAGACAAACCGTCTGACCCTTTGGATGCTTGTGAAACATGTTTGATACCTTCCAATATATCATCACTTGTTACTGGAGTGAAGTTGAATTGAGGTTTTCCTGATCTCGATTTAAATTGTAATAATTTACTGCAGATTGAATATTCAAGTTTCTGTTAACTGAATTTAAAGATGGCGATGAGAGGAAAAAGTTATTGAGCATATTCAAGTCATGTGGTATTTTGATGCCATTTCTTTTTGGGGGTATGAATCTAAATTTCCGACAGTTAGACCAAATCTCGTTTTATTTTTCGGGTTATTCAAGCGAGAGTGATAATAAAGGAGGAGGAGGAGGAGAAGGAGGAGGAGAAGAAGAAGGAGAAGGAGGAGGAAGAGTAGGAGAAGCAGGAAGAGGAGAAGGAGAAGTTGGATGGGGAGGAAGAAGGAAGAGTAGGAGAAGGAGGAGGAAGAGTAGGAGAAGGAGGAGGAAGAGTAGGAGAAGGAGTAAGAGGAGAAGGAGAAGTTGGATGGGGAGGAAGGAGAAGGAAGAGTAGGAGAAGGAGGAGGAAGAGATAGAGGAAGAAAAGGAGGAGGTGGGAGAAGAAGGAGAAGGAGAAGAAGAAGAAGCAGGAGAGGAAAAAGGATCAAGTTTGTAGTAACTTTCCCCCATTAGGCTCTCATGCTCTTTTGGTTGTACAGTATTTGAATGGGCACCCTATGGTTCTATTAGCAAAGATTACACATTTGGGGGGGATTATAAGGACACTCACATACTGATGAGCTCTGCGATATCCTTTTCCGAATAACATAGCAAACCAGATCTTTGTCCACGTGTGTCTCATCATGCCTTAATCTACATACAGTATCTTCATTTGTATGAGTTTTTTCTGTTTCAGATGTTACTTCAGTTTAAAAACCATTCATTTTATTTCCGATTTCATTAATCTATTAATGGAATGTTCCTCTAGCAAACCAAGCTTCCAGGGTTTCCTCATGAACAACTCGGGATTTAATAAAATTTCCTTTTATGCCTCATTAGAAAATTTTCGTTACAAATACTCCAAACATCGTCAATATTATTTTCTATGTTCCAGATCTAAGCTGTTCCATAAACTTTTCCATGCTGCCTGGAGAAAAACATTGATGCAATAATATTACATGCTTTTCAAACATATTATAGCATTAAATAAATAATAAATTACAGAAACCCAGCAAGATAAACCTAATTATATTAGTTTTTAAAAGAATATTAATTAAGAGGATGTTAGGACAAGTTGGATGGAAAGAATGATTTCCAATATAATGCAGAAGTATAAAAATATATATGTTACCCATGTGAAGAATTGCATTAGGAAAAGTCAATGAAAATAAAATGGACATTAAATAAATGCATGTAAATAAATGGGTTCAAGTAGTAAAATTATGCTTAACTAAGCCTACCTTGTAATTTTGACACGTATCAAATCCTGTTTCAATTAGTAGAATATTCCTGTAGGCCTAGTAGGAATTTTGGTTCCACTAAATCTCGCCTTGTATCTCAAGTCAAAGATGCTGACGTTGCAAAGAAAGTCACACATGTTATAGACGGACAGAGAATACAGGGTACCCTGTGAAGAAGCGGGTTAGGTGACGTACAATATTATTTATGAACTACCCCTCTTGTCTACAACAATTGACAGTTACCCCCAACCCTTAAAACGGGAAAGGGCGTGAAAAGATTTGAGACAAAAGGGGTTTTCCATATTAAACCATGTCGACGGCTTGCAAGATATTCGAAACTGTCGGCAGCTCTGTTTAGGCTTCCATGTGACGTTTCGAAGAACAATGGAGACTTTCAGTTTGTGAAAGGAAGCATAGGAAAGACGCATGTTATGTGAAGACACTCTGATATGCAACGAGAGATGCTGAATATACGTTCGGGACCTATTTTCTTGTCAGAAGGTGTCTTTCATCTCTTATGAAACATTTTAATATGAAAGGTTTATTTGTTGAATTTTTATTCACTCTACCACCGACACCGTGGCGAAGCGTGGTATGCTTATTTGGTCATCGCCGGGTATATTTACTATAGGAAGTATACCCGGCGATGACCAAATAAGCATACCACGCTTCGCCACTACACCGACATGCAGTCATTTCATTTAATTGTAAGAAATAAATTTGCCTACTTACTGACTGGAGCGCTTTCGAGTTTTATATATTTTCAATTTCGAGTCATTTTCAATAGTGATGATCGGTGGGCTGAATTTTCGTCAAGAAAATAACTTTCTGTGTAGTAGTGAAGCCGCCATTGCTGTGATGTAGAAACCGCCCATTGTGGGAGGAGCTTATCTAGGCTAATGGCAGTCGTTCACCTGATAGGCCATTCAACTGCCAATCACAGCGCTCGGTCACGAGTATAAATTCTGCTGCACTGTTCATTTAGTTTTAGATCACCAGAGATTGATAATGGTGTAACACCGAGACTGCAGTATCTCGTTGTTTTATTAAGTATGTGTTTTTGACAAATTTAAGTCTTCTCTTTCAGTTAGAAAGTAACCGTAAATGGATTAAGAAATAATCATCTTTTCTTGAATGTGAGATTGAGGGAACTCTTTGTTGATCTATCAACTCTTTGGTTGATTGACACGGAGCTTAGAATTGGGCAGAATACTAAATGCTACGGCTTGTGGTCATTGTGACAACACTGCAACTGCTGAAGTGAGTTCTTATCACAGTTGCATACCTCATCAACTGTTAGTAACTTAGAGGAAGAAGAGGTGAGTGAGAGAGAGTGAGAGTGACATAGAGAGAGAGAGAGGAAAGAGAAAGAGAGAGGGTGAGAGAGAGGAGAGAGAGGAAAGAGTGGCGTATACACCACGTGGACGGTAGACCAAACTATTCCATAATGAGAGTGACTTCACTTCAAAGTGTGGACTTCAGACTCTGATTTCGGCTGCACTGCATTCATTCAGCAGCAAAAGACTAGTCTCGCACAGAAGACTAGTCTCGCCACTCTAGAAACACAGGGACTAGTCAGACCGCAGTGACGTCACACAGTTCACTAACTTGCCGACAGTGTTCAATTTCATTTCGTAATTAACTGCTAGTGGACACCAAATGGATTGAGTCGTTGTTTCTGCTCTCTCGTCAATGGGCCTCCCTCACCCTTTGCTTCAATTCTACTTTGTTCAAATGATTTTCTTCTTCCTCTCCTTAGCCTTCTTCTCTTTTTCTTCTTCTCCCTCTCCCTCTTCTTCTCCTTCTTCTCCTTCTTCTTCTTCTTCTTCTTCTCCTTCTTCTTCTTCTCCTTCTTCTTCTTCTTCTTCTTCTTCTTCTCCTCTTCTTCTTCTTCTTCTTCTTCTTCTCCTCCTTCTTCTCCTCCTTCTCCTGCTTCTCCTCCTTCCTTCTCTCCTTCTCCTCCTTCTCCTCCTACTCCTCCTCTTTCTCCTCCTTCAATATTTCTATTATTATCCTTCACCTCCTTCTACTCCTGTTTCCTCCTTCTCCTCTTCCTCATCCTTCTCCTACTTCTCCTCCCTCCTTCTCCTCCTTCTCCTCTCCTCCTCCTCCTTCTCCTCCTTTCCTCTTCCTCTTTCTCCTCCTTCCTCCTCCTTCTCTCTCCTCCTTCACCTCCTTCTCCTCCTCTTCTCATCCTCTCCTACTTCTCCTCCTCCTTCTCCTCCTTCTCCTCCCTCCCTCTCTCCTCCTCTCTCTTCCTCTTTCTCTCCTTAATTCAAGAGACGAAGAAAACTGAATGAAATACTCATATCTTTGGTCTTGACAGCACAGAGAAAGCAGGTAGAGTGAAGGAAAAATATAGACTGACAGTCAGAGGTAGGGCTAGTTCAAATAAAATTTGATAATATTGGGATGAGGAGACAAAGATAGCGCATGAAGAGGTCAGTAAGAATGGAGTTGAGCGCAAAGGGTTTTGAAGAAAAGCGAGAAGTTACAAGGAGAATGAATGATAAAGAGACTCGAAATTATACACATACTGTAAATAAATACACTCGATAAAAATAGACAATGGCAGGAGATTCATCGAAATGAATGAAGAGATGGAAAGAGGAAATTGAGAAGTAGGAACTAGATGAAGAACAGAGAAAGGAGTCAAGGAGGGTGTGAGGGAGTCATCCATAGCTCGAGGCACACCACACGATCTACGGCAAGCTCCACACTTCGTATTTGTGGGAAAGAATAAAAAAAAAACGATCAAAAAATGAAAAGAATTTGAAAAAAACAGTCACACTTGACACTAACTAGACGTACACTTGTTTATAATAGTCTGTTGTCGATAATTCTGCTCGGTCCATTCATCATCAACCCCTTTTCAATAACAGCCCCTCGGCGCAATTGGTTTAAAAGCTGTAATTCGTTACTGCATTCATCGCGATTGCCACTGGCTTTTAAAAAACACTGCAGCCTCCGCTTAATAGCCTATAGAAGGGTATTAATGGGATAGTGCTCGCGCAATTTAATTACTCTTTTATAAGAGAGTGCTGAGATGAGCCAGACCTGCACAGAGTTCACAAAAGCTGAGTTATGGTTGAAGTGCTACTTGAAATTGTACTCTGAAGATTGGTGTTTTCGTCGAATAGAAGGCTGACTGGATTATATTAGGCTAGGCGTAGACCGGTTGGTCAAGTACTTCACATAGTTGCTTATGAAGCAACACACACCGATTAGTCATTGCATCGGTGTATGCTGCTTCATAAGCAACTATGTAAATTACTGTGACTAAACGTGACTAATCTCGTCTTGTCTTGTCTTGCCTAACCGGTGTACGCCTAGCCTAACTGTCCACTTTTTCGAAAGAATTTCGTTACTGAATGATTAATTGTTTACTGTTTAGAGTATTTTCAGTCGACATAATTGTTGAGAGAGGCCCTCCACCCTTCATTCAATTGATTTATGGTCTTTCAACCATTGGCTAGTAATGGATACGTCAAAAGCATCGAACCGGAGAGAATATTCATTTTAGTTCCCTTCCAAAATCAATTTGTAGCCGGTAATCGATATTAATTGATGTCTGCTGGTTTTCTGAATGATGATGCCTTGTTGAGTGATGTATTCAAAGGTTTATAAATTCGATTTTCAAGTTACAGATGACTTGGAGTTCGTCCTTGTTCATTCTTCATGTTTGATTTATCATATTTACTCCATCAGAACATAAAATAAATGAATGGGAATGGAAACTCTTCAATGTTCATTACAGTTATTGTAGCTCAGAGAAAATGTAAGTTGAATGATTTTGTAATTGAATTTGAGAAATCTCAAAATGACTGGAATAATATTCATAAATAACAAATTTCATAATACTACTAAAAAATAATGAGTATTACCATTATAAATAGTAATAAATCAATCAATAATAATAATAAGTAGATAAAATGAGTCTCTAGATGAATAAATCATTACAATAATTATTGTCAATCTCCAACTAAACAAACAAGAATTAAAAGTTTTACTGCTCGTAAACACATTTCGTTACGAGGGAAGACGCCATTTTCCTACTTGTAGAGAGAACGCTTCTGATTGGACGAGCAATGCTGCCATTGCTTGGCTGCGATTGGCTCTATTCGAAACTGACACGCCTTCTTCACGTAAGAGCTGACACGCCTTCTTCTTTTTAACATAGCCAGGACTCTGAATGATAGCTCTTCCTTGATGCTAACCATCAGGAGAAGAATTTACATTCTCGAAACCATTCGGATATTTTCAAGAATTGGCCGTGCTACTTCATTATTACTCGACATTTTTAAAAGCACATTCAGAAAAACTTAAAAGTATCTGCATTTTGGAAATCACTTCGATACTCTACAATAAAAGAGCAGTAGTCCTTCATAATCACTCGACATTTTAAAAACACTTTCTAAAAAATTAACAATACCCAATTAATGCAGGGTCCTCAATAACAGTCCAATATGGAAGCTACCTATCAGGAAAAGTATCTACATTTTCAAAAACACTAGAATATCCTACAAATAAGAGCAATGCTACTTCATAATCACTCGACATTTTAAAAAGAGTAACCGAAAATGAACAGTAGCCTACCCAATTCAAGTAGGGTCCTAAACAATAGCCCCATATGAATGCTATCTTCCAGAAAACGTATTAACATTTTCAAAAAAATACTTGAATATTTTCAAAATGTACAGTGATACTTGATAATCACTCGACATTTTTAGAAAAATGAACAGTAGCCTACCCAATCTAAGAAGGGTCCTGAACAATAGCCCCATATCAATATGACCCATCAGAAATAGTATTCGTAAATCGCACCCCGCATTCATTGGCGATCTCCTCTGATGATCTATGAATGGGATTTCCAATTGTGACCCCAGTAATCAATGGTTATGAATAATAAACTATAGTTATAATGCGCAAACCTATATGCGCGTGGGGAGCCATTGAATTAGATGGCATAGTACAGATGTCGCTATCGTTCGATTCATCCCCCCTCGCTCTCTCTCTCTTCTATTTCATTCTCTCTATATCATTCTCTATTATCATTTCCCTCTCTTTTCAATCTATTATTTTGATTTCCTTTCTCACTGTTTGTTTGATTCTCTCTTCTTCATCCACTTCTTGTTCAAGGAGAGCGAAACTCCTTTTTTCATTTCTCTTTAAAGAATCTACTATCCTTGTCTTCTCATATCAATGTATTATGAGGAATGACACTCTCGTTCCTATGAACGACAAGACAAGACGAGATTAGTCACGTTTAGTCACAGTACTTCACATAGATGCTTATGAAACAACACACACCGATTAGTCATTGCGTCAGTGTGTGCTGCTTCATATTAAGCAGCTATGTGAATTACCGTGACTAAACATGACTAATCTCGTCTTGTCTTGTCTTGACTAACCAGTGTACGCCTAGCCTTATCTGTTATTACTAAATCTGTTCATTCTCTTCTACTCCCCATATGCTGTGTTCTAAGTTGAAATTAAAGCCTATAATAATTACAAAAGGCACTTTCATTCTATCACGTTCAATTCAACACATCGTATAAGAGAGGTTTAGAAGTGAAATGAACAGTTTTATAGTAATAACAGACTTTTTATTACTGACCTCCTTAGCAACAGTAATTTGCATACATCACCAGAATGCTCTACTTTGATTCATGCTCCTGATTATTTTTCGGAAAGGAATTTGTTCATGCAAACTTTCCCTATTTTTTTAAAAGTCAATAATCACTTCAAACCAATTCCAATCAAACTGCTTGAGTGAACCTGCACTCTGCAGGCAATCTATTCGATGCCAATCTCCAGCGAACTTCTATTGAACGGAAAATATTCATAAATGACGATATCCACTAACCAATTAACAAGCTATCAGTGAGGCTTAACGGTGATCAATTAACTGAATTAACTGATCAACCAAAATACGAATCGCACTCACGTTTATTGCTAACAAACGTAGCAAAAACGACAGCCGATTACTTCACAGTTTCATAATGGTTTTCGATGTTTTTGCAACGGTCATTCACTTTATATGATTGATTTCTTCTGTTAGCTTAATGATTCAGTGTGTGCTGCTTCATAAGCAACAATGTGAATTACTGTTACTAATCTTGTCTTGACTAACCGGTGTACGCCTAGCCTTACTTGACTTGTAAGTTTTATGGAACAGGTCCCTGGATTGAAAATTGTTATTTTATTGTCATAACAACTCTTGACAGCTTTCTATCATGTTCAAAATGATAGTATCAATATAATACAGCTTTAGTGTCAAATACGAGTCAGATCTCATACATTACAATATCAAACGTATACATTCGGTAGAAAACTCATACAGTAGTCTATATAAGCTTATAAGTGACATACACTAAGTAACGTATAAGTAAAATATATGTTCTATATATATAGTAGGTGACATATTATACTATTTCATTCTAACACAAGCTTAATCAAAGTCCCATACATAGACTCAGCACTCAACAATAGCTAACGACAGAGCTGCAGTGGGAGCGCTAAGCCTGTTATTATTAAAATTTGTTCCATCTAATATTTCTCCCGTCGAAGTTATTATTAATGTTGTACAGCATTTCATACAGCAAGGGAGGGGAGTGGAGGAAAGAGGGTTGAAGGATTGGATTGCTGTATGCTAGCAGCTGGGGAGGTGGCGTGGTGGGGTGGGGGGTGAGCTAGCGATAGATTGGTTATTGAAGAGATGGTGATTGGTTGGAGGAGGGTTGTGGGGGGGCAGATTAGGGTTGGGAGGAAGAAGATAATATGGAGATCGAGGTGGAGAAAATGAAGAAGGTGGAGGAGAAGAAGAAGGAGGAGAAGGAGGAGAATGAGGAGGAGGAGGAGAAGGAGGAGAAGGTGGAAGGAGGAGGAGAAGGAGGTGAATAAGGAGAAGGAGGAGGGGGAAGAGAAGTAGGGGAAAGATGAGATGGAGGAGAAGAGGAGAAGGAGGGGTAGGAGAAAAGGATGGTGGAGGAAGAAAAGCAGGAGGTGAAGAAGAAGAAGAAGAAGAAGAAGAAGAAGAAGAAGAAGAAGAAGAAGAAGAAGAAGAAGAAGAAGAAGAAGAAGAAGAAGGAAGAAGAAGAAGAAGAAGAAGATGAAAAGAAAAGATGAAGAGATGAAGAGGAGACATGAAACATCAGGAGAAAGTGAGAAAATTTGTAAAGAAGATGGAGAATGAAAAAATAGAATTTAGGGGAAATAACTGAAGGAACATGAGGAAACATGGTGGAGGAAGAGAGGAAGAGGAAGGAGAAGATGAAGGAAAAAATGTAGAAGAAGAAGAAGAAGAAGCAAAAAATAGAAGAAGATTAAGTTGCAGGAGAAGGAGGAGTAGGAGCAAGAAAAGTAGAAGTAGATGAAGAAGAGGAAGAAGTTGAAGGAGAAAAAGAAGAGGAAGAAGTTGAAGAAGAGAGAGAAGAGGAAGAAGAGGAAGAAGAAGAAGAAGTTGAAGAAGAGGAAGAAGAAGAGGAAGAAGTTGAAGAAGAAAATAAATATGAGGTCGAAGGCGGAGGAGAAGGAAGAGGTGGACTAGTGAAATGAGAATAAGTGAAAAAATGAAAATGCAAAACAGTTCGGGGGTGATTGATTGTTATACTGAAGTAGACGACACAACTGTTATATGATAGAGGGGTGGTGACAAAGGGCTGCATTTTGCAGAGAATAATGCGTGCGAGTATGACCAACCCCTTGGCTAAGGGTAGTTTGTAACAATTACAAAGCCATGTGCAACATACATGACACGAAATGTGTCGAAAAATGTGTAATGATTTCAGTTTTGACTAATTATTTTGTGCTTGATGCAGAATCGGTTTTCATGGAAAAGTCATGATGATGTAACATGGACCAACATGAACGAGCCGAGATTACACATTGCCAGTAGACTGAAATCAGTGTGAATTTCTGGAAGTTTTTGGTTAATTTCACGAAAATAGATATAACTGTCGAAAAATGATTATATCTCAATCAAGGAAATCAAGGGACCTTAATAGAAGTTCAATAATTAACGAGATAAAGAGCTGGAAATAGAAAAATAAATCAATAACATTCTTATTAAAATTTAAAAAAATATATATTTAATTTTCATTTCCAACTATTTTAAAATTTCTGTTCTCAAAATTTCAAAAATTAACACAGAAACCAGTCTAAGATAAAAGATGAGATTAGTCACAGTAATTCACATAGCTGCTTATGAAGCAGCACACACCAATGCAATGACTAATTGGTGTGTCTTGCTTTATAAGCAACTATGTGAAGTACTGTGACAAAACGTGACTAATCTTGACTAACCGGTGTACGCCTAGCCTAAATTTCTGGAAGTTTTGCGGCTACTTGCACAAAATTAATAGAATTGAATATAACTGTCGTAAAATGATTACATCTCAATCAAGGAAATCTCGTTCAATCAACGAGATAAAGAGCTGGAAACAAAAAAATAAATTAATAACATTGTTATTAAAATTAAAAAAATCTCTATTTAATTTCCATTTATAATTATTCTAAAATTTCTGTTCCTAAAATTTCAAAAATTTACACAGAACCCAGTCTAACCTTTGAACGGAGCTTGAAGGAAGTCTAATTTATCATTATTCATTAGTGGCGAAGCGTGGTATGCTTATTTGGTCATCGCCGGGTATATTTCCTATAGTAAATATACCCGGCGATAACCAAATAAGCATACCACGCTTCGCCACGTTTAATCATGTAGAGCAGATAGAAAATTGAGAACAGATGAGAATGAAGACACAAAAACAGGAATAGAAAGAGGAAAAGAGAGGATTAGCAAAGGAATAAGAGAATAATAATGACGAGGAGTAACCGAGGAATGGAGGAAGAACATGTGGAGGAGAACAAATTGGAAACAGATGAGAATTAACAGATAAATACAGGAATAGAAAGAGGAAACAGAAGAGGATTAACAAAGGTCTTGTATCTTGAATTTTTGCATAGAATATATTCTTGTAACCTTTTTGCACCACTCCAATGCCTCCCCTATTAACTTTCCAATCTTGATCAGCCTCCATAACCTACAAACTTTTAGTTTCTTAGTACACTGAAAATGGCACAATGATGCCGAAACATGTTTGTAAATTCTACTAAATACTGTGATATTTTTTGACTTATATCCTAGTGTTTTTCATTATGGATTAACAACGGAATGAGAGGAAAGGAAAGACGAGGAGTAGCCAAGGAATAAGAGAAGAAGAAAGACGAGGAGATGAAGAGGAGGAAGACGAAGAGAACAAGAGAAGAAGGACGAAGAAGAGGTGAGGATGTGGAACGGGTTGAAAGCGCAAGCCCAGGAGACCTGGGAACGTTGGAGGAAGAGGAGGAGGACGGGAGGCAAGAGGAGGAGGAGGAGGAGGAGGGGGAACAAACGACGCCGGGTCTAGGAGCGTCGCGACGCGTCAGTCGACGTGCAACTGTTGAGCGTTAGGCGCGCGTGAGAGAGGCCTTGCTTCGAATCTCGAAAAAATAGAAAAGTTTTTTTGGGAGAAAATTCGCGCACACCGGTTGAGCGTGAAGTGACTTTGAAAACCGGTCGATTTGAAAAATCTGTTGTATCGGTATATTATTGGTGGTAGCGAACTAATTTGATTAGATTGTAAGTATTATTGTTATCACTTCTAAAAGATTTTCAGTATTTGTTAATACTTTTATCAGATTGTGAGAATTTTTACAACTTTGATTAGATTGTGAGTATTTTTAATGTGTTTTTTGAAAATAAAAATTTACGCACTGAAACCTGAATTTCTTATAATCAGAAGTAATGAAGTATCTGTTTGAAATACTTATGCTGTATTTTTTTGTTTATTTTATTTATTTTGTACCTGTTTGAGTACGTTGATTCACCTGGAATGAATGGTAATTCCTTTCTTCTATATTGGATTCATATTCAGTTTTTCCACTTGAAAAGATAATTGATTGATAGAGGATTTCTAGAGGTTTGGGCGTTCTTTTCTATGTTTTTCTTCTGTCATCTTATTTCTCTCATACTATTATTATGTTTTGTTTAAGCTATTTCTTGTTTATGTTATGTAGGATGTTCTATTTACAATGGATTTTGTAAAGTGTTCTTTTCTGAATTCTGATAACGTGATAACATTTAACAATAAAACATAGAAAAATACTCGTAGAAGTAGAACAATGAAACAATAATAGGCAAGTAAAGCTTTTGATAAATATACAGTATTTGCTTTTCCTTGCCTTGATTCTTAATGGATACAATATTAATCCTGAAGTAAGGACAGCTCTATTTTAAAAAGTATCAACACTTGAAAAAAGTGAACCTGGAGTAAATAAATAAATGTATTTTAATCCCTCTCTAATTCCCTCTCCATTATGATAATTAAGTACCTGTTATTTTCTATCACGATTGACAAATCTTTTTTCACTTTTTTCAGTTGCTGAAGCATCATTCGCTAACCAATTAAAAAACATCTCAAAGACGGTTCATCCAACAATGTAATGAATACAAACTATCATACTATAAATCAGTGTTTGCTATTAGCTTAATGTGTGACAAAACCTTTAGTGAAGCATAGAAAGTTCTCTTTCAAAACTCCAGTTTGACATTTCTTGTTAGTGTTAGAATTAAGCATTGTGACTTTGAAACTGACCGCAAATTGCATTTTCGAGAGCGCTGTTTCCTGACCATCCAGAGAACTTCAAAAATCGTTTTGGAAACAACTTCATCGTGGCTGGTGAGTATTGAAAACAATCATAAACTCATTTATTCTTATAAACTGATGTGAAATGATATTGCTAAGATCATAAAATAATTTGTTTTTGATCATTTGATGAGGTTGATTGATAGGCATTGAATTAATCGGAATATATTCTCAACATTTATCTATTGATTTGATTGTAGTAGAGTTGGCATAATATTGAATTATTATTTTCAATTCATATACAGAATAATATGTACATGCGTTTTTACACAGAATAATATCGGGTGTCCCAGTCAAACCTGCATTTTTGAAAGGACTGTAAAAAAATAAACGGATGAATATTTCAAAATTATCTTGTAATCTTAATTTACATTAACTTGAAAAGAACCAATAAAACACATTTGAAAAAAATACTGTTATATTTTCTCATTTTTCTTTTTTTTTCTTTCATGGGTTGATAGAGGTAGAGAGATATGTCCACAAATGTGGGATCTTTAGATCCTTAGAGGTTAAGAAGCATTTCAGAAACAGCACTCATATATTTTTCATTTCCGATTGAGACATTGTATAGGCTATTCCTGAAAAATGCCCATCGTTTTAAGCGATTGTCAATTTCAGTACCGGTATTAATGAATAAATATTTGTATAAATAAATTAATTGATTAATTGATTCCAGTAGAAATATCTCCACATTTCTCCATTCTCACAAATCAAAGTAACACATTTTCATCTATTTCATATTTTATAATCTTCTCAATCTTGGCGACACCACCTTTCTCAGCTTTCAAAACTGATTCTCGATTTTGAAAAAGATTATTTGCCAAGGTTGGGGTCACGGGGCCAAAACACAACTATATCTCAACTGTAGCCAACTGAAACTATAGTAGCTATAAACTTTAACTCGGACCCAGCCAACTATAACTATATTTATTTCAGTTTTTCGAGTCTCGACTTACTTTGAAATCGTAAATTTTGAAAGTTGGCGCGCTCACTGAGCTGAGTGTTGTCAGACGTTTTTATTAAAGAGACGCGAATATATAGAGAAGCCAACTTTGCCAAATTTCACAGACGTCATTTCCTGTGGCAGAGATCTGCTAAGTTCTAGAAAAAGTGAGGATTAAGTGACAGAAAATTATGTAAAAATTATTTTTCTCATTGCTAGATAATGCCTAGATACCCAAATTATTTTTCTGAATCTAATGGCTAGTTTTCACGATTCTAGTAGACGTTCTACTTACTGGAGGCAGGTTACCAGAAGCCTATCTACTCACCTATAAACCAGTGACCTGCCTCCAGTAATCAGAACGTCTACTAGAATCTAAAAACCAGCCATTAAGCTTTTATAATAGAATTTATTATCAATCATGGAAATAGTTATGAAGTGGAACAAGAGTGTGACAGGAAATGATGACGGTAAATGATACGAGTAAACAAGTAGAATACAAGACAATACGATATATTGAAACAATCAATATAATATTGATGTATTCCTCATTAATAATTGGAACCTACTATACCTTGTTCTTGGTTCAGAAAAGTTATACAATATATCATTGTTGAAGAACGTTTCTATACAAAGTAAAACGTCTTTTTTATATCTATAATCGATGAGCCTACTACAATCTCATTAGGCTAATAGATGCTTCCTCGAGAATTTACCTGCTTTAGAAGAATAACTCAAACATGGTCCACTCTCTCTTCCGTCTCACCTATCCACCACTCTTCTCTCCCATCTCTTTCCAAGTCCGAGATTCCATTTATTTTTATCGTCACAAATAAAAAGCAGCTAGAAGTTTTCGAAGTTGGAGAAATAAAACACTGCGTGATAAGAAAATCGAGGGAAAGAAAATGGAGAGAGGGGAGAAGAGTAGGAGGAAAAGGAAATAAAAGAGAGAAAGAGAAAATAGTAGAGAGTGCAGTGGAGAGAGAGAGAGAGTGCAAGGAGAGGAGAGAATAAAAATTCCTCCACGGCGGAAATTTTATGGCGCTCTTATGAGTGGCCAATTTTCCACGTCAGTTTTTTTCCTACACTTAAACCGACAGTCCTACTATAGAAGAAAATGTTCTGAAAGAAAAATTTCACACTGGAATAGTGTCTCAGAATGCGGAAAATGGAAAGGAAAACTGTATATTGTAAAAGTTAATCGTTTTCCCCTCTTTTTCTCATTTATTTTCCTTGGTCACCCCTCTTATCGTTCTGTCTACCTGAGTCTCCTTCTTTCCGGTGACCTGTCAACGGAGAATACGTAGAAAAATGAAATGAGGAAGATAATACGTGAAATAAGAGAAAAATTTGAAGAATAAAATGAAAATGAATAAAATATGATTATGGAAGGAATAGAAGACGCAATTACTGTTATGAACGGTATTTATACAATAATATTATTAGGAATGCGGCAATACTTCAAATTCATTTTAAATGCATAAGCTTTCCCATGTTAGATTTCCAGTTTTATTGCGCAAAAATTCCGCTATCGTAGAAGCGGTCAACTTTGATATCCCCACCACCTACGTGCACACAGCGAATATGAATCTGGATTTGAATTACTTTATCTTACCATTAGAATCAGTTTCAACGAATATAACAGCTTAAAAGCCCCTGCGCCCACTAAGCAACTGCTATCTGATTTCAGTCAGCAACCCAGCGTTGCCAGATGACTTTGGCTGATAGGTTAGATTACCCGATTACCCGAAAAACAGTCAAATGTCATCTGGCAACATTGGGTTGCTGACTGAAATCAGATAGCAGTTGCGAAGTGGGCGCAGGGGCTAAACCACTACCGTACCGCATTATTTGTGCCAGGAAATACTTGTTTCAACAAATTCAGGCTATACATGGTTTACAAATACGTATCTAGCTTTTATTTCATCTCAGCGTATACGGGCGAATCGTGACGTCACGCTATAAGAACTTTAGCCTGCCGGCTGCAAAGCCAGACTTGTTGAAAAATGCATGCGTGAAAACGTCCCTGAATTCCCTGAACAGTTGGCCTGAGGTTACCTGCTTCTGCTTCTGCTTCAGCCTCACTGCTCTGTGGTTGCTGACTTATTCACCAGGCCCCGTGTTCCAACACAAACTTGTTACGTCATTACTCTGCCGATATGTTTCTGTTTCCTGTTCTCGTATTTCTACTGCACTGCTCCACTATTTCCCCTCCGAAGCTAGAGATTGCAAAATACATCGGTTAAAAATCTAGATAAATAATAATAATAATAATTCCGTGTAACCTGGCTGGCTCAGGTCTGGTGTCAGAGTTTTCAGGTCACTCCTGATCAGTTCAGGGTCTCTGACGTGACTTAACGACTGTAAAAATCTAGATAATATTATTACTTGTTGATGTTGTGGAACTCCATGATGAAATAATACACTGAATTAATGATATTGTCAATTTCATTATTTTATTGTTAACAGCACTGGACCACTGGTGAAGCCTAAGGCTAGGCGTACACCGATTAGTCAAGACAAGACGAGATTAGTCACGTTTAGTCACAGTAATTCACATAGTTGCTTAGGAAGCAGCACACACCGATGCAATGACTAATCGGTGTGTGTTGCTTCATAAGCAACTATGTGAATTCTCTTCTTTTGGTATTCAACCCTGAGGTTGGTTTGCAGCAGTGCGCCATTCTTCTCTTCTATCTGCTTTCCTCTTCATTTCTTGATAGGTACTGCAGCCAACGTCATTCATGATTTGTTGCAGGTATGACATCCTTGGTCGTCCTCGGCGGTTTCTTCCCTCTATCAATCCTTCAGCTATTATTTTAAGAAGGTTTTCATGCCTCAAGATGTGTCCCATCAGTTTATCTCGCCTTGTCTGAATATGTCTCCATATTGTTCTTCTTTCTCCCACTCGTCTCAGCACTTCTTCATTCGATACTCTATCCCTCCAGCTGACCCTTATCATCCTCCTATAGCACCACATCTCCAAGGCTTCTATCCTTCCTTTCTCGTTAGCTCCCACTGTCCAAGTTTCACACCCATATAGTGCAACTTATTTCCAAGTTGATGTTGTTGCTGGTGAATAGGGTTTTCTTAGTGTTGAACGCTATCTTGGCTTGCTGGATTCTGCTCACAATCTCCTTTCTGCTTCTTCCATCTCTTGTGATTTTACTTCCCAGATAGTTGAACTCTTCAACCAACCCAAGTTCTTCACTTCCAATGTTTATTCTTGGAGCCTCGTACTCTTCTTCTGAGGTGCAGATCATCACTTTTGTCTTTTTCCGATTAATTTTCATACCATAGTCATCTGATAAAATATTTTCCATTACGGTAAGAATTCCCTGCAGTTCTTCTTTTGTCTCTGTTACAACAGCAATATCATCTGCATATCGTCTGCATGTCTATCTTTTTGTCCGTTAATTCTGATGCCAGTCCTGGTATCTTCCCTTATTCTTTCTATTGCATCTTGGATGTAAGCTATTGAATATGAGAGGAGAAAGAGCACATCCCTGCCTCACACCTTTCCTGATTTTTGCTTCCTGCTGCTGATGACAATTCCTGATCACAGCTACCTCCTCTTTATAGAAAGTATATATTACCCGCATATCCTTGTATTTTAGTCCTGCTTTTCTAAGCATTGAACATTCTTGCCATATAACACTGTCAAATGCTTTTTCTAAGTCAACAAATGCAATATACGTTGGCTTGTTCTTCCTGGTTTGTTTCTCAATAAGAAGTCTCAGTCCCAAGATTGCTTCTCTTGTTCCTGAACCTTTCCTGAATCCAAACTGATCTTCACTCAGCATATCTTCCACTTTTCCTTCAATTCTCCTTTGTATAATCTTAAGAAGTATTTTGGAAGCATGAGATATTAGGCTTAGGGTTCGGTGTTGTTCGCATTTTGTAGCTGATGTTCTCTTTGGTATGGGAACCATGATGCATTTCTGGAAATCTGTTGGGAGCTCCCCTGTATCATAAATTAATCTAATCAGTTTCAGCAGAATCAGTTTCATGTTCTCACCAGCATTCTTAATTAATTCTGCAGGAATGTCATCTACTCCCATTGCTTTATTGATTGGTAGATCCTTGATTGCCTTCTCAAATTCTGCTTGTAGAATGTAGTCTCCCAAGTCATCTTCACTTGTTTCTACTGTGACTAAATGTGACTAATCTCGTCTTGTCTTGTCTTGACTAACCGGTGTACGCCTAGCCTATCTTTGTCTCTACTCTTCAGCCGTCAGGAGCTCAGACGCGAGCAGTATACTACTGTTCTACCAATCACTAGACTCCTGTACTTTTATTACTACAAGATAATTACTTAATAATACAAGTATTATTATTACTTCTATACTTTATTGAATCCTCTCATCCATTGAATAGATTAGAACTAAAAAAGATGATAGAAACATTTCTGTCATGAAAGACAAGGAAATACAAAATAGAAACTAAAAATGTTGCAACAATTAGTTAAATGTCATTTCAGACACTTGTCAACTAACATTAACATACACAAGCCACCCATGCACTTGTCCAAAAACAACCTTCAAGAACAAATCGATACTTACTAGCTTGTCTGTGATACAAATACACCACCTTCCTCTATTTATTTTTGTTTTATCTATTTTTATATTTTATTTATCCTCCATCATCGCTTGTCATAAAACCCGGTCAGCTGTTACTTTTTAACGCCCGATGTTATGATTTTGGCACTTGTCACTGGTTTCTTTCACTTAATTTTAACTACAGTTATTTCTGTAACCAAGGTCACAGTCTGTTCGTGTCTCTCGGAAGCTGTCATAAATAACATGAGTGATGACTGACAAAATGTTTTTAGGACTGGTGTAACATTTCATTCATCCGAATAAAATGTGCCCGCTCATTCATAGTTTAATTCCATTGATACATTCTGAATGTTGCTTTGTATTAATTGTAATGTCCCTTGACTCATAAAGTTTGATCCACTGATTGACTCACGAATATCGAATTGATATCGCTGATATCACAAAAATAATAAATCAACAGTTTTTTAATTAACTGTTGGAAATTAACAACAATGAATATCACATGGGAAGAATAATGATGTGTTCATTAATCAATAAAATGCATTTTATAGTATCTTTCCACAATACTATTAAATCGTTATGCTCAATAATTTGCAAATATTCAATCAACAATTTTATAAGGTTACTGGCTTTAAGATTAACATCTATTAATAAATTTATATACTGTAGAAAAATAGTTTCTAAAATCCACTACTGAAACATACGACTTACAGGCTCCGTATCACTTACGTAATACGGACACGTATTACTTACGTAATACGGACAACATAACTTAACAAGAAAATCATACCTGAGGTATCTTCATTTTAAAAATAGCATTTAATCAATTTTTTTGTTAACCTGCATTTAAAAAAAATCCTAGGTTAGTAATTGAGCTTTTAAAATGTTTGTTATTGTACGAATCTATATAACGTAATATAAGATGATCTTATAACCTATAATACGTGCGATTCGCTTCTAAAATATCGTTTTACACGTTAGAAGTTGTATGGAAAAAGAAACCCCTATATTAGAGGAGATTCTCCTGTATAACGTGATTTATAACTTTCATGTATTATCAGTATTATTCTACATTGGATACACCCATGAACTTGTATGAATTTCACTCAATATTGTTAATTATGGTATAATATAACTATAATATAACTTGGGATGTATAAGGTAAGAAAACAATGCACCCAAAAAGTACTGATTATTTTTAAAATTATAGATAGGCTATTAAA
Source organism: Laodelphax striatellus (assembly GCA_017141395.1). Taxonomy (NCBI): domain Eukaryota; kingdom Metazoa; phylum Arthropoda; class Insecta; order Hemiptera; family Delphacidae; genus Laodelphax; species Laodelphax striatellus. The sequence continues at coordinate 590,463 of CM029541.1, read as the reverse complement.
TAGAATATTGTGCAATGAGGACAGGTGGATCTATCCGTAAGGGTCCCCCTACCAATAAAAAGTCATACGATAAAAAAAAATAGAATATAAAGTGAAACAACTTAAAATTCGAATAATATTGGGGCTTCATAAGCTAAGAATACAACTTCCGTATCAAGCGAGCAGCACTGTGCGGAACGATTTGATCCTCTCATCTACGCAATGTTATTCCACTCCCATTTAAACGCATGTTAAATCCCAGATATTTCCAAGCAGCTTTGTCGTGAATGATACGCTTGAACAAAGAGTGTATCAAGTGAGCAGTTCTTCGCGGAACTCTCCTATCTTCCCAATGCTTTTTCGCTCGGTCTTCCAAAAGCCTTCTAGTGCTAGATGATACGCAACGCAGAGCGCTGCAATGATTTTTCCAAAAAATCATTTAAAATAGTAAAACACGTGTAAATGAGTGGAATTAAACATCAATTCGTTCAGAAAAACTTGAATTTTCGTTCAATTTCCTTATTATTGGAAAATAGTCATTAGGTTTTAGTCGCAGACATCTTTTAAAAGTAAATTCAATCAATTTTGAAAGATTCCAAGACTCTAGTCGACTGTTAACTATTTTTACCTTATTACGTATTGATTTGGGTTTATTCCCAATTAATTGGAAATCGCTATTTGATAAGTTTAATTTTTAATCAATTCTTTTGAAACAGATAGAATAATATATTATCATACCTGGAGCCTGGTTCAGAATACTCAGGAGTCACATATTACAGGAAACTACATTTTTGAAATTCATGTATTATAGGAAAATAGTTTCTAAAATCCACTACTGAAACACACGATTTACAGGCTCCGTATTTTTTATAGAATCAGCTATAATTCCTACAACAAAACTTGAGAAGAAAATCATACTTGAGGTATCTTCATTTTAATAATAGCATTCAATCAATTTTTTTGTTAAATTGCATTTAAAAAAATCCTAGGTTAGTTATTGAGCTTTTAAAATGTTTGTTATTGTACTAATTTATATAAAGTAATATTAGATGATCTTATAACCTATAATAATATATATGCGATTCGCTCCTAAAATATGGTTTTACACTTGAGGAGTTATATGGAAAAGAACCCCCTATATTAGAGGAGATTCTCCTGTATAACGTGATTTATAAGTTCTACATTGGATGCCATCATTTTTAAACAAATCAACAAACTAACAAACCATTTTCTATATATTATTTTCGATTTTCAGCTTATTATTCCTATCACATCTAGTAATAACTAAACCTTAGACCATGTATAGAATTCTATACATGGTCTAAGAACTAAACTCTAAACATTTGTGTGTCTATATGCTCTAAAATACGATAATTAATAGTCTATTTTTCATTTGATGAATGGAAGCATTTTATTTTAAATTTTGATCTTCAATATAATCAGTTCTTCACATTCGGTAGCAGTGTTTTCTCCATGGCAGTAGCCTATATCTTCTATATTATTAGACTACAATAATGTATCACAAAACTAAAATGTGATTCATTCTATTTAATCACCTGGATTGTGAATGAATTATTGCGTCATTACAACTTAATACAGCTTTCTACAATGTTTGAATTCAGAATGTATGATACACTCCATCCACTATAATACTGTATAGAGATATGAGATTTGTATAATGTTTTCTGTGTTAAGAACATTAGGCTACGATACTGGGCTAGACTCAGAAAATTACAATATTATTATAATAAATTGGAGAAATTTCTCTGAAGAAAATAATTGGGACATTGTAGAGCATCAATTATAAGAGACCTCAAATTCCAATTACAGGAGGAAAATATCAGTTGCAAATAATTTTACAATCTACCCTCACAATTTTCTTCCATTTTCATTGCATGGAATTGATAATAATCCCGTGCTTGGTGAATCCCATTAGTGATAATTCATGTTATAATGTGAAAATATGAATGAATGATCCGTACAACATTGAAATGATATTTCGAATTCCATCATCAACCACTATATTTAATTTCAGAACTATTAATATAATATTATTTTCATTTTTGTTTTTTCAACACGTAAATGATATAACAATTTAGTCTACTCATCATTACCAATAACTTTTGAAATTCATTCCCAAACATCATCATTTATTATCAAACATAAAAGCTTGGTTTCAATATTCGAAAATCGGCAGCCAAAAACGCATCCCAATCAAACGTTAATTAACAATTTTATGCCCACATCCAGTATGTTCATTTGTGATGTTAATTTGAAATTCAACCCGAAAATTATTCTCCAGCAAGGTGTTTATCGACAGCAAATTACCACTGCATCAATTTTTTACGACTTGATGCAGAATTTAATCGACTGGCATAAATTTTTATTCGCATCGAGTCACTGCTGCTATGTTGCCAATTTTCAGCAAGTGTCGATATCTCCATCCATGTTTATGGAGCCATCAAAGGATGTGATATGATATCGTTACCACTGCAGATAGGAGCGGCTTTATGGCACACGCCATAACTTTATGGACGCCATAAAACTGTTGCTCCATAACTGTATACTTACTTCATAACTGTATGAGTGGTGGTGTATCTAGACTCAAGTTCATGGCTTTTTGCCTTCAAATGTAACATCTTTTCGGTCTTCAAGAAGAGTTTCAGACTGGAATTTGTTCTGCGTATTCGAGTATAATCAAACGAGGCTCTGTTATCTTTACTTCTAGAGTGTTTGTGTGTATCTTCACCTATCTATACTCCTTACTACATCATCATTTTATTTTAGTTTTACATTATTTGCCAAATCTTCCTTCATATGTATTATTGTGGTATATTTTTTCCAACATTGTAGCCTACCCTATCATTCCCATATTGTTTCATAAATTGGGATTAGACGTTGATGATGTGAATAACAATGCTCTCTATAACATAGGATATTCATAGAAAACATAAATTACAACGTTCATCACAATATTATACGTTATAACATGCATAATATAATGTAATGTAGATAGCATTAGGCCTACAAAAATTGAGAAACCCTTCAGTATGATACGAATGGTAAGAAAGAAGATTAGATCTTGTCTCAAAATGGAAATATGAAGAGATTAGAATGAGATAAGAATGAGAAGAGAGTTATAAGGAAAAGAAAAGATAAAGAGAACGAGAACAAAAAGAGAAGAGGAAGAGAAGAGAAAGAGAAGAGAAACAGAAGAGAGAGAGAAGAGAAAAAGAAGAGAAAGAGTAGAGAAAGAGAAGAGAAAGAGAAAAGAGAGAAGAGAAAGAGAGAGAGAGGAAGAGAAGAGAGAGAAGAGAAAGAGAGAGAGAAGTGAAAGAGAAGAGAAAGAGAAGTGAAAGAGAAGAGAAAGAGAAGAGAAAGAGCAGAGAAAGAGAAGAGAAAGAGCAGAGAAAGCGAAGAGAAAGAGAAGAAGGAATAGAGAAAAGAGATAATTGCTCAGGCTTAATTTTAGCAGCTCACGATTTAATGAGAGGCGTTACGTCATCAACAGTGGCCTAATGAGAGTTTGCTAGTCCCCACTCTTCCATGAACTTCATCCTTTTATCATCTTGCTTCCAAAATCCCAATCCTCCCTTCCCCCCCTTCATCCTCTTTCTTTGCATCGTTCTTCTTCATTTCAAGCCCTTTTCACATCATCATTGGGATCGCGCCACTCCTCAACCCTAACTACGATATGGCACCTCATCATAAAGGTATTAATCCATCTGAATTCTTCAAGTATTTCTACAAAGATTTTGAACTCCAATTTTCACTTATCTAGGCTCCTATAATCTTTCACTTGAACTATTGCACTTTCGTCTTCATTTGTTTTTCATTTTCTACCAGTCATTCTTTTTACGAACATCTGTCCTTATCTTCACCTCTTTTCAACGATGTTTTTCATGTGATCTATTAGTTATCTCTTATTTCTTTATTTATTCATCCTTCCTATCATATTTTCATTCTCCAGCTCTTCCTCCTCATCCTCCTCTTTCTCCTCTACCGTCTCCGCCTCCTCCTTCCCATCAATCTCCACCTCATTCTCATCCTCTCTCCTTCTCATACTGTCTATACTTGAGTGTTGATTTCTCCTCATATCCTTCTCCATCATCTATATGTCCCTCCTCCATCTTCCCATGTTGCTATTTTATATTAAATAACGTCATTTCCTCTTGTCTATCCCTCCTCACCTCATTTCCTCCTTATCTCATGTTTTGTTCTCCTGTAATTAATATTTTTAAATGACCTCCTCTTCTCCATTCTCTCTCTCTCTCCTCCTTCTCCTATTTCCCATCAATCTCCACCTCCTCCTCTTTCTACTTCTCCTCCTTCTCTTTCAACCCCTTCTTATTCTTTTTCTTCTCCTCACACATGCTCCTTTTCCTCTTCTTCTTCCTCCTTGTCCTCCTCCTTCCCATCAATCTCCTCTTCCTCCTCCTTCTTCTTCTCCTCCTTCTCCTCCCATCCTCCTTCTTTTTCTTCACTTCCACATCCTCCTTTTCCTCGTCTTCCTCCTCCCTCTTCTTCCTCTTCTTTCTCACCTCCTCCTCCACCTACATTCTTCTTCCCACCTCCTCTATACCTTTCCGTTATCCCACTCTTCTCATTCCAACCCCTTCTCAACCGGTCTACTTCTTGACTTTAATTGAAAATTAATTGGGTCGCCGTAGTCGGGTGAAGGGTGGCCTCTGGCGGACTATGAGCGAACTAAGCGATGATAATGATGATAAGGATGAGCCTCTTCAATAATTATTACTGCAGCCTCCCTATAGATAGTAAGATGAAGGCCGGGTATTGAAGAGCATGATGTATGGAGCTTTTGAAAGTTTAAGTGCCTCTCAAGTGTGCTGTATTGATGCGTCTGGTCGAGTGTTCAGCTAAATCCAGCACAAAACAGTCTATATTGGCATGTGAACTATTTTCATATTTCTAAGACAATTTTCCCATAATATAATTATTGATAATGTTGTATGGTAGATTGAAGTTGAAGTAGCTCTCAAGAGTTGTCTCCTCCTGCACCTTCTCCTAAACCTCCACCTCCCCTCCTCCTCCTCCTCCTCCTCCGCTCCCTCCTCCACTTCCTTCTCCTCCCTCTCCTCCTCCTCTCCTCCTCCTCCTCCCCCTCCTCCTCCTCCTCTCCCCCACACTAACAAAGAGACCTTTATTGATGAGTCCGGTCAAATCTGCAAGTTAAATAAATTCAACAAGTTACTAATAATGATTCAAGTTATAAATTCAACAATAAATAATTTGTGTACGTATTAATTAATTTGATAAGCTTTTCTGATATTTCTAGGGTATATCATAAAGGTCTTTCACAAATACTTATAATAATTAATGTGAGGTAGATCCAACACAAAACTATACATCCTATATATTAAAGTTGTGAACTATTTTGATATTTCTAGGGCATAATTCAGAGATACAGTACCTCACAAAAGGCAGATAATTAATAATGCTTCATGGAAGTTTGAAGTTGAAGTAGCTCTGTCTACTTGTTGAAGTATATTACCTTTATTACTGCGTCTGATCTATTGTGTTGGAAAATCTATGCACATGGCTGTTTACCTTATCCTACGTTATTACAAGTTGAAATATCTGGATAATCCAATTATTAGAATAGTTGAGGAAAGTTATAGTACACAGTTGAGTGGTGAACAATTTTAATAATTCAACATGAATAATATTATTAGAGGCTGAAGTTGTAGCAAATAACATTTTAATAACAATTCCATTGTATGGAAGTTCAAAGTTGAAGTACGGTAGCTCTCAAGTGTGCTGCCTTTATTGATTACTTTAATCGGATGGATACAGTCAAGCCCAGCACGAAATCGAGCCATTCTCAATTTCCTTAGGCTAGGCGTACACTGGTTAGTCGAGACAAGACAAGACGAGATTAGTCACGTTTAGCCGTTTAGTCTTCACATGTTGATGAAGCAACACACACCGATAAGTCATTGCATCGGTGTGGCTCATAAGTAACTATGTGAATTACTGTGACTAAACGTGACTAATTCGTCTTTGTCTTGCACGCCTATATAAGGCCCTACATCTTAGTCACAATACAAGAAGAGATTAGTCACGTTTAGTCACAGTAATTCACATTGCTAATGAAACAGCAAACACTGATGCAATGACTAATTGGTGTGTGTTTTGCTTCATACTGTGTGAATTACTGTGACTAAACGTGACTTGACAATATAAGATGTGTAATCACTTTGAATACTAGTGAATAAACCGAGTCAATAACTAACGTATCGAGTACAAAATAATAAGAGAATATAATTCATAGCGACGTCCCCTTTGATCCTTCGCTGTCGGCTCTTCCTATAATATTATTGTAAAGCAGAATTTATCAAGCAGCGACCACATAATACAAATTATGTGGTCTAATACAAATATTATTATTTGTATTATGTGGTCGCTGTTACCAAGCTTCGGATTGTTCACGTGAATTTTTTTGACTTTGTTTTGACACTGTGTCATAACACGTCAATCATTTATTGACAATAAAATGATTTGATTTGAATAGTTGATAAATAGTGAATGAATTGGTATAAATAAGGACAAACTGTAAGAATTTTTCACTGAAATAGCCAAGCATCACAATCACTTTCATGAAACTTGAGGAATTCATAACACAGCCTATTCCCAAAACCATGGAAAACCAACAACTTGTGAGGTCTACTGTGCTCGCTGAGAAAACAAGTTATTGAAATTTCAAAGTTTTGCCTCATGTTGAGTGCTGAGGCTGGTCAAAGTTTTTTAATAATAAATATATATAAAAGCACACACACTCATATGAGTCCTCAACGCAGGCGAATCCTCATACGCTCACACACACACAATGTCCACGATACAACAGTGTGTTCAAGTGTTCCAAAGCCCATGTGTGGGACCATTTCTTGGATAAAAGGGGGGAATTGAGGGATTTGGGGGAGTTTTGAGGGGTTTTTCTTGAGGGCGAGGGAAGGAATTTCGTGTGCATACGACTTCCCAAATGTATTCCAGAATGCGTATATAAAAGCTAACTCACTCCTTTCTCGTGGAGTGATTGAATAGCGTTAGTTTGCTATATTTTTTCTTTCTCCTTCTCCCATCTACGCTCTCTCTTCCATCTTTCCTCTTCCACGTTCTTCGTCAGCCTTCTTTCCTCCTCCGTTCATCAACCTTCTTCCTCCGTTCATCACGTCCTCTTTCTTAATCCTTTCTTTGTTATTTCCTCAATAATAATAATCATTTCTCGGATATTTACTTCATTTACTGGTTCTCCTTTTGGATATTCTCTTTCCTATTCTTTTCCATCGTTATTTCTTGTGTCTCATTGAATTTTCTTGTATTTTTATTCTATAGTATTGAACTTATTATTCTACTATCCTATTCACATCTATTCAAATCCCATTCACATCTACTCAAATCTTCAAAGTCTTTATTAAAAAAATTGTTATAAGTTATAATTTATTATTCTTGGACGTCCTATCTAATAAATCTTCTTCTCATTCACCTTCCTCCACGTCATCAATTTCTGAAACCTTTATTCACCACTTTTCTCTTACTTTATTTTTATCTACTTATCCAGTCCTTCTATTACAATCTTCTGTTTTTGCCTATCCTTCCATTGTCACTTAATTATTTTTTGAAATGTACTTTTTAACTCCCTAGTACACTCCATCCGCATCATCTCACTACTATCCACTTTTATCTTATCCTCTCTCACTATCCTATCTTCTCTTTTTCTCTCCCACTTTTCACTCTTCTTCCTCCTCATCTCCTTTCTCTGTTTCTGCTTCTTCTACAAGTCTACACTTTCTTCAAATCGTCTTCTCTCTCTTTTCACAACTCTTCCTGGTTGAGTGTTGATGGAAATATCCTTCTATCCTTCTCCAAGTTTATATGTCCAAACGCCGCCATTTCGTGTAGATGCAAAACCATGGTGCAATGAGTTTGATTTTTAATGACGTTCATTTCAACATAAATATATCATTAACTAGAACCCAAGTCGACTTCAACAATCTTGAACTTACACATATTTCCATTTAAATCTCCTTATCTCATGTTCAGTGAATCCGATACTGTAATTACTATTTTTAAAAGACTCTTATTGTAATAACTATCATGACCTAGAATTAAGCGACAAACTTTGTAATCTACATGAATAAAGTGAATATTCTATTCTATTCTATTCCTCCACATTTGTCCATCATCTACTCGCTATGTTCATGTTTTCGTATTTCACCTCCTTTCTCGTTTCATTCTTTCCATTTTCTCTCTCACCTCTCCCTCTTCCATCTCTTGTGAATATGTGTTTGTACTTGAAGTGCATAGCCAGGGAAAATCCTGTCCTCCTCGGAAAAGTGGAAAAGTTTGTTATTGAGTTTTCTAAGGAAAGATTTCAATTGCAAAAGGAGTCAGAGTGATTTTCTCGTTTCATATTCGCCCTTCTTTCCTCTTCTTCCTTTTATTCTTATTTTCTCCTCCTTCTTCTTCTTCTTCTTCTCCTTCTTCCTCATCCTCATCGTCACCTCTTCTTACTTTTTATCATATTTTGTCTCATTCCTTCACTACGAGTCTCAGTGAACTCACATCTCTTCTTCAATTTTCAATATACAGTATATATTTTTTCAAATAATTTCCTTCAAAATTATTCAATAAAATATTCTCAATAATAGTATTCAATGAACTTTTTTCTCAGCTGAAGCCACTCTAATAGTTATGCTTTTGTTTTTATGCCCACATCAATCCTCAAATTTCTCGTTAGTAATGGAGTTATTTTAATAGATTAATGAGCTTGTAGATTTATGTAATCTTCACTCCAACTCACTACTTAGTAGATGGACAATAGAATTTAAAATTGATCATAAAATATTAATAAATTAATTTATCGATTCTCTTTAAGCTCATCAGTGTTCATAACTCATCCTTTTCAACTTAGAAATAACGACAGCAAAACAAGGAATTCTTCCACGGAAAATTACTTAGCTATGGAAAAATACAGACAGAGATGAAAAATCTTCCATGGAAAAGTACACAGGTATGGAAAAATACTGGCGAAGATAACAAAAAAAATTCACGGAAAATTACTTAGCAATGGAAAAATACCAACAGAAATAACAAAAAAATATTTCATGGAAAAGTACACAGGTATGGAAAAATACTGACTGAGATAAGCTACAAAACAATTCACGGAAAATTACTCAGCAATGGAAAACTACCGACAGATATAACAAAAAAAAATCTTTCATGGAAAAATACAGGTGGAGATAACAAAAAAAATCACGGAAAATTACTCAGCAATGGAAAAATACTGATAATTAATTAATTTATTAAAAAAGATATTAATAAAGCAGGTCTTTTTCCGCTGAATGTGATTCATTCATGAGAATCAAAATCGCGTCCCGGTAGTTCGGAACCCACGTAAAGCTGTAGGTCCACTCATCTCTCATCATCATCCGTCCCATTACCCACGCACAAGCTGAGAGCTTATGTGGGCATCACCACAACAAAAAAAGATGGATAAATTTGAGGCTCTAGGACTTTGTGATCGAATAAATATTAAATTCGAATTGCAATTTATCGAATAGAATATGTGTATATGGAATAAATATTATGTAGGTCGAATGAAAACTGAACTTGATAACAATGGAAATTGCAAAATACTTGAATAAATTATTGGATTACCTGTTGACACTGAACAGAATTGACCTGACCTGCATTACTAAACTATAAACAGCTTTCAACAGAATAGAACCAATAGCAAGCGGATATTAGCATATAGATGAGATGAGAGGAGTTCTAATTATTCTCCATTTCAACTTCAATTATTTCCTCTGTATTTGTTACTTCATAAGCTTGCCGCATTCTAATTACCACATTATTGTAATTGCATACAAATGGCGATTAAATTCTACCTAAATGGTGAACTTGAAATAGCCTTGACATTGGATAATTATGCTTTTATTCTTTCACTGAATCTATTTAATGGAATTTAAAATAGTAGTCATTTATAGTTTCTGTATACAGCATACAGCTTTACTTATGTTCAGTCAATTAATGGCATTTATTTCTCCATTTTGCATAAGACCCTACCGTCCTCTTCAAAATATTATAAATTAATATTAATAATGTAAATCTCTTTATTGTTATCTCTAATATTTGGTTTATGACCTAAACATTTGGACTATTTATGTAACTAAATCTTGGAACTGAAGAAGTTTTTGGCATAAATATGCCTGTTTCTCTTTACTATTCGCATTTGTTTGATTGATGCAAAGAAGAAACTGCTCGAGTATATAAACTCGGGGCAGTATATAATAAAGATATAAGATAATTAGAATCTTTTTATATTACTTTATTTAATATGTTTTATTTATATCGGAATTTCTCTAATTCACCCATACTTCCTCCATGAATATTCTGTATTACAATATCGTAGTCTACATTGTCAAAATAAAAATGATTCGATTTGAAGATGGAAGGAAATGAGATAAAGCAACTATTCAATAAAGATATAAGATAATTAGAATTCATTTTTATTACTTTATTTAATATGTTTATGATTTAATTATTGTGATTCATTTTGTTGAATATTGTCCACATCAACAGATTGTCACCAAACACCATTGACGAGATCCCAGTAGTACAGCAGGATCCAATTAACTTGTCAAAAATCGGCTGATCGACGAGCATATGATCACAATACTTAACCTACAAATGCTGAATCTCGCAGATTATTGAAAAGGTATTTTAAAAAGTTATTCTTTGAAAGGTCTTCTTTAAAAAGGTCTTTAAGACTTTCAAGCCTTTTGATTATTGTGTCGAAATCACTGTTCGATTATTACTGGATCAGCTGATTTATGACAAGTTAATTGGATCCTGCTATATCTATCAGACAGAGCAGATGTCAAATCAAAACCTGGCACACCTTTTCCTGTTGGGAGATTTTGATCGATCTTTTGGCAGTCGGCGGCATTGCAGTGTGTACATGGCCTGTGCAGGTTAATGTCCCAAATACTATGACACACACTCGCGCCGTCTCACTTTGGCAGCGTCACTGGCATTCGGCCAGTTGGACCGCGCTAATGTCGGTCTACGAATGGGACAGACCCGGCCAACACTCTTTTATTCACTCACTCTTTAGCATCATCTTTCTATATTTATACATTTATCTATATTTATGGAATATATCTTCTCGTGATCCACATCATCTGCTCTGTCTGTATTTGTTTTCTATTCTTCTTGCCTAGTTTGATTTTGGTAGGTTTGAATAAGTCATTAAGTTAACAATTTGTTATCAGCTTCGTTGTCTATATTGAAATGAGCTTCACCAATAAATCAATAAATGATGATCATTTGAAGAAGTGAAATTCAATTCATCTCTCTATAATAATTATGTAACTTTTCTTCATCTACATTTCATCCTCTATCCATATCTATTTCTATAATTCTTGCCTGATTCGTCCTCTGTCCATTAAGTTGAATCAGAAATAATCTGATCTACTATTATATTGAGCACTATAAATCAATCAATAATACAGAATAATGATGAAGAGTGTGAATAATATTTTATTATTGATTATTTTTTAGTATTGATTTTATTCAAACAAGTCACTTGTATTAACCAATAATGTTTCACTCTCATTTCTTATAAAGAAGAAATAAACTTCATGATACCATCATAGAGAAGCAATACTCTCTAGTCTTTTACTTGTCTCTTACTAAGTCTGTTCTCTGTGATACCTTAGGTTAGGCGTACACCGGTTAGTCAGGACAAGACAAGACGAGGTTAGTCACGTTTAGTCACAGTACTTCACATAGTTGCTTATGAAGCAACACACACCGATTAGTCATTGCATCGGTGTGTGCTGCTTCATATGCAACTATGTGAAGTACTGTGACTAAACGTGACTAATCTCGTCTTGTCTTGTCTTGACTAACCAGTGTACGCCTAGCCATAGAGAAACTATAGACAGAAACTATAGATAGATAACCATCCATTCCTATACTGTGATGATACTTATCTTCCAGAGAAGACTAGTAGACTTAGCTATGTTAGCCTAGTAGACATAGACTTCAGCTATTTTCTATGATTGCACCACATTGTTCCTCATCATAAAGCCTATATCAGTATTCAAAATATTGGCAAAAGTAAGGAGATGACTGAAAATAATAATTATGTTACAACACACTGGTATTAACCTTTCAAACCATTGGCCACACTGTGATTATACAGTCTCTGTAGAAAAAAAACCAATATACTTCTCTCGATGAAGAATCAACTTGAATCAATTCATTGGAACTGTATTGGCGTGAAACCCGTAATAGTTTCCTACTGAACATTTACTTTGCAGGAAGGTGTTGAATATTCAAAAACTGCACAAGTACACAATATTCTCCAGCAATCAGTAGCCTTACAAAAAATGCACTGAGGGCCATTATTCTCAGCAGGACATGCGAAAAAGCTATCACACTTTCATGTTGAGGGCTTTCGCGTAGTGGGCTAAGCGTCTACTTTTACTCTGCGGTGTACAGGAGGAAGACTGGGTTCAACGAACCTTTTTGATATTTCATCCATGTAAATCATGAATAAAAGATAGTTTTTTTCCTGCTTCCACCATCCTACCTCTTCCGTTTTCCCTTCTCTACTTTCTATTCCTTTCCTTCTTTCTTCTTCTTCTTCTTCTTCTTCTTCTTCTTCTTCTTCTTCTTCTTCTTCTTCTTCTTCTTCTTCTTCTTCTTCTTTTCTTGTTCTTCTTCTTCTTCTTCTTCTTCTTCTTCCTTCCTTCCTCCTTCCTTCCTTCCTTCCTTCCTTCTACTTCTTCTTTTCTTCTTCTCCTTCTTCTCGCTTTTCGCTTCCCCTTCTTCTTCTTCATCAACTCCTTATTTTATTTTTAATTTTCTATTTCTTTGTTATAGTCACAAGACACACTTGTAATGAGCATAATAACAGATATAATCTATTCAACATTTCCAATTACTAATCAATAATCCAATTATTTGATTAGTTCATGATAATACTTAGTCAGTAAGATTACAATAATGTTGCAGTTGAATACTATGGAATCAAAAATCATGTTGAAAGTATCATCTAATTAAGTGTTTGCCTTTTTTCTTATCTTTTCTGTAAATGGACTCATACCTTTAAGCTATCATCTAGTAACTCATGATTACAAAACTATTCATCACATATGATTGGATGCACTTATGAACTTGTATGAATTTCACTCAATATTGGTTATTATGGTATAAATATATAACTTGGGATATATAAGGTAAGAAAACAATGCATCCAAAAGTACTGATTATTTTCAAAAATTATAGATGAGATAATAAGTAGAATATGAAGTGAAACAACTTAAAATTCGAATAATATTTGGGCTTCATAAGCTAAGAATACAACTTTCGTATCAAGCGAGCAGCTCTGTGCGGAACGATTTGATCCTCTCATTTACGCAATGTTATTCCACTTCCATTTAAACGCATGTTAAATCCCAGATATTCGCAAGCGGTTTTGTTGTGAATGATACGCTCAAACAAAGAGTGTATCAAGTTAGCAGTTCTTCGCGGAACTCTCCTATCTTTCCAATGCTTTTTCGCTCGGTCTTCCAAAAGCTTTCTAGTGCTAGATGATACGCAACGCCGAGCGCTACAATGATTTTTCAAAAAATCATTTAAAATAGTGAAACACGTATAAATGAGTGGAATTATACATCAATTCGTTCAGAAAAACTTGAATTTTCATTTAACTATCTTATTATGGAAATATAGTTAGTAGCTGGGAGTCACAGGCATCTTTTAAAAGTAAATTTAATCAATTTTGAAAGATTCCATCATTTTTAAACAAATCAACAAATTAACAATCTATTTTCAATATATTATTTTTGATTTTCAGCTCATTATTTATATTATAAATTCTCGTACTTTTCTTTTATGCTATTATTGAACAGAAATTTATTTCCTTTAAACTGAAAAGATCTAGTAATAACTAAACTCTAAACTTTAACGAAGATTACCAACATTTTTGTGTCTATACGCTCTAAAATACGCTAATTAATAGTATATTTTTCATTTGATGGTTAGAAGCATTTTATTTTAAATTTTGATCTTCAATATAATCAATTCTTTACATTTGGTGGCAGTGTTTTCTCCATAGCAGTATATCTTCTATATTATAAGACTACAATAATGTATCACAAAACTAAAATGTGATTCATTCCATTAATTCACCTGGATTGTAAATGAATTATTGTCATTACAACTTAATACAGCTTTCTACAATGTTCGAATTCAGAATGTATAATCCACTATATAATATTAATATGGCTGCATCAAAGAATGTATTCTTAAACACTTTGATTATTGTAAAAAGCTGTAATAAGGTACCTACCTATTCATTGCCAGTTCAAGTGCCTTAACAAAACGAATATTCGCGAATAGTTTCTCCAAACCAGAAACCGGAAGAATTTGAAGGTCGTATTCAGTAATTAAAAGCCAAACCTTATCGTAATCCAAATCAATTAAAACTAGAGACGAACAATAATCTGTTGTTTACAGTCTACCTACATTGTATCCGGTTCTATAAATTTTACATCTCAATTCTAGTAAAGTATCATGTCATTTGAAATGCCTTGTACAAAAAAGGATCTTACAAATATAATTTCAAGTTGTAATCTTTGCTGGAAGTGTCAATTATGTAGAAATAAATGTCTACAGTACTTCAGTTTTGTGTATGAAAGACGTGTTATCTTGTTATTTACTTCATAAAAAATTTATGATAAAATATAAGTAACGTAGATTATTTGCTTTTACATTATATGTAGTAATAAAGGGGGCGCCATCAGACCATTTGCCCAGGGCGCCAGACACCTAAAACCGGGGCCTGCATATGATACTTATAAATATTATGTTTGACATAACTTAGGCTATTTTATACAACATGTATTGAAGAAATTCAATCCGTTTGCCCTGGCGGCTCGTGTCGACGAAATAGGTGAAGTGTTTGTACAGTACAGTAAAAAGATACGGGCACTTCACCTCAAGATTACTAGACATTACTAGTTGTCTAGTAATCTTGACTTCACCTCACGAGCTGCCAGTGTCCGTTGGTCCGTTACGCCGCCAGATATCATTAAAACGATATCTTCCGGCAGAACCCATGCAACTAGAACCAATAAACGAATCTGACGTCGATCCTATGACGTCATTTTACAGTGGTTCAATAATTTGGTTTTTGTGCAACAGTTCGTGAGTCTACCAGTTCAGTTGTGTTCTAATTGTTTGGACAAACATCTGACACTAACGTCAATATTGTCAAGACTCGATAAAAACAAAATACTCAATCAAATTCCTTTTTTATATTTTTTATATTTTTAAAATACTCAATCATGTAACATTTGAGGGTTAAGTGTAAGAGAGGGCCGGCTGTGCTCTAAATTCGCCCTCCCAGGAAATAAAGGCAGCCAATCAATCAATCTTTATATTTTTCTAGCTTTATTCAAATATATTATAATCTCAATCTAACACCAACGTATGTTGTCAGAACTCGTCAATATTATTATGAAGCACTCAATCACTTTCTATTTTCGATTTTTTATAGTTTCATTCAAATATGTTCTAATCTCCGACCATCCAACCTTAATCCTTAATCAACTTCCCCAGTCGTTAAACACCCCCCCCCCATTATTCCACTCAATATATTGAGGGGAAAACCGTTGCCCCACCATTGTAAGCTGTTCCCAACAGTGTACAATGACCCTCCTTTGAGCGGTCACAGATTTCAGGAAATGATCTGGATTCTAATCATCGAAGTTCGTGGACAACTTTGATGAGCAACGCCCACGCCCAAGTTCAAGCATGAACTTGCCAAGTTGCGAGGACTTTGCTTGACTGAACTTAGGGGATTGGACTATAATGGTCATCCCCTAAGTCATTCTATGGATGAAGTTCTCTCGAGCTACTATTAAGATCGGGAATAATGAATTATCACGGGTTGAGTTCATTATAGAAAGGGTCAGTGTTTAGTAGTAAGCTGATTGAGTTTATAGAGTAGAGTATAGATTTATAAGTTAAATTTGTTTTATAATTTAAAGCTTCTCAAAATGAGTATAGTATTAAGTATAGTTTGATATTACATTGTTGATTGTTTGATGTTGTATTAAAAGTATAGTTTGATAGGCTGATTACAGTAGAGCGAGTTCAAAGCTGGTCTAGCAGCAGTGATTATTTGGTAATGCCCGTTCATGAAGGCTGAAGCGGAGAGACGAAAATATCACTTTTATCCACTGCATAAACCGGTTTTCGATGACATATCGCATTCCTCCCCGGAACGGATTTTGACAGAAACGGCCACTTATCCCGTCTTTTGGAGGAAACGAAAATCCGTCGTTCCCGATTGCCTAAGAACAGTTGTCATCTCTCATCATCACCCCTCTCATTACCCACGCACAAGCCTAGAGCTCATGTGGGCATCACCCTGAAAAAATGTCCAACCGTTCATAAATTGAGAGGTATGAAGCGAGAGTAAGGATAAGGTAAGATTATTAATTGCATTCACGTAGATAACAAATACTTGTACATGGTTTCTACATCACTATCAATATTATATGAGTAATAATTTCATAAATTTTACAAATAATATTAACTCGATTACTCTCATTGTGCAGATAAGATACAATTCGATAATGAATATTAATTAAGAGTGAGATATTTCAGGTTAGATTAGTTTATTTACTTCATTCATATAGGCAACAAAATAAATATTGGCTTGAATCCTATACTATGGTAGTTTAAAATCATGAAAATTCCAGTATTAATTCGATTGATTAGACGTAGCAAGAGAGACAATAGAGAACAAGCTAGGAGAGAGGTAGAGAAGTGAGAGTGTAGCACAAGTATAGCTGTACTGCACCACGGTCAAGGAGACAGCGGAAGTGGTAGGCACCACTCAGCCCACCACAAGTACGGGCACAGGTAGGCAGCCATCTCTCAAGGGAGCCGGCATGTTCTAATGTTGTACACACAACATGATGCTGCACTGCAACACAGGCTAGTGTTGTACTACGTCATGGTCAGGCGTCATTGATGTTCCCCTGTTCCACTTGACGTTCCCCTGTTCCATTCCCCCAGAGAGGTGCACAACAGTTTGATAATTAATAGAAATACTGTGTGACAATAGTACAACATGTGTGAGTGTGTGTGTGTTTGGACAATGACGCAATTAATCAGCGGAAAGGGGTTTGAGTTATGCTGATGCTGATAAGGCATAGCCTAGTGATTTGAGTTGATAGCATTTGGATGAATTGATGTATTTGTGAATGAATAAATAGATAATTTGATATATTTATAAAAGAGAAAAAGCAATATTTATAATATAAGTGTATTTACAACATTCTCTATAACAGTGGAACAGGGAGATATCGAATAGAAGCTAGAAGGGGAAACTTAATTACCTTTTATTACTTCATAGTTTCAAAAAATAAACAAATTTAGATTCAATAGGAAAATATACAATAGAATATGAAGCAGTGGTTATTCCACCTCATGATAGCATTCTTTTTTTCCTAATATTGTTTAGTGGATATTTGAACATTGTATGAACACTGAACATTGTAAAACGATCTAAAGGCATTCATCAAAACATTCAATCAATGTGACTTAGTCAAGTGACCGGTTAATCAAGACAAGAAAAGACGAGATTAGTCACGTTTAGTCACAGTAATTCACATAGTCGCTTATAAAGCAGCACACACAGATGCAATGATTAATCGGTGTGTGTCTTCATAAGCAACTATGTGAAGTACTGTGACTAAACGCGACTAATCTCGTCTTGACTAACCGGTGTACGCCTAGCCTTAGCTAAATAACGACATGAGCGAATTCGGGTTTTGTGTCTCTAGTCCAATTCAATTTATTTGCCATAAAATCACAGAATCAAATAGACAAATGCACTTAGGATGTAAATTCCAATAGATTACACCATAGACTTATCGAGAGGATTATCTGGAAAATAGATTATTGTTTCTCAATTATTATGGATTATCATTCTTTATTACAATAGAGAATGGATTATCTATATTTTTCTACTTTCAATGGAATAAATAAATATACAGTAAATCCACCCCTGCGATTCGCTACTTCATCCAACATGATCTTGCAGTGGTGAACTGTTGATGCAGAAAAAAGGAAAAGTCAAAGGTATAGAAAGTGGAGAGAAAAAAGGGAAATGTGCTGTTTGAAATTCAGGAGAACTACAAAGCAGCGAGCTTCTTCATGGTTGAGTGGTGATCTCAAAAACCTACGCCAAACTTGGATGTTATCGGATACTGTATTCAGACAAGAGAGGCAAAATAATGTGAAAGAAAGAGATAGAAGGGAGAGGAAGAGAGAGTGTGTGTGAGAGAGAGGAAAGAAAAGTAAATGTGGAAGAAAGGATTGTTGAGGTGTAAGACTAAGATGGGATATAGAGAACAATGTTAAAGCTGGAAGAGGTTGAGAAATAAGAGAGTGAGAAAGAGAGAAAGAGAGTGGATAGGTGGGAGAAAGTATAAAAAGAGAGAGCAGAGGAGAAAAGAAAATGAATGAATTTGGAAGATAGGATGGTTGGCGAGTAAGACTAAGAAAGGAAACAGAAAGTAATGTAAAAGCTGAAAAGGTTTAAAACTGGAGTATAAGAGAAAGAGAAAGCGAATGAAGTGGGGACAGTGAGAGGAAGAGAGAGTAAAAGAAAGTGTGTGAGAGAGAGAGAAAGAGAGGAAGAGAAAAAAGAAAAGTGGAAGATAGGATGGTTGGGAAGTGAGACGTAAAACAGAAAATAATGTAAAAACTAGGAAATTTTAGACAACTAGAGTACAATGAAGAGAAAGAGAGTGAATAAGAAAGAGAAATTAGGAGAGAGTGTGAGGAAGAGAGAGAGTGAGAGAGAGTGAGGGAGTGAGAGAGAAAAAATAATTTTATCAAATCTAATTTGGTTGGAGAATAAGACTAAAAAGGAAACCTGAAAATAATGTTGAAGCTGGGAAACGAAGAGGAAACTAAAGTATAAGAGAAAGACGAAGAGTACGTAATTGGGAAAGAGCGAGAGAAAGAGGGGGTGGAAGAGAGGCAGAGTGAAAAAGTGAAAGAGAGAAAGAGAGAGATGGTTAAATGTCAGAAAGCCAGAGAGTGAAACAGTGAATAAGGAAGACAGTTTGAGAAAGTGAAAGAGGTAGATAGAAGATGGAAGAGGAAGTGGACGAAAGTGAAGATGCATCACAAACGCATTTTCCTTTGTCATTCAAATTCGTCAAATCGATGTTGTTTTGTTTCTACCTGGGGTCATCCATCTATGCTGGTTATCGCCTACTTCAAAGGAACTCAATACCAGGGCAAAACAACACAAAGCCTGGTTGAACCTTTGATCTTTTCTTTGATCCGACTTAGATAGATTATTATCATAGTGCTTGCGAGGAGATCTAGACTCCGTTTATTTTTCAATTTATATTTCTATCAATATAAATATATAGGAATAAGATAATTCCATCTCCAGAGTTATTAATTTCATTTATAAAAGGAATATTAAAGCATCATATATTTCATAACCAATTATTTCTCCCGCAAAATTATCAACCATTTATGAGATGTCATTTACTAGGAAGCAATGCAGAGAAATCTGATCATAGAAATTTATTAACAAAAAATAATAAAGACTTATCAGCATAATACAGTAATATTTATCAAGGTTTGCATAGATCTATTTATTATATTTTATTGATAAACAATTATTAGGCTTTTTTCATATCTTATATTTAGTGGCGAAGCGTGGTGTACTTATTTGGTCATCGCCGGGTATATTTCCTATAGGAAATACACAATATAAGTTATATTGTACGGTAACTTATACATTTATGAATTTTGATTTACGGAATATAAGTAAACCATGAAACTTTCATTCAATAAAATGAAAATGAATAACAAAGTCTTGTTCAATAGTTGTCATGACTCTTGAAGACTTTAAAATAAATTGAAAAACTTCACAAGTCTTGTCAAATATTGGGAATGATTTTAAGTTCTCTTATTATTTATTTTATCCGATGGGTAATTCGATCGAATTGAATTCAACTTAGAATCTGAAATTTAATTGAATGAACTTATCACTTAAAATGACTTGTCACTGAAGACAGAATTATTTCTGGTTATGAATACAACTACTTTTCAAGATCGTTGATTCGTTGTCAGTTTAGTTAGAACTGTAAATTCCAGGACTTTAAAAGAAGTTCAGGACAGATTCACTAGGATCGCTAGTTGCTGGGTTAACCGGTAAGGCTGACAGCTTTCTCTGTAGACTAACCAATGGGATTGCTCGATGGAAGTGGAGGAGGCTCAGTAGGCGGTGCTAGCATGCGATTGGCCGAGAGCTGAAAGCAATACTGACTCCTGATTGGCTGGAATCATTCCCATGTTGACTCGTTGTAGCGTCTTGCGAAAAAATTGAGCATTGCAGAATATTTGTCAATAAATAGATCAAATCACAAATTTATTGTTATAATGAATCTCAAGAGACTGGATTAACACTGGAATAGAACTAAATAGAATTGAATTAATTTATTTTCACGAATTATTTATATTTAGAAAGTTCCTTTTCCTACTGAATCTCCAATCTCCATACAGAGGTCTCAATCATACAACATTGATTCCATTTCAATTAGGCTACATAGTTTAACATTGGAGTTAATATTGGAGGAAATAAACAGCTTTCAATTTTCATGTTCACATCTTTATAGAATAGCAACTATTCCGACTCAAACGATAAAAATTTGAAATTGTTGTATTATGAATGAATGAGCTTGAAATGAGATGAGGACCTCATAAAACTATCAAAAACAAAGTATTTGTTTCATTCTCTACATTACCTTACCGTTGCCATAGTATGATAGCTCACTTTCAGTGTCTGTTATTTCATTTTTTCAGACAGCAGAGTTTCAATTTCTATTGAAAATGTATTCAGAATCGTAAAATGTGTATTTCTTTCACATGATAATGTAGGTCTATTTATGAATTCGATATTTCATTTTGGTTTACAATTAAATGATGATTTGAGCAATAGATAGTAAGTTTTAATTATCAACTCAATATTTATTGATCAGTTATCTATTAGATAGTTTTCTCTTCAAATTTTATACTCTATTCTGAATGAGTCTGATATTTCACTTTAGGAGTATTTTTTCATTCACAAACAACCTAAGATTCACGAAAATATCCATTTCTTATCTCTTTTCTCTTTCCTCAGCGAGGGAAACACAAAAACAAATCAAAATCTGTACATTTCTCATTTCTATGAAAGAAACTGTACATCACATTCTTTGTAGAGCACTTAGGATTTCAATATTCATATCCTTTTTAGATGCTTCTTGACTTGGTCCGTTTTTAATTAACATTCCCTTTGCCGGCAATCTTGTGCAATGTTGCCAATTCTCTTTGGAGGGCATTCATCGCACACACGCACAGCGGAAAAGCAGTAGCTTTTCCAGAATTTCCCGGCTACTGGCGAGTCTGTTTTCTTTTCATTTTCTCTTCACTGACTGACTGACTGACTGCGTCTCAAGAGAGGTCAGCCACCTCACATCATAGACTCTTATTTTCTTTATTCTTCTCTTTTCCACTTATTTCTTCTTTTTTTCTTTACACACACTCTCTCTTTCCTCTACTTTCTCCTATGTTTCTTCTACGCCTTTTTTCTCTCTCTCTCTCTCTCTCTCATAGTAAAGTAGAGTGATGGTAGAGTACAGTGGGATAGCACTGTATGATAGTACTACCACTTGCCTTCCCCCACCACCGCTTCTCACTCTTCTCTACCACCACTATTCTAATGAAAACAGTCTCGAGCTAGTAGAGTAGAATCTGCTAGTAGAGTAGAGCTAGTAGAGTAGAGTCATTTCAAGGTTAGATCTGTTCACTAGACAATACACTTTACCTATTATTCTCTCTTGTAGTGAAAACATACTCGACCTAACATCTCATTCATCACGTTTTATCCACATCTCGTTCAAAGCATCATCTATCGTTTTTCTACAAACATTCAAAAACTGCACTGCAACTAGTGGAGATGCATTGCTGTTGAAAAAAGCAACGAAACATTTTCAAACGCTAAATTCTTCATTCCCTGCACATTTCATCACTATCCACCCACAGCACCTGCATTGCAAAACTCTTTCTAAACATGAAAAAATCTACTTTCCACCCCCCCAGGCCTCCCCTCAAACCTTCATCAGAAAAGAGGAGGAATATGCTCTCTACTAACCCTTGTTTCCTCCCCTTTCGCCCTTCTTCCCTCTCGTAAATTCCTATCAAAACCCTCATCAGAAAAAAACTGGAAAAATTTCTCCTCTCTCTACTCCTTATCCCTCCCTTTATCCCCCAGTCCTCCTTTCTCTCCCAAGTTTCTCTCAAACCCCTCTGAAAAAGTAGAAAAATTTTTCTCTCCACTATCCCTTATCATATCCCTTCATCCCCCCCCGTTCCTGCCTCCCTCTCGTAAATTCTCCTCAAACCCACTCTGAAAAAATGGGAAAATTTCTCCTCTCCACTACCCCTAACCCTGTTCCTCCTCCCACCCCCATTTCTCCGTTCATCATCCAAATTTACCTCAAAAATCTCATCTGAAAAAAGTGGAAAAATTTCTCCTCGCCATCCTCTAATTCCCCTCCATTCCTACATCCCCTCAAATCCCAATTTTAAAAAAGTGATAACTCCCTCTCCACTACCCCCCCTTTCACTCTCATTTCCACTCCTCTCCCGTTTTTCTTCTTCTCCTCTCCCCGTTTATCACATAATACCTCGTTTTCCTCTCACCCCCTCAAAACCTTCATCCGAAAAAATCCCTCTCTGCCCTATAATAGCTACATGAATCCACTGCAACCGTCATTAGTGTAATGTATGCAGGCTGCCATTTTCTGAATGATATTGCCGGCTCACAAACATCACACAATCTTCTATTTGAAGTCGGGTTTCAGTGGCATGTTCAATCTCCCATTTCTGGCTGCTGTATTGCAGGATTAGTAGTACAATGTTTGTCAATTTACTAATGAATAATAGTTCTCTGAATCATCGTAGTTTAAAATTGAAGTTTCACTTTTGATGGTGTATCCCTCATGAAAATTTGAAATTAGAGTTTAATAATAATTATTATTAACAATATCAATTCTTTTGAAACATTTCAAACATTATTTTGGTTGTTCTCATTCGAATTTCAATTGGAAACTGTTGAAGAAGAGGAAGAGGAAGAAGAAGAAGAAGAAGAAGAAGAAGAAGAAGAAGAAGAAGAAGAAGAGGAAGAAAAAAAAAAAGAAAGAAGGAGAAGAATAAAAAAGGGATAAGAAGAGGAAAAATAAGATATAGAAGAAGGAAATAGAACAAAGTAGGAGAAGAAATGAACAATTTCAAACAGAAAAGGAGTTGACAGTAGGAAAGAGAAATGATTCTGACCGAGCAGGATAGAGTAAGAAGGAGAAACAGTATAATGGAAAGAGAAAGGAGACGGGAAAGGGTCGAAGAAGCGATAAAGAGCAGGATTCAAGCAGAAAGGAATCAAATCTGCTGAGCTGAGGGCCAAAAGGCACAGAAATAAGCTGCCGTAATTTCAATTTGCAAAACCTTTGTGCTTGACAGCTTTTTTATTAGCAATTTAGAACTTATTCTACTCTTTCTACTTCTTCTTTCTACTATTATTGTTTTCTTCCTTCTTCTTCTTATTCTTCTTCTCCTCCTCCTCATCCTCGTCCTCCTCATTATTCTTCTTCCTCTTCTCCTTTTTCTTCCTCTTGTCTTGTTCTACTCCATCTTCTCATCATCTTGTTTTTGAAACTTATTTAGTCGAAAGATTTTTAAATTTGAAAATTTTAAAGAAGCTTGGAGAAAATAACTATTTTCTCAAAAACTATTTGCTCAATGGTCATTGTTCATTATTACATTAAGTAACGTACAATTGATGATACTTGATGGAAGGTTCAACTTGTTCATGCCCAGAAACGTCCCTTTCCCATTTTAATAAAATAATAGTCCAAATCTAGGTTATATAGCATATTCACTCCAAAAGCAATCACTAGACAAATAATGTTTAATATTGTAAAAGATCAAGAGAAAGCTCCGAACCAAAAGTAGCCAAATTATTAATATTGTAAATACTTTTAAAATCTTGACTTATCATTGAAAAATTTTATGATTTATGACTTCATTCAACGAGTAATTTTGAGAATACTTCAATTGTGAAAATCAGTTATGCTATTCAAGTGAAGTATTGATGTAATCTAGAATGTCCATTTATGATTTTTATGGAGTAATGAGCTTCACGTAACTGAAATTTCAGAGATAACCATGAAAACTAGTCAACTGGCGACTTGATTCATGCATGTTTTAGAGGAGATACAGCTGAGGAAAGAAGATAAGAGAATACAAAGTCGAGTCAAGACTGGGAAAAGATGAAAATGAGACAATTAGCAGTAAAGGATGGGGAGGAGATAAAAATGGAGATAGAAAAGGTTGGAGAATAATATAAAGTGGGGAGCGAGAGAGAGAAAGAGAGAGCGAGAGGGAGGGATTGGAAAAGAACAAAAAAGTTGAAAACGAAAGAGGCTTTTGATTTGGGCACAGGCAATGCAACTCTGTTTAGCGGTAGTCGTATAATTTTCATTTTAATCAAAGTGCAGGTTTCCTTGCGAATTTTCCACTTCATGATTAGTATGCTGCCATATTTTTTATCATCACTATCCTTTGAAATATTTCTACCTCCTCCACACAAAAAATATTCAGCATCAGAAACCCAACGTTCTCCATACAATAATGTTGCCGGGTTTTTTGTCATACTGCAAAATGTTTTTATGAAAATTATTTCAAGAATTTTCACTGTGATGGAAAGCCGAATTGAGGTTTTTCAAAGCCAGGTCTCTGGAGCATCGCTGTGATATAATATTTTAGAGTGCTGATATTCGCTTTAGAGTATGGGGTCTACCGTGAAACTCCGGCATTTGCTTCAACTAAGTTTCATTTTTAAATCGTGATATTTGTGTTGATACCTATAATCTGAATCAACACATAGGAGGATTGAAATGTTATTTACTGGGTGACTAATCCAATTCGAAGTATCAGGCTAGGCGTACACTGGTTAGACAAGACAAGACAAGACGAGATTAGTCACGTTTAGTCACAGTACTTCACATAGTTGTTTATGAAGCAACACACACAGATTAGTCATTGCATCGGTGTGTGCTGCTTCATAAGCAGCTATGTGAAATACTGTGACTAAACGTGACTAATTTCGTCATGTCTTGTCTTGACTAACCGGTGTACGCCTAGCCTAAGTTTGACAATAAAACAAGTAGCATGATCTTTGATTAGATCTTACTCATGCAGTAATTCAATTCTAACCTTGTAGGCCAATTGTACAATATCAAAATAACGTGCGCCAAATATGACGGAGTCAATGCATCAATTGAGCTCAATTTTCTATTGAGCTCTATTTGATGACGTCATATTAAGGTATTTAAATTTTGTCGACTGTCGTGCAACCGGTAGTACAGTTAAATAACTCAAAAATAATTAGTGCATTATAAATATTTCAAATTCCTTCTACTAAATTATATTATGGACTTTTAAATACTCAATTCTTATAATCGATTGTCATCAAACCTAATTATCACTGGATTTTTTGTGGTTTTTTTCCAGAAATACATTGGGAATTCCAGTTTTTTTAACATGATGAGCAGGTATTCAGTATTCTTCCATGTTTCATAAAGAATCACAAAGATCAAACTTTTTTTGATAAATGTATAGTGGAATATTTTGAATTACTTTATATAATTAGTCTATGGAAAATTAACAGTGACCCTAGTCACAGAATACTCTCTTATAGATTTAAATACTCCAATTGATATTGGTTTCTCTCATTTTTCCAGGTAAGCACCATTGAGAATTCACCTACATACAGTTTCACTAATGAAACAGCCATGATTTGACACCAATCCAATGAATTTGAGTAATAAAAATTTAATAGAAATTTTATAGTGTAATTATGATTAAACTATAATAACATTAATGATAAAGATGACAAATGAATGTGTCGTGCTAGGTGAAATGGTGGATAAAAAAGGGCTCAACAAATTTACTATGCTCAAGCTATTTTAAGTAGATACATTGCAATCATAAGATCATTATATAACATAGCATCTAATATTTATATAGTTGAACAATAATGATCGGTGATAATAATAATATGATAAAATTATGAAATAGGTCATAATAAAATCATTTTGTTAACAATTAGTAAAATTCGTGGAATGATTATCACTCGATACTCCAACTATAATAATCTGGAGAATAAGCAGGAATATTTTGTAATCCACACTAATAAATAGAATCTAATTGAATCCAATACAAATTTTTCTCTTCATATTATCATAATATTATAATCAGCATCAATGCAACTCAATAGTGAGAATCCAAGCTCACTAATAAAAACATGAAGTATAAAAGCAAGATTCTTTTAACTTGTCAGAAAACAGCTGATTTAACGTTAGTAAACGAGCGTACATCAATCAGGCGTTTTCTGACAATTTAAAAGGATCCTGCTATACTTATCAACGATGACCACATCCCCCAGCATCCAAAAAAACAACGAAAAATTAGCTGCCAAAAATTGAACAGCTGTTCGCACTTTCTGCTTCGATGGCTCAATAAATTATAATCGAGACAACTTCCAACAATAAATTGAACGAACAGCGGTAGAATGGGAGAGAGGTGATAAATGGGTGTGAAAAAGAGAGAAAAAAGAGAGGAACAGTGGAAGAGAGTGAGAGAGAGGTCAACATTCACTTAATAATAGAGTTATTGCGTCGCTGCACGTCATTCATCACATTTATTGCTCTATTCGTGTCGACCTGCTGATTGCTGCTCCGTTTTGTACTGCCTCTATATAATAAATGGCCCTCTTTCATTTTCTAGATCGTCTATCTAAATGCAGCACACAACGGAGTGCTTGCAGGTTGATAATTGTTGGCTTGAATTGTTATCACCCGCAAACAAAAGCAAAATTAACATCTTCTACTATCAGCTTAATGTATAGCTTGCTACTGTCCATAATCCTCGTGAACCCTCCAACTTGTATTCTATTTTTTTTGTGTGATAAGATGATTTTCTCATGATTTCTCTCGATGGAATTTTTTTCCCAATTTTATTTTGACGTGTTTTAGTGATAAGACTAGCTGAAGTAATGCACCAGAAATTTTCCTGAAAATTTTACACTTCTGCCAAGTTTAGGGCTAACAAAATGGATAGAATCATTTAATTACTCTTCCTGTCCCAAAAGGTACGTTTATCAATCAATCAATCAATCTATTTATTCAACCAGAAGATACAAGCATACTATTACATAAGGCTACGTCAAAACAAACTATTCACTCACTTATGTTTGAAATAAGATGAAAAGCTTGTGTTTGAAATGTAAGAAAAGCTCCAATATGGCTGCCTTCGTTTTTTGATAGGTACTTGACTAAATCATTCACTTAAGTAAATGAACGTTGATAAATAATTAATCCCGTAGTCATTTTTACCATGTAAAACCTTTAGGCTACATAGTAAAATTTAGTTTTACTATGCAAAAATGTAGGTAGTTCAAGTGGAAATTCAATAATATTCTTCATTCAATAGTTCGTAGGCTATTATAAAATCGTTGAAACTATGAAGCCTCCATCCACTATTCAGAATGTTGGATATAAAGGCAGTATGTTTTATGGCATTATTATGGTACTCTGCCAGTTATCTTACGGCTTCCTGCGAAGAACTGAATGAATCTTGGCACTCACTTCCGGCATTAAAACGCACCTGTCTTGCGAAAGAGATGGAAACGGGAGGAAAAGAGAAGGAGATCAGGAAACGGGGGATGAAGAGAGAGGAGGGGTGAGGTGGAAGGAGAAAGGGAAAAAGGGTAAATTTGGGGGAAGAGTTGAGATGTGGAGGGATATGAAGGAAGAGAGAAAAAGAGAAAGTTGGGAAAAAGTGAATGAGAAGAAGGTGGAAAAGTTAAAGTGGAAAATAAGATGAAAAATGTGAAGGAAAAGTGAAAGAGGATAGTGAGAAGAAAAATAAGAGGACAGAGTGAATTTCATCAGTATGACAGAGAGGATTCAAAGAGAGAAAACACAAAATGAATAGAAGCTAGAATGAGGAAATTTAGCTAGAGATGAGATGAGAATTGAAGAAGGATTTTGAAAGAATGAAAATGGGAGGGACTGAAACTTAGTAAAGCAGAGGAGGAGGAGAAGTAGATGAGGGGAAGACAAGGATGAAGGGGGGAATAGAATTATTTCAAGAGAAGGGGGTGAAGAAGGAGAAGTAGAGGAAGAAGAAGAAAGAAACAAAGCCGAGGATTAAGGTAGAGAAAAGGGAATTATTATGGAATAGAGAAAATATTTCAAGATTATAAGAGGTAGCAGGAAGATGGGGATAAGAAAAAATAGCAAGGAGAAGAAGAAAGTGAGAAATGTCAAGAAGAAATTAAGGAATAAGGCTAGGCGTACACCGGTTAGTCAAGACAAGACAAGACGAGATTAGACACGTTTAGTCACAGTACTTCACATAGTTGCTTATGAAGAAACACACACCGATTAGTCATTGCATCGGTGTGTGCTGCTTCATAAGCAACTATGTGAATTACTGTGACTAAACGTGACTAATCTAATCTTGTCTTGTCTTGACTAACCGGTGTACGCCTAGCCTAAGTGTTAGGCCTATACATGGTGGCACAAATTGAAGATGATGATGCTCATGAACTTGTGTATGGAAAATTATATGGAAGAATGAAACAGTTGTGGAAGAGAGAATGAGAGAAAATGAGAACAAGGTGTGAGACGCAACGAATAAGAGAGAACTTGATAGAAGGGAAAAGGAAGAGAAGAGAATAAGAGACAAAAGTTGGGAGTTCTCCAAAACCTTCCAACGGCTGTTACACATTATTCTTGTTCCCACTTACCTTCCCTGTCATTGTTTATTTTCCTGTGTTTCAAATTTATGAATGGTTGAATTATTTTGACTATCCTCAGTTGTTATTAAAAACAGTGTGGTTCTTGTTTGCTGAAGGGAAGTCTGTCTGTACTCATTCGAAATAGTTTATTTACAACAGGAAGCGTATAACACAATTATCCAAATGAGATTATGGTGTTTTTCTATTTATAAGAAAGTTGTTGAAATAGTATCAATCCTTGAACAGAATTTTATTGAAATTTAAAAATTTATTTTTCAAGGAAGTTGTTGAGAATAACTGACCAGGCCTATAAAATTAAACTAAGTGAACACTTTTTCTTCTTCTTTTTCTTCTTAATCTCCTTTATCTCCTCATCTCCTCCTTGGCTCCCCCTTCTTCTCCTCCTCATCCTTCTCCTCCTTCTCCTTTGGTTGAGTGTTTATGGGAAGGATGCCCTGGTATTTCCTTCACCAATAATGGACATATTTATATGTTCAAACTCCGTCTAAGATAATGTCATGTAGGCAGCACAATCATTTGATTGTTAGTATTCTATTAAATCATATAATTATATCTAAGTAATCGAATAGAATTATTACTTAGTAATTGGACTTACTTAGAGTCTTTTAAAAGTAATTAAAATCTCCATCATTTTTAATCTTCATAATGTGGGATTTGAGCCAATTTGTTTTGTAGCCTACTTAAATAAAATGAATAACCTAATATAATCCAATCCTCTTCCTCCTCCCCTTCGTCTTCTTCATCATCTCGTTCTTCTTCTTCATCTCCTCCTCCTCCTCCTTCTCCTCCTCATTATCCTACCCCCAATCTCCTCCTCTTTCCTCCCCTCCTATTTCTCTTCCTTCTCCTTCTCTTCCTCCTTCTCCTCCTTTGTATTTTTTTTACTCTTGTCCCCCACTTACTACTACAGACTCTGATACTAAACCAGCACCCTGCATGCAATTTCACACCTGACTTGGTGTTTTGTTATTATCACATAAGAAAAGAATAAGCCAGCCGTGTAATCTGACATAATAGTGATGGTAATCGCTATAGCCATGAAACTACCATCTCACTATAAATGCAGCAGCCTGCAGTCTTTAGTGGTAGTTTGGTGCGAGTTTATCACGTGCTTAAGGCCGGATAAGGATAGACTCAGGTGCTTCAGGATAAGGATAGACCCAAGGTGCTCCAGCAGTAAGCACCAGTAAGTGTCTCATTAAATAATTTGCAACTGTGCATTTGCATCGTGACGTCTAGATCTAGAGTAAACAGTTTGCTCGGCAATGAAAAGTGTGGAGAATTATGGGGGGACTGCGCAGACATGCAAGTGTAATGTACATGTCAGGAATTTTCTCTTTTTCTATCCGACTTTCTTAACTTTTCTCAATTCTTCATCTTCTTCTTCTTTTCCTTCTTTTTTTATTTTTTCTTCTTTTTATTTTCCTTCTTCTTTTTTCTCCTCCTTCTTCTTCTTCTTCTTCTTCTTCTTCTTCTTCTTCTTCTTCTTCTTCTTCTTCTTCTTCTTCTTCTTCTTCTTCTTCTTCTTCTTCTTCTCCTCCTCTTCCTCCTCCTTCTTCTCCTCCTCCTTCCTCCTCCTCCTCCTTCTTCTTCTTCTTCTTCTTCTTCTTCTTCTTCTTCTTCTTCTTCTTCTTCTTCTTCTTCTTTCTTCTTCTTCTTCTTCTTCTTCTTCTTCTTCTTCTTCTTCTTCTTCTTCTTCTTCTCCTTCTTCTTCTTTTCCTTCTCCTCCTCCTAACACTAATTATACAGGAATAATGCGTGGAGAAACAGAACTGGAAAAGAACGAATTATCGAATTCTCCCAGTTCTTATTCCGCTGCTTATTTGTAAGATATTAGTTTTTCTAGTTGAAGATCTCATGTTTGCCATTTACATTACGTTTATTACATCACATTTACGTTTACATTACGATTTACATTTGAATTACATTATGTCGTGTTTGCATTACTTTACAGCTCTGTTCACACCTTGAGAAAACACTTATTTTGATCATAAAACAATAGTGAATGGATTCTGTTCATGTTAGGGCTTTTTCAGGCAGATGGTAAGACCTGTATAGTACGTTAAAATGTTATGAAGTTCAATTTGCTCCTGATTTTTGCCCATATTAAAAGTACTTTCAGTTTCACATCAAACTGACCTCAGGGCATTTCATTAAACCGACCTCATAGAATATGAATATGAGAGAATAGCGAGCGAGGGTCATATTTTAATTAGCTCTTAGTTCACTGGTACTAGTGGGAGAAAATGCAGGGACTGAGATTGGTTCTTTAGATGAAGATTCGATGAAATGTGAGCCAAGAGCTGTCAAAGCTCCACCAACCACATAAAACTTCAGGTACCTGACACCAACAACTCGAATCCAGGCCAGCAGGAATAAGAGCTTGGATGAAATCCACAGGATCACTGACTATTCACGAATCAGGGGATTGGACCGGAAGGAAACGGGGATTCTAAGGAGAAGGAGGAGGAGGATTCGGAAATAGGTCGGGGAGCAGGTGGAATAGTAGCAGGAAGAGGTAGAGAAGAAGGAGGAGAAGGAGGAGGAAGAGGAGGAGAAGGAGGAGAAGGAGGAGAAGGAGGAGAAGGAGGAGAAGGAGGAGAAGGAGGAGAAAGGAAGGAGGAGAAAAGGAGGAGAAGGAGGAGAAGGAGGAAGGAGGAGAAGGAGGAGGAAGGAGAAGGAGGAGAAGGAGGAGAAGAAGAGAAGTAGGAGAAGGAGGAGAGAAGGAGGAGAAGGAGGAGAAGGAGGAGAAGGAGGAGAAGGAGGAGAAGGAGGAGAAGGAGGAGGAGAAGGAGGAGAGAGGGATGCCAAGGAGGAGAAGGAGGAGAAGGAGGAGATGATGAAGAGGATAAGAAGAACGATGTTGAGAATGAAGAGGAGGAGGAGAAAGTAAAGAAGAAAGGGAAGGAATGAGAAGTAGCAGTAGGCACAGTAGGAGAAGAAGTTGAAGAGGAAGAGATGGTATTGAAAGAAGAGGAGGAGGGGGAGGAAGAGGAGATGAAGAAGTAAGAGAAGAAAGAGTAGGAGGAGAAGCAGTTAGAGAAGGAGTTGGAGAAGGCTTTACAAGTTGTGAAGCGACATCGACAAAGCGTGCATAGGGCAAAGGACTCATGAAATGGGAGCCCAATTTTATGCGGAAAAGAGCTGAGTATTGTAAGAAAAAGAAAATGTTAGGATAGAAAAGAATGAGTCAGAGAAAAAGGATATACAAAATGTGAGGAGAAGGAGGGTAGAAGTAAGGAGGAGGAGGAGCGTAGCGAAAAAATAAATCCAAAAGGAAGAGAGTGGGAGGAAGACGAATGGCAATAGTAAGTAGAAAGAGGAAGTATAAGAGGAATAAAATAGGGAAGAGCGTTGCAAGTGATTTGTTGCAAGCTAGAATGAAAATGTAAGAAGAGAGAAAATAAGGAGAAAAAGAGTGAAGACATGACTGAGAGAGAACAATGGACTATATTAAGAAGGAGGTGATTAGGAAGAGAAGAGAAATGTAAAAAAGAAGTAATTGGGAGAAAAGGATTGAAAGAGGTGGCAAATGAAAGATGACAATAATATATGATTACAGTTGTGTAGAGAACAATAATAAATTAGGTAAAAGGAAAAAATGGGATAAAGAAGAGAAAGTGTATCTAGGAAACGGAAATGTCGAAGGAATAGATTTAGGAACGGGAGAAGAGTGAAGAAACAA
Source organism: Laodelphax striatellus (assembly GCA_017141395.1). NCBI lineage: Eukaryota > Metazoa > Arthropoda > Insecta > Hemiptera > Delphacidae > Laodelphax > Laodelphax striatellus. The sequence continues at coordinate 557,797 of CM029541.1, read as the reverse complement.
AAGCAGCAGAAGTAGAAGACTAAGGAGGAAAAGAAGAAGAAGAAGAAGAAAAGAAGAAGAAGAAGAAGAATGATATGAAGAACAAGGAGAAGAAAAAGAGAAAATAGTCAAGAATATGGAAATTATAAAAGGAATAGAGTGGAATAATATGCAAGAGAACAGAATTAGAGGAGATAGCAGGTGAGAAAGATAGTAGGTAAAGGAGGAGAAGATGAAGAAGTAGTAGAAGAAGCAGAAGAAGAAGAGTGAGAGAAGGTAGAAGAAGGATGGTTTGAAAAGAGGTGTTGTTAAGAGAGTTGGGCGCTGCAAGGTATGGGCCCATGGTACCTGCTTCTATTGCCATGAAGCAATGCTCAGCCGAGGCACTGAGAAAAGTAAGGACAGCCATAAATCGTGTAAGGTACGCTTTGTTTTTCACCGGTTCAAGGAAAAACAGACCGAAAGAGAGAGAGAAAATGCAATAAAAGAGAGAGAGAGACATTGGAGGAATTCAAAGGCGGCAAGAGAATAAAATACATGGAGGTTTGTGTGAGGATATTTCAATAATTTTCACCAAACTTCAACTGCCGTGCATGTCCAATTCCTAATTTTCTCTTACATTATTTTGAACTTATTCTCTTGAATTCAAAATTAAGAGATTTTTAATTCATCCTTTTTTTCATCTTTGTTTTCTTCTAGTTTCTTTCTTTTTATTTAACTAGGACATGCCAGGTCACACTGCGACTATTGAGCTACATGAAATAGTTTCAAATCCTCCGAGAATAAAATGTTTTGGAAATCTTCAGTCTCTGTGTCACTCAAACTCATCTTCTGGCATGAACAAAATTGATAGTTATTGAACTATATAGAAGTGCAAACAATTTTTATACTCATAGCAAAAAGTGTTAGAAGGAACATTGCAAAAGGTGAAAATTAATCTTCAACTAAAACTGTAATAATGGTTTTCTGTACTCGTAGTAATTATGTGTGTTTATGACTAGTGCTTCCATTATTTTCATTAATAAGCTATTATTTGTCATTATATAAGTCAGGCCGTGAGAACCTTGAGACAAAGGAGAAAAACAAGCTATAGAGGAAAAGAGAAGAAAGAGTGCAAAGATAATAGCTTGTGTAATGAGAAGATAAAGGAGTGCCTTTTATTTTTTTGTTTGGAAGATCTGGCGAAACAAAAAGATGTCCACCAGCCAATACGTGACTCGTTTGTCAATGATACAAGGTCAACGGACTCAAAAATACGATTGTATGCTGTTTTTTTCATAGGTTCCTATTTTTATTCCGATTACTCATTCGCATATTTGTTTTTCTACACATCTCAATTCTCAACATGGCTACAGACGTTTGTGGCGAAACATAACTGAATAACAATTAAAAAATAACATAAATATAACAAATAACATTCAGCGTTGCTGTAGATCGAATTCAGAGCAGGAAAGTTCGCGGAAGCTGATGAATAGTTTAAAAATAATGTCAGCTATGAGAAAATAATGTCAAGAGTAAGCAAAAATATGAGAATAGTAGGAATGTGTAAAAATGTGAGTTGAATGTCAAGTTCAAGGTCAAAAGTGAGGTGGAGTTGCAACGTTGCGTTCTTATCGGCTATACTGTTCTAACGGTTCTTCCGTTACAATAACCGTTACATAACGGCTTCGAAAAAATATACTACGATTGTATTGTTTATTGTAGAATAATCGGTCTGATCAAAAGAGTATAGAAGAAAAATAATAATCTGGTTTGATTGATCCATTCGCGTATTTGAATCAATATGATGTTTCATTACTAATTCAAGGCTGATTCACATATATAAAGGACTGTACTAACAGTACAGTACTGTACAGTCTTATACATATAAGACTGGAATAGTACCGTAAGCCGACTTATATTAGTATATATTATTATTAGTATAATTAGTATATATTATTATTCGTTTTTCGGAGAACTCGACTACTCTTAACACAGAATTTTGTTGTTGATTTATTTCGCATGTAAATTTTGAGTCGTGCATTGAATAAAGTGCTTCATTTATAAATATAATAATGTTTTCAATTGATAGACATCAATGGAGCCATGAAGAAATAATCATGATGAATGCTAAGCATTAATTCCTTCACGATTATATTCATTGTAAATTTGAACCATTTAAAATCATAAAAGTCTTGAAAAAACGTCTTTAGAATATGCACGAACTGCAGATACGATTTTCAATAGAGATTCTTTCATTGCTTCACTTTTTATGATTTAGTGAAGTGATTTATTCATATGTTGTGAATGAATGAACAATTATTTTCAAATTACAGTATTATAATATGAATTAATTTATGAATGAATAAACTAATAAGTTAAAGAATAAATGGATAAGTAAGTTTATTGATATTCATTCATTCAATTCATTTTATTGCCAAAAAACAAACAATTCACTCATACATATACATACATGTGCAAAAATGAACATAATATAATACATGCATATAATTATATTGAAGTGAAAAACATAACCAATATCTTCTTTTAGGCATCACCAGCGAAAAGAAACCTCTTTGCCCGCTGGTGAGAGTTGCATAAAAAATCCTCATAGACCTGATATCAAGTCAAGTAATAAATGAATAAATCATGCAGTTCCAACGGGAAAAATAATGTTGAAATATAAATAATTAATTTCCTATTCCACTCAATACTGCATCAGTTTTTTTTTAAGTCCCAACTGCATACTCACATTTATTTTTATTCCGAACATTTTTCTGATAATATTGTACCCTCTAGGCGTAAAGGCGTAGCGTATAGGCTATTACTTACTCGCTTGCTTTCAATGCATGCTGATAGCCCGCTGGAGGGGTCGGGGGGGAGTGCCTGTGAATTTTCATTAGGCCTAAATCAGGCTTACAAAACATATCGAAGTTCGTTCAACCCCCCAGCCATCAAACCTCCAAAAACCCATTGAGCTCATTGTTCTAGAGTGTGCAGAGCTTTTGTCAGTTTATAATTGAGCCGGCCGGGGCTGTATTGTTAGATGCGACCGTATCTCTGCTGCCTGCTGCTGCATAGATAGCATCTGGGTGTGATCCTATTGGTGCAATGGCTCTCGCGAATTTTGGACGCCTAAAAACACTCTACGTTATTTACACTATCTATCTATCGCTACGGTTGTTGCATTATCACCTCTCTCAGTTCAGTGCAGAGAGGGAGGCTGAGAGAGAGTGAGAGAGACGGGTGAGAGAGTGACAGTATGAGAGAGTTTGTGAGAGGAACATTACGGTACTGTAGTTTTCTCTCTCCCTCTGCAGATTGAATACATATAATTATAATACATGAATATAAATGAATAGAGAAAAAATGATCCTATTTAACTAATTTTTTTCAAAGAGTTATATTTATATAGTGCGATTCACGTCAAGAAGTCAGCATTGCTTAGATGGGAGTTTGCTATCCTTGCTCAGCACAAGGCAGTTGCTGATGTCTCTATCCTATTCGCACTGTGCATAGTTGCCGCACTGTGCATTGTTGTCGCACAGTGCCCAACAAACAGGTTTGGTGCAGTTTTCTCTTTCTCTCTCAATGAAACTTGGCATCAATGCTCCTCATATAAGCAATGCTGACTTCTTGACGTGAATCGCACTATCTATTCTGGATTCAAATCACTACCAAAAAATTACTTATTGACGTCAGAGATTTTTTTAGAGAAAGTAGCTTACTCTTCTCTGAATTTTCAAAAATTACGCTGTTATTTGTTGGCAGAATAGCGGTGCCACAAATTAATTTTGCCACTGGAAACAATTTGCTCAGTAGGCGGTTTCTCTCAGCCTGAAACTGCATTCTCAGTCCCACAATTGCAGCGGCCGGATGTTATAATGTACAACAGTAATGCTGGAGACAACAACACAATAAATGCCATTTTGAACAATAAATTTGTTGGCTTTATCAGCTTTGTTTTGTTGGCAGCCGTGTTTGCACAGCGCCCTCTCACATCTGTGTTTCAGACTGTTAGGTTGGTATGATGATGTTTTCATAGCGTCCGCCTCAGATATTATACACCATCCCAGCAAATACAGAGGCATACAGAATTCTATGTATATATTTCTTTTGTATACATTGTCTATGCTGCGACCACGTACTTGTAATAAAATTATGCCGAGTGATATGGCACTAACTGCGCCAAATGGCTAGTGAAGTGAATATTTGAGACAAGGGCCGTATTTGCTGAATTTTGAATGCGGGTCGTTGTGAAATGCACTCTGTTTTTGTATGGAGGGAAAATTTGCAGTGTATAAAATACTTTTTTCACAGTAAAAAATCTGAAAAAATTTATATATAGTAATATTGTTATTTTAGTCTAGTAATTCTTTCAATCATTGAAAACTATTGGAATGGAAGGAAATGTCATATTGCAACTACTCAATTGCTTTTGAATCATAATAATACTAATTGAACGAAAATCCTAATTATTTGTTAATATTCGCTGTAGCGGAAGTCTTCAGATTATTATATAGCAATTGAAATCAGAATTATCGTTCAATTAATTATTACTATTTAATCAATCTATCAATCAATCAATAATTTTATTCAATAATTTACAAAGGAGAGTACAACAGGCTCATGCCCAAAACTGTTCCTCTTCCAATTAATACAATTTATTAAAATATTATCATTTTTTTAAAAGTTATTATCATTAGTTAAATGATTTATGTTCTCAAGTTGTCAATTGTCAATCATTGTTGGCATTCAGTCGAAAAATAACCAAGCTGGTTACTTCAATGAATAGAAGAAATTTCACTTATAACTTAAAACTAATTTTAAATTACATTTTTTCACTCATTGATAGATGAAGAACTTTTGCTAGCTGGGTAAATAAAATGAATAAATATAGTATATGAACTAAGATTATAATGATAATAATATTGTTATTGAATAGAGAACATCTTATTGAAAGAGTTGAAAATTGAAAGGAGGCAAGAAGCAACCTCTTGCCTCAAAAATAAGAATAAGAATGATTCCATCCCGTTAGAACACATAATATGGTACATGTTATTTGGAAAAGTCTTAAAACTATTGTACAAAGAATACATACAGTACACAATGTAAAGAAAATGACACAATAAAGCAAAACATTAAAATCAATAAACGATTAAATTGGTTGAAAATAAATGAGTAGGCCTACCCAAAATTTATACTGAAAGCTTTAAAAACGATTCACAGTCATTGAAGGTGAAAAGATAGAATTTCAAACTTTTCAAGAATAAATAATGTAATGGGACTAAAGTAATGATATATTTTTTAATTAAATTAAACAACATAGAAAAATTGAAAGGAAAATAATGTTGAAATACTGTACAGTTAAATCAGATTGCGGAACTTCTAAGACACTATTCTGGTCTCAATGATTATGTTTGCAAATTGTCAATCTTGAATCGTCACTCATTCAAAGCTTGACCTTCCCTTTCAAGTTCGGTTCAGCTCGGTTTTCCATCATCCAGTTGAACGTAACAAACTAACTAATCTAGCCAAACAGTTTGCTCAAGAAATCTGCAGCAATCTCTCTAAACTATCCAATCACGTTCAAATTCCAAACAACCTCTCGCTTCTCAGACACAACTTAACTGGGTTACTGGGATTGCCGCTGTTTTCTCAGATTGATTACTGCACAACTAACTTGGCGAAACTTCTGTTTACTTTCAGAGACAAGTTACAGAACTGATTCAAATTTGCAGTGACAACATCATCCTGTGATTCAAATTGTTGTTCTTTCCTTTGAGGATTGTTGGTCAAAGATTTTAATCTAGCCTGGATTTCCTTAAAATCAGCGTTGATTTTATCAGATTTTTATCTATACTCTGTTCACGGAGTCGAGAGACGGCCAAAACAAGCTATTCGCATTTGTGTGCGTATAGAAGCGATTACTCACAGCTGTTTTCGATAAATTTTCTGTCCAATCCTAGTTCACAATACGTTCATTCAAGGTCAGACTGGAATCATGCAGATAATAATAATATCATCATCAAATATCAATATTTAATAGATTAATTCTCCGATTCTTCCTACTAGGAGGGTAAGGGTAGTTTTTCGTTATGCGGCTTCGCAGCCGACTCCAGCTGCAGTTGGTCGGTCCCGGCTGCCTAAGGCTAGGCGTACACCGGTTAGTCAAGACAAGACAAGACGAGATTAGTAACGTTTAGTCACAGTTATTCACATAGTTGCTTATGAAGCAGTACACACCGATGCAATGACTAATCGGTGTGTGTTGCTTGTCTTGACTAATCGGTGTAGCCTAAAACGTAGTCTTCTTCTCTCATCATTACTTTTTACTATTGTGAAAAATAATTTCAACAAACTGTTATAATAATGTAACTGAAACTGATATGAAGTTCATATCAAAAATCATTTCAATAAACTCTTTTAAAATGTCACTGAAAATGATACGGAGGTTGAATTGAAAATGATTTGCGTGGTTCCTAGTGAGTGATGACAGGTGAAAAGCCTCCACTACTGCAATGCAGTCACTTGCCTAACCGACAGAGCTGGAGGGTGGGGACGATACTTAATAATACGGAAAAACGTCAGATACGTAGGATAGGGGGTGAGAGAGAGTGAGGGAGAGGAAGAGTGTGTGTAAGAAGTGATAGAAGAGAGTATGTAAAGAATGATGAAAAGGAAGAGGAAGAGAAAGTGAGAAGGAGGAAAATAAGATGGTAGAGAAGGATGAGGAAGTGAAGGAGGAGGAGGAGAAGGCGGAGGTGAAGGTGATGAAGAGGACCAGGGAGAGAAAGTGAGATGGATGGAGAAAAGGTGGTGGAGATGGATGGGGAGGGAGAGGAGGTGAAGGAGGGGGAGAAGGAGGGGGGGGGGGGGGCAGAAAAAGAGGAGGATAAGGGGGGGGGGGTGGGGGGGGTGGTAGAGGAGGGAGGGGTAGCGGTGATGGACGAGGAATAGGATGGGAACTAGGAAGAAGATGGGAAGGAGAAGAAGGAGTAGGAGTAGTAGGGAGAGAAGTAGGAGGAGGGGAAGGTGGTGGTGTAGGAGTGAGAGGAGAATGAGGAGAATGAGGAGGAAGAGGAGGAGGAAGAGGAGGAGGAGGTGGGAAGAAGGAGAAGGAGAATGAGGCGGAGCATGAGGAAGAGGAGGAGGAGAAGAGTGTCTAAGGTACTCGAAATGAGATTTCTCTTCTGAGCGAGAGATATCCATCTCGCAAGATGCAGTGACAGTTTGAAAAACGAGCCAAGCTGTCAGAGATAAGATTCCGACGGGATTCTAGAGCTAGAGCAGCAATGAGTGAGTGTCTACATGTGTGAGAGTGAGTGAGTAAATATGATATACACAGATAATATGCAAGTGTGAGTGAGAGGGGCTCCTTCAGATTCAGCGCTAGGTATGAAAAGCTACTTAATCTTCCAGTGAAAGCTTGGTTTCGATTCAGCAGCGTATGTATAATTTGAAGAAGTTGTTGATTTGTGAACAGGAAGCTTGTTCATTTTGTTTTCAATTTTTTCCTCTTCTAGGCTATTTCCTAATTTGAGTTTCCCACCAACTGCAAATCGTATTGCTCACTGCCGTCTTAAAAACACACACATCAAAGAATAGAGTTGAGATGTATGTTTAGTAAAGTTGGGCTCGAGCCACATCTCAGTTTGGTGGGCGTGCGAGACAAAAATAAGCACAAGCCTGGCTGTGACCTTGGACCTCTTATTATTGTCTACTGTCGAAATATCAATTTAGAAGGAGAAGATGAGGAGAAGAAGATGAAGAAGGAGATGAAAGAGGAGAAGAAGTGGAAGATGAAGGGGGAGAAGAAAAAGTATGATGGAATAGAACCAGAAACAGAATATATGAAGGAGGAGGGGAAAAAAGGAGGAGAAAACGAGAAAATAGAAGAAGAAAGAGGAGAAGGAGAAGAAGAAAGTGAAGGAGAAGGAAAATAAGAAGAAGAAGAAGAAGAAGAAGAAGTAGAAGAAGAAGAAGAAGAAGAAGAAGAAGAAGAAGAAGAAGAAGAAGAAGAAGAAGAAGAAGAAGAAGAAGAAGAAGGAGATAAGGAGAAGAAGAAGAAGAAGAAGAAGAAGAAGAAGAAGAAGAAGAAGAAGAAGAAGAAGAAGAAGAAGAAGAAGAAGAAGAAGAAGAAGAAGAAGAAGAAGAAGAAGAAGAGAAGAAGAAGAAGAAGAAGAAGAAGAAGAAGAAGAAGAAGAAGAAGAAGAAGATGAAGAAGAAGAAGAAGAAGAAGGAAGAAAAATGAAGAGGATGAAGAAGATGAAGAAAAAGGAGAAGAAGAAAAGAAGGAGAAGAAGAGAAAGAAGATAACAACAAGGAAAACAAAAACAATTACAACAAACAATATAAATAATGTCTCTTTTGGATGAAGCCCTACTTTTGCTTACCATAGACTGATTATGAAGAAGAAGGAGAGCCAATCAGGATAGACGAAAGTCTGCTCACTAGAGTTAGTAGCCAAAAGTGAGCGTTCGCTCATTTCTCAATGCACTCGTAAATCAACTCTAAAATAACACCACTCGACGGCTTAATAATAATTCATTTCGCTTATGAACACACACAAACAACGAAGATAAATATTATCAGTTATTCTCAACAATGTCAAACGGACGCTTGAAGTTCGTTACATTTGAGGTGATGCATTGTTGGAAGATTTATTTGCAGTTGTTGGACGAAAATAGTGCACTAGATGTAAAAAAATAATCAACGTAAAAAATGAAATGAGTATAAAATAATAATAATAAGTGAAAAATGTATAGAATTCAACTGGAAATGCTCAATAGAAATGTTGACGGAAAAAATGCATCAAAGAAACAAAAATATTAACTAGTTTGAGGCTAGGCGTACACTGGTTAGTCAAGACAAGACAAGACGAGATTAGTCACGTTTAGTCACAGTAATTCACATAGTTGCTTCTGAAGCAGCACATACCGGTGCAATGACTAATCGGTGTGTGTTGCTCCATAAGCAACTATGTGGAGTACTCTGACTAAACGTGACTAATCTCGTATTGTCTTGTCTTGACTAACCAGTGTACGCCTAGCCTAAGACGCCATTGGAAAAATCATGAAAAACATTTTCCAATTGAAGGTTGAATGAGTGAAATTTTCTCCATGTTCATCGATTTCTGCTCTACTATTTTGAATTCTATTTTTAATTTTCAACCTTATAAGAATTTCAAAGATCTTTCTGAACAATTTGATACCATTTTCATGGTTGGAAAATAGCATCTGAAGAAGTAACCTCGATTTGACCCCCGTTCACCTGCGCATTGCAAAAATCACCTATAAGGTGTTTTAAGGGCTCTTATAAGATAAACCAAATTATGTTAAAACTTAATTATGCAAGTGAATAGAATAGTAATAACTTAATCTAAAACTATTGAACTTCAGCTAAAACCCAACACAACTCTCCATCTTCCAAATATTTTTCAAAAAATCAAACACCTCCATCCAAACTCACCCCCCCCCTCTCACTAATAGCCCCATTCCTTACAATGCACCATATCTTTCACGCGGTCCGCAGAGAATCTTTTTTCGGGGGTAGTTTTCCTTTCTTCATTCACCCTCAACAAAACGATCCCTGGATTTTCAACCCCCGGTGGGGGGGAAGTTTGGGTTGGTGTAGGAGGGGGGAGGGGGGAGGGGTTGGAAGGTTAAGGAGTCAGTGGCATCGCGAGAATTATTAAACCTTGCTTTTGTAGGCACCCCTTGTCAGTTTCCCCCCACCCCTAGAAAACCACATCCTATGAGACCACTGATTTATATACACGTTTTTCCACCCCAACGGACCTATTTCCCCCACCCCCACCCCTCCACATCAACTCGTTTGTAATCATTATAGCTCTCTGCACCTCCCCGGCAGAGTATGACATTATGAATGGCCTTCTTATTTATATATTACTCTCTGACAAAAAGGAAACGCGTAATTATCGTCGGTGAATTTATCAAATCATTGACGTCCGGCTGTTTCCACGTGCAGGCTCCACGAGTTTCTTGTATTGCCGAATAGTAAATTCTACCTTGCATGAAATGGAGAAATCGGGGCCTTTTTATGCTGTATAATATACATATGGTCTTTTACATAAGGACGTATTTAAGCTTTGAAGCTTAGTATTTTCAGTAATCTAGTATTTCAAGTAAAGCTTATCGAAAAATATTCTTTAGAGTGAAATAGTAGGCTACTCACGATTTTTTGCATGGCAATTGTTTCGTACTGGTATGCACCATTCTTGAGGAGTGAAATAGTATCAGCATTTTTCTATTGAACAGTAATTATGTCTTGCTAAAGTTATTGAGGGTAGAAGTGTATACCTATTTCTTTCAAGTTGATGATTTTCCCCGAAAAAGGTATCAACAAGCAAAGGCAGAATGAATTCTCATTGAATTTATATATCTTGGTTAGTCAACCTGAATGAAGCAGCCATTTTCTTTCATGACAATCTCCATGACAGCTATTTGTCATTAATCATAATCTTGATTGGCTGGCTTGTGGCTTTCGTCCAATCTCACATCAATCCTTGAGTCTGATTGGCTTGTCAGCTTTCAGTCAAGTCCAATCAGCTGATTATCCTTGAAACGTTCTGATAATTATATTCTGACAATGTGTACTCAGCAGCAATGACAATGGCTGATTCTTAAACAAAACGTTCTATAGTTATATATTCGATAACGTATATTGCACTACTCACTTTTAGAGTTGATGTTACAAATGTTCTTGACAGCCATTTGTTCTTTTAACAACATCAACTATTTAGGGTATCATGATAAGCTTATTCATTTTGTATCATATGCCTTTCATCTATATCAGTTATATGAAAGCTGAATCACTTGTATATATTCTTTGAATCAATCAACTTCGGAATTATTACGCTCACTGTTAAGGCTAGCATTTATTTAAATTATTAGTAGCCAAAAGGTTGTATCTTGCTCATTTATCTATATCATTATATGGCTTCAAGCATTTCACTTGATATATTTTCAAGGACATCGAAATTAAGGTACCATTATTACGTTTTTACCTCATTTGTTCTAATCACTTGATATATTTCAAATTATATTTAATTTTGGAAATAATATGCTTCAAATTACCCTCACCTATTTTATTAATTTGATTCTTCATATGAATTTTGACTTTTTATAATAACTTATGAGACATCAACGTAATATTGTACAATGAGTAGCTATCAATTTAATGAATCTCCTTCCTTTTATTCTCAGCAGAGTAAATGTTATATTATTGCATCTTGTACCAGATGAACTCGTTAGATTATTATCATATTAATATATATATTGTAAAGGAATAGCCATCTAAAGCTAGCAGAACATCGATAACAGATGAGAACGGCGTTAAAAAAGCAATAGATGATTCGAGGAATGCAACTATGCAAGATTCGGTAGCTGGTATGCTATCGCCGGGCGGTGTCATTGAGCTATCAATTTAAATACTCGGCGATACCGTATACTTCACGCTTCACGTGAAAAGATACCCGGACAACTTTACTATACTCCATCTTACTGTACTTCATTCCTTTGTAAACGATTTGAAATAGCATGATATATATCAAATGGAAACTTCATAGAACACCAGTATATCCTCGAATCTGTAGATAATGGAAAACCTTAAATACAACAGACAACAACTTACAGCAATCAGCCTGAAGAGCAGTACCCCTCAATAAACTGTAGCAACCATTCACCAGTGTTAGCAACATGAGGGGGGGGGGGGAATAATGGCGAAAGTCCTATCCTATCCTTCAACACATAAAAAATTACATTGCTCCAATTCGGGCTCGGAAACAATCCACTCACTGCATTCTATGAAAACTTTATCGTCTGCAATGATAATGGATAAAGGAGGTACGGGGAGGGGAAGAGAATAAAGGTGAGATGAAAGGAGAGTAGGAGGAGGGGGAGGAAGAAAAGAAGGGGGGAACAACGATAAGGTGCAATAAAGGAGGAGGAGGAGGAGGAAGAAGTTAGAGAAAGAGAGAAGGGAGTAATGATGAGGTGGATGGAAAGAGGAGGGCGAAATGGAAGAAGATGAAGAAGAAGAGAAGATGAAGAAGAAGAAGAAGAAGAAGAAGAAGAAGAAGAAGAAGAAGAAGAAGAAGAAGAAGGAAGAAGAAGAAGAAGAAGAAGAAGAAGAAGAAGAAGAAGAAGAAGAAGAGAAGAAGAGAAGAAGAAGAAGAAGAAGAAGAAGAAGAAGAAGAAGAAGAAGAAGAAGAAGAAGAAGAAGAAGAAGAAGAAGAAGAAGAAGAAGAAGAAGAAGAAGAAGAAGAAGAAGAAGAAGAAGAAGAAGAAGAGAAGAAGAAGAAGAAGAAGAAGAAGAAGAAGAAGAAGAAGAAGAAGAAGAAGAAGAAGAAGAAGAAGAAGAAGAAGAAGAAGAAGAAGAGAGAAGAAGAAGGAAGAAGAAGAAGAAGAAGAAGAAGAAGAAGAAGAGAGGAAGAAGAGAGAAGGAGAGAAGAAGATGAGGAAGAAGGAGAGAAGAAGTGGAACAAGAAGAAGAACCGTTATAAAATGACAATAATGATTTAATGGCTGTTGAGAAACTTATTACACCAATGTGGAGAAGGGTGGCTCGACATGAGTACCTATAAAGTTAGCAAAGTTACTGAAAGGATCTCGAATCACTCCTCGCCGATTATCTATAACGTCTCTATCTCACTTTATTCGTGTCGCTTCCCCTTTTTCTTTCTCACACTTTCTTCTCTACAAATTTATCCACCAATCCCTTTTGTCAAATCCAAGTCCTTCTTTTGTCCTATCTTCGTCAAAAAATGAGGATAGTTTTTTTTTCTGTCTGCAACTCAATCCCCAACGATCAATAACTAAGAATAATACTTTATTCAATGATAATTGAAATCATTCAATACCTGGTTGTTATGAGATATTTTAGGCACAAATCCACGATTTCGACGGTGGGTGGGTCTAAGCCAATAGACCAGTTAAAAACTGGATGAGTGTAGAATTTGAAAGTTGTAGGTGAAGTTGTACAATCTTATTAGATAATAACTCTAATCAAACTAATAATTTGACAGTATCATATTCGAAACTTGAAACATAGGTTGGTCACAATATTTTTAGAGCAAAAATTTTGACAACTCCAGTGTATTATCTCTATTATGATAATTATTTCCATCATTTGATGTTTTATGAATCTGTATCACATTTATTTTTCAGGTGAGTTGAACTTATTGGGACTGCATTTATACATTTCCTTAATACAGACTATGAAAAGTTGGGTGAGTTTTGTATTGTACTTATCATAAAATTATTCTAATTTTTCATAATAATTATGCACAAGTACATCAGAGCAGCCTCTATAATAGGCCTATGAACAGTTTTCATCTGTTAACTCTTGTACATTATCGTTGATTCAAGTTTAAATGCTACAAAATTCGTTGGTAAAAAATACGAGTATCTTTCGAGTTTTATTCCTTTTGTATTTTGAATCTGATAATTGAATATTTATTGTAGTTCGTGGTATCAGTATTCGAGTTCGTATTGAAGTTGAGATTTTCATGTCTCTTAATTGTGTAGTAGCTACTATAATTATGATTTATTCTCACTCGATTTTATTTAAAATTAGGACATATACAAAATTTTCCAAAATTACCAAATATATATGAAAAACCGTTTTTTTTTCTTATAAAAATCAAGTTGCTCTTGTTTTATGAATGATTTCAAAATTCGGGCTTATCCATGCTAAGGATAGAATTAATATTTATTCGACTACACTATTAACTGAAACTAATAATATATTATTACAGTTTTATTTATTGTAATGAATTCCCAAGAAGAAATTCCATTGAAAAGAGTTCACGGGTATTAAAGTGATTTAAGCGATTCCATCAATCAACCTTGATCTTCCACCAATAGACATATTAGATCATCAGACATATTGAGCCCCATACATCACAGAGTACACACCAAAGGTCCACCATGACACTATATAAACCTAGATAAACCAATAGGCAATTATTACGATTGCTCGCTCGCCATTAGACTAATTACTCCACCTGTGAATCGGGTTGCACAATTGTCATATTGATGAGATGCGAATAGCATCTGATAGAATATAATCATCTCATTGTCGACAATTATATACAGGGTGACTGGTTAATACCTGTGGGCTACATGACTAAATGTAATCAGCCGTGCAGGAATACGGCTAACAAGCGATGTAAAGTATCGATTTTGAATTAACAAGTGTATCCGTTCCTGTGTAATTGACGTTTGAAAATGTTATTTAATGCTACGAAATCTTCTTTTTAAACGATTACTCTTGAAGTTACGTTATTACAAGTGCTTGTTATTACAAGTTACAAATAATTACAAGTGCATAAGACAGTATAAGGATTGGTGATCAAGTTGCTCTTTAAATCACCCATGGTATACACCCAAGAAGATTGCGAAAAGTGGAAGAGGAGAAGTGAACCAAAAAGCGTTCGAAAGGGGAGCAATAAGAAAATAGTTAAGTAACAGATCAGTTCGTTTGAAAAAGGGATAGAGAGTGAAAACATGAAGAGAAATAGAAAAAGGAAATCTGAAAAGGGAGATAAAAAGAGAAAAGTGAGTTGCAGAAAGAGTTATTACTCATGGTGAAGTGGGCCGTTCAGAAAAAAGGAGTGTGAGCGAAACCATTTAAGAAAGTGAAGATGAAGGAGAAATAAATTACTCGTTTGAGAGAGGATTAAAAGAGGAGAAATACTTTGAATAGAGGAGGGAGAGAAAAGAATAAACGAAACCGTTTGAGAGAGGAAAGAAAAAAAGGAAGAGACGATGAAAAAAAACGTTCAAAATATGGATGAGGAGTAGAAACAGATGAGAGGGAAAGGAAGAAGCGTAAAGATGAATCAGAAAAACGTAAAGAGAAATTTGAATGAGAGAAATAGTTATTATTGCTTAGAAGGCCGTTCAGAAGATGAACAAGAGGGAGGATGAACCAAAGCATTTGAGAAAGTGAAAAAATAGAATAAAGAAATGAGAGAAGAGGAGAGAATGAACCAGACAGTTTGAGACAGGTAAGAAATCAAGAAAGAGAGTGTAAAAACAGAAATAGAGAAGAAGGACGAAGGAGAAAAATGAACCAAAAAAGAGAGAGTAAGAGAGAAGTAAGAAGAGAGTTGGGAAATTATTGCTTATGGTTCAGTAGGCTGTTCGAAAAAAGAAGAAAACAGGAAAATAAACTTGAGAAATTGAAAAAAAAAACAGAAATGAATCGTTTGAGAAAGGTATAGTGAGTTGTAACAGAAAGAGAAAGGAGCGAATAGATAAACTAGAGAAGGAATAGAAAGAGAGAGGGAATAGGGAGTGAGAGAAAGAGTTGTAGGAATTATTGCTAATGGTGTAGTAGGCCGTTTTTCCCCGAAAAAGAGGCCCATTAAAGCGAATTCATGGGAATATTATACGAATGATGTTTTCCGAATGGAAATGCGAGAAAAAGGCCCGCATTCAAATGTTACGTTGAGTCGAGTAATTTGCACCATAACATGTTAATTTTTATTGGACGATTTTTGCAGTTGAACACAGTAAAAGTGGTGCAGTCAATGTTCGATGCGTATCGCTTTTCAGCACACCCTGTGTATAAAGTAATGTACGAGCGTGATTTGTCTTAATTTGGGAAAACTCGGATATGTGTAACTGTAGAAATATTTTCAAAGGATACAAACAGACTCGAATTAGCAAACATATTTATATATTTTGACATTATAGACATATTTTGCAAACAGACTCGAATTAGCTTTCCAATGGCAGAAAATATTGATATTATCAGAAGTTTATTGGCATAGAGATAAACAATGACATCCTTCCCGTCAACACTTGACTGTGAAACAGAGAGTGGGATAAGAGAGAAACTTTAGAGACACAAAGAGAGAGAGAAAGAGCCAAAGTTGGAGCAAGAGAGAAAGAAGAGCGGGTTTGGAAGAGGAATTTCAGAAGAGAGTGTGGGAGAAACTTAAGAGAGACAAAGACACAAAGAGAGGTGAGAGAGAAAGAAAGAGCCACAGGCAGAGAGAGAGAAAGAAGAGAGTGTTTGAAAGAGGAATTTGAGAGAGACAAATATTTGCTCTCTACTCAGCCGGTTTTGTAGTTTAGACAGAATAATAAATTGATTCGACCCTTTAATCAATTTAATTAATAGAGCCTAACAGTGAGTTGATTGATAAACGGAAGGCCGGGAGTAAGTATTGAGTAGGTGCTCAGAGTAATTACTAGATCACAAAGAGAGCTCAGTACGCTTCATGACGCTTTCATTGTGTCTCATTTATTATTAATTTATTGGTTGGTGGATTGAAGCGAAGCAAGTGCATTTTGATGTGAGGATTGGTCAATTTACCGGGCAGTTGCAAACATTTTCATTGCCATGAATTTATCGATTTTCATGTATAGCAGGATTCTTTTAAATTGTCAGAAAACAGCTGATTGATGTACGCTCGTTTACTAACGTTGAATTAGCTGTTTTCTGACGAGTTAAAAGAATCCTGCTATACAGGATTGGTAGTGCTCATTGGAAACTTTTAGAACAAACAATCATCTAATATATATATTTGTATAATACAATATATATTCATATTTCAACAGTAATATATTTTATATAAGACAACACATAGAAATACATAATATAAATAAATTGAGATTAGATAGCACTAAATCACAAGGCAAAAATACTATATGAGAACAATTATTCATGCAATAGTAGGATAATGAGAATAATGAGTAAAATAATAAAAAAAAAAAACAAGTGAAGTAATAAATATAACAAGACAAAGAATAGATAAGTATTGCCTAAACAAAACTATAAAATCAGAGCAATAGAAATAGAGTATGGAAATTAAAAGCAGAAAAAAACAGAAATTGAAAACCTAGTTGAAGAAATAAATTTGAAATAAAATGGCAGATAAAAACGACAAAGCTGTAAGAAACCTTACAAGCTATGTAAAGCATATAAAGAAAAATATAGATAACATAAGAGTGATAGAAAGTAAAAATAACAAACAAGAGCAAAAAATATAGAAAATCGAGTTACGAATATAAAATAGAACAGCAGAAGAAAAAGAAGAAGGAGCGGAGGAGGAAGAAAATGAACAAAAAGGAGAAGGAGAAGAAGAAAAGGAGAAGAAAAAGAAGAAGAAGGAGAGGAGGAGAAAGATGAGAGGGAGGAGGAAGAGGAAGAGTCAGTAGCACAAAGCCTTAGGTGCACTCCGTAAAGAGAAAAAAGTCATTGTAGCGAATAGAAGAAACATTCGGTTGGAATACGAACGATATGTTTGTGTTCGTTTTAGGCAACATATACCTCTACATGTACATACAGTAGACACGAATAAAAGAAAGAAAGAAACCGAAAAAGAAGATTTGCCAGAGGCACCAGTCATGCTTGGAATACGTAATCCTGCTCGCAACATCATCCTTTGCCTTACAGTACTTCTTTACTCTATTCTTATTTCTCTCATGGTTCTTCTCTATTTTATAGCCTACTTTCCGTTTGTCTTGTTCTCTTCTCTCTGTTTATCTCCTTCCTCTGCTTCTCCTCTTTCTTTGTCTTCTTCTCTCCTTTCTGTTTATCTCCTTCCTCTGCTTTTCCTCCTTTGTCTTCTTCCCACTCATTCATCCTCTTCCTTTCAGTGTTCTTTCTTTATCCACATTCTTAACTTCCAAGGTTTCTCTGCTTTCTCTATAATTGAAATATCTTAAAAACCGTTGGACAAATCGATGTGCGGTTTTCGCCATTCATTTTCTCTTGAAATTCTGTATCGAAATCATGTATAACATGACCACCTTACCATTTAAAAAAATGATGTTAGATTCAATATGGCGGATCCAAGATGGCGGACCAGATTTTTGAAGTCACAGTAAAGTAGTATTTTCAATTTTAGTGCGATCTCCAATGTCACCTACCGTCAAATTACCTTCGTATAAGAAATATCAAGCCGTTTCCATAATTCTCACCAACTCTGTATATACACTGTCATAGACTAACTATACAACTATACAATACGACTAAGCATATGACCGCCATCTATTGCAGGACTTTGGAACTAATCTAACCGTTAACGAATCTCCCGTAAGGCTGGAGGTCTAGTGTTGTCTGTGACACTGTCCACTGTATACATATACTAGTAGGCATAATTCAAACTCTCCTTTTCTGTGATACAAGTCATACAAGCAGAAAAGGAGAGAAAAATAGATCTGGAATGAGATAACAGGAAAAATGCAAAGAAAACAGAAAATATAGCAGATGCAAGATAGCAGGCAGGCAGCCAACCTCACCCCAACATGCTCGCGAATATCATTACACGTCGGGTTTACCAACTGAAACAATGCAAATAGACCCGCTACCCTGAATATTGAATCTTCATCGATGTATACAAACACAGGTTATATGCTACATACTCATACTATATTATACCCCCACATATCCCCCAAAGACATAGGATATTATGTGTACATATTTACAACGTATGTAAATTAATATCCCACCATATTATACTGAAAAATTTCCAAGACAAGCTGTATAATTATACTGAGGCTTTCTACTATGTATGAAACTATCGCACCATGATAAATAATTATACTGAAAACGATAATTTTGATATTATACTGATTATATTATTTTATTTGAAATAAATTTCCCTCTTCTGAATTCATTGACCTATCACACAGCAAGTTTTCAGTGAGAGGTTTGTCGTTTGTGTATGAATTATGAAAATTATGCTTAGAATTTTTCATGTTAGTTTAATACTTTTTCAATTTTCAGTTTACTCTTAGTGCATAGTTTCATTCCATTTCCCATCTAATTAATCTGAATTCAGAATTTTTAGTGCGATACACTTCTGCCGGAAATTTCTGTGTAAAGTGCTGTGGAATCTTAACCATGAGATAATTATGTATAAATGAGAAAGTATCTCATTTTTAAAATTACAAACTATTAAGCCGAATGGACACTCTTGCACGGAAATCCAAACTAATTCGCATATTCGACCACTTTAAGATGACTTTTTCATGGAGGTATCTCGTTATCAAACATAAACAAGTTATATTTTACTGTGAAGAATTATAATACTCCATAGCCAGTACAAATGATACTGCACAAGATGCATATTCATGGGGAGTACAATTATTGAAGGTAAATTATTAGGCAAACGTAGGTAAATGTTGTACAGTAGGTATTATACGTGAATTGAATTCCCTCAAATTTCTCAGCAACTGATATTGAAGGCATAAATGCATATTTACAGGAATCCCACCATTTGAAGATTCCCAGCATATACAACATCTGTACATACCCAATATACGAATTCTCATTTCGAATAATTGTACATTCATGTTACGAATTCTCATCATGAGATATATGCACAGTGAGTGTACTGATCTGTGTGAATGCAACCATATATTTACATACGCCACATAAATGATCTCCAATAATACGTGAGTGCGTTGCTTTATCGATGCATTATCAACATCGCTATCAAGTGATGCAGAATTTCAAGATGCTTCCTAAAGAGTTTCGGGAGTTTCTATCGCATCACACTCATATCTTAATCAAACAGAACGTGATGGTTGTTCTTTGAATTGAATTATTTGAGAGGTTTTGGAGAGTGCAGGTAATGCGTTCTGTGTTACAATGTTGATAGAGATCTCTTAGGGTTGAAGACGCATTTTCGTAAAATATAATAATTTTCCATTTTCAGATAATATACATATAACTCAAAATTCATCGGGTAAAAAGGAAGAATTGATGTTTGATATTGAAGTAAGATATTTGATGGTCGATAACTAATTTATTCAATCAAATACTAAGAGTTCCCAGTCTTTCGGAGGAGACTTTAAGCCGTCGGTCCAGGCTGCCTAAGAAGTAGTCGGCATCTCTCATCATCACCCACCCATTACCCACGCACAAGCCTAGAACTCATGTGGGCATCAACATAACAAAAAAAAGAGAGCCTACTTCTGAATTTTTATCTGTGGGATTCATGGAGTAGCCTATTTAAATTTTCAAATTGCTATATAAAAATTCTGTTACTCTATGAGCTTGACAGTTATATGATATTGGAATTAGAAATTTCTTCATAATTATTTCCTAATCACTAATTATTGAAATACAAATTAATACAGTACGAGTATAAATACAGTATAGAATTTGAACAAAAGATTGAGGTCTGTATTTATGAACGTTCCTTGAGGGTTCCTTTCCGAAAGGGACTCTTGAAAAGCGTTTCATGAATGAAATCAGCTGATTTTTCATTCATAAAACGGCCAAGGCGCCTTCGGGAAGGAACCTCAGGCGAACGTTCACATACACGGCCCCTGTGAATTAGTAGGCTATCATATAAGGGACAAATCTATAAACAATGGCGACACTCAGACTTTTCCGCATCTATATTAGAGCGGGGACATTCTGAGCAAAGCAGTAAAGCAATAAAAGTTTATGGCCGAAGGAAAACTTTCCTTGTAAAAGTAGCGGGGTTAGAGAACGAATAATGGTCTTAATTATTGGAAACTTCGATTAGTTTCCGATTCTCTCACCACTTTTATCTACAGCGCTGGTTGTGTGTTGCTGCTTGTAACATAGATGATGAATCACTGCTGAATTGTACTGCATTTTCTTTTTCTATGAAGAATTTCCAAGTATAAGAAATAATGAAAACATTCTTACTACCAATTGGAAGAAGCAATACTACTAACACTAATAATACTGTCAATGAATAATACAATAATTATAGTGATAACATCTTGAAGTATCATCATAAGCCAAGTTAAATACAAGATCAGGCAATAAAAATTTGCAATGAATAAAAAAAAATATCTTTATTAACATGAAACTCCAGTACATTCAGAGTGACTGCCAAGGCAGATGTCTCGTCATATTACAATTTTGATTTTACAGTATTATTTCTACAGCAGTTGGAAAATACAATCGAATGAAGTCACACAATAAAACACAAAATACATTCATAGGCAAAATAGATAGAAAATCTCAATAAAAAGAACTATCTATAATTGCTCAAGTTATTCAGGGGTCTTTAAAATACTCATCTAATATTTTATAATAGGCTTAGTCTATAAAGTGTGATTTGAATAGTTTTTTTAATTCGTTGAATATTAATTTTTTTACAGAATTTTTTTGAAGTGATTGTTGAGTGTTTATTTGGCTTGTATTTCAACCTTCCAATCTAGAAAGTAATATCTATTTGTTTCAAGTTTTTTTTTAAATGTAAATATCCATTATTTCCACTTCTTAATCTTGATTTCATTTCCCAGATGTCCTGTAGGGTTCTAGTCAGTAATGCTTCCATGGAGGCAGTCCCGTATAAATTGTATTCATTTGAACAAAAATGTAGGACATAACCTTACTTGGGACTCTTTCGAGTAAAGTTTTGGGCTAACCCCTGTTTTCTCTCTCCTTGACGTTATATTAATTCCCGATGAGATGAAGAATTTATGAATGAATGAATGAATTAATTAATTGATGGATACATGAATTATGAATGGATTATCTCTCTCCTTGATGTTATATTTTCGATGAGATGAAGAATCTATGAATAGATGAATTAATTAATTAATTGATGGATACATGAATTATGGATGGATTATCTCTCTCCTTGATGTTGTATTTTCGATGAGATGAAGAATCTATGAATGAATGAATGAATTAATTAACTGATAGATACATGAATTATGGATGAATAATAATTTTTGTTAAAGATATGATCTTTCTCATCAACAGTAGAATCGTCATTGGAATCAGAATCAAAAAGAGAGGCAGGAAAAGAGTGACAAAGATAGTGAAAAATGAGAAATATCAGCGTAACATGCTTTCAGGCATGGCCCAGCCACATCTGTCTTTATCTCAAGTGTGTGGTGTGGTGTTAATGAGTGTCACAAGACGTTTCTGCACTGGACGCACCGAATGGCTGTCATTTAGTACTACAGTAGCCTTGTCTTCAAGCTCAAGAACTTGAAGATGAATTTCGAGGGAGATGAGACAGAGAGAAGATAGGAGAAGGAGAAGAAATTGAGACAAGGAGAGATTGAAGAGAGAGAAAGGTTATTGAGAGAAAGGATTTAGAGAGAGAAAGAGAGAAAAATAGAGAGGAAGAGAGATATAGATCAGGGTAGAAAGCGTTGATGGCGAGCAAAGAAGAAAGGAGTATATTTAGTGGATAATATAATAGATGGTCATATGTTTTGGAATATAGTAGGAAGAAGAAAGATTACAAAAGAACTGCGATTATCCGAATTAATATTTAATTGGAACCAGATCCGATTCGTGTGGTAAGATTATTTGTGAATCCCTAGAAAAAAACAATCCCCAATGGCTACATCAACTATATCTATTATGATATTATCGTTTTTGTGAGGTGATAAATTGATGAAATATAGTGAAATACAAAATATTTATAAATATTCAAAATAGCAGTTGTTCAGAGTCTGTCATTTCGATACTTTCATGCCTTGTTTACATGGTGTTAATGGCAACGACACTAGTCTACTTTAAGGTGTCAATTGACTTGGAAAAAACTTTTCAAATCCTGTCGATTGCAATAATGGCAACCTGTGAACATGGAATCAAAATCGTATTTAATATTCCTCAATTTGATCTGGATAATAATGATGTAGCCTATAATATAGTATAAATGATAATCTGATGTCAACTCTATTCAGGACAAATGTACACTTCTCCTTCTTCTTCTTTCTTCTTCTTCTTCTTCTTCTTCTTCTCTTCTTCTTCTTCTTCTTCTTCTTCTTCTTCTTCTTCTTCTTTCTTCTTCTTCTTCTTCTTCTTCTTCTTCTCTTCTTCTTCTTCTTCTTCTTCTTCTTCTTATTCTCCCCTACTCCATCTTCCTTGGCCGTTATGTCCCTTTTAAGACAGACAGCACTACCCAGACATCGACCCAAGAAGGACCCTTCCAGTGCGACAGCAAATGACCGCGCCATATTTCAAAATAATTTCCGTCACTTTATTTGGCCGACCACCTGAGGTGTCTGAAGATGAGGATTGTGAAGAGGAGGAGGAGAAGGAGGAGGAGGAGGAGGAGGAGGAGGAGAAGGAGGAGAAGGAGGAGGAGGTGCAGGAGAAGGAGTGGGAGGAATAGGAGGAGGAGGAGAAGGAGGAGGAGTTGGAGTTGAAGTTCAGTTATGTCTTGTGCTGTATCATTTTTAGCATTGGACCTTGACACTCACATTAGGCAGACGATATATTAGGGTCATTTGGTCCAGACCAAGAGATTAGATTATGATGATGTTTCCTTGTCTTGAAAGTTGTATGAAGTTTTTTTTCTGTAGAAAACTTTCCTTCCTGGTGGAGAGTCATTGAATTGTTTTCCCAATGCTCATTTGTTTCTAGCATTCGTATTAGATGTAGTGGTTCATTAAAAGAAATCTATTTCAAATTTGTGGTTAATATGATAAGATTCATTTGTGGTTTGAGAAATCTTTGCGTTATGGATGATTTCTGGTATCGAGTTTATAAATTCATTATCAGTTCATATATCATTATCATTATAATTCATATATATTCAGTCACAACGCTGATGAATAGAATTGTTATGATGAGTAATTCAAACACTGATATAAAACTAGTTCCATGCAAAAAGATAAATTGAAGTTCTTCACTGTTATACAAAAAATTGACATTTATTAGTAAGGGCCATATTCATGAAAATTCCTTCCGTGAAATTCTCCTCATATGAGCTATTTATTCAGATAATGGCGATCTTAGACTGAACAAATAGATCAGCTTCAGTAACTGAAAATAATCATGGGAATTTCATTTATTAAGCTTTTTTAAGTTTTATTCGATACAATCAACAATAAACAATCGAAACTATTCACTAATATATAGCCGGATTCTTCTAACTTGTCAGAAAACAGTTGATTTGACGTTGGTGAACGAGCGTACATTAATCAGCTGTTTTCTGACAACTTAAAAGAATCCTGCTATACAATGGAATTTGATAAACTTTCACTATGGCTTAGCCTATAACAGCTAATCTGACTGTCTACTGTGAGATCTCCATTTTCTGAATAGTCAGCTAACAAAAAAAAGTGTCACAAAAGAAACATTCATAAATACGGCCCTGAACGTCCCATTAACAAATTAAGATCCATTGCATCGATATTGAAGTTCTTGAAAATACTTTGAAGATTGTTTCGGGGAATGGTTTCTAAACTGTTTAGCTACACTTTTCAAAGTAATGAGAAAACATTTTTCTTTTTGTCAAAAAACAATCTTTCGACTTCTACCGGATTTTGGCAATACCTCCAAGTGAAAACAAGATAAACCACTCCTTCATAGTTTCTAGCGAATATTACAGAGGTTATTTAAACGAGCGGAACACAATAAAAAGCGAGTTAAATGACCGGGCCAAAATTCCATTGTCAAAGAAACACTGAATTAATATCAAACAACGTTATGCTATTTTGTCGTGGTGGTCCAGAAAGCAATCACCACTAATAATTCAAATGAACCATCAACCGAGATTCATTACTCGCATTAAATACGAATAAAATAAAGGAGATTTCTGTAATAAAGAAGATTAATTCAAAGCGACTGAGCAAGAAGGAAAGATTTGATCACCGTTAGTTGCTTTGGCAAAGTTGGCGAAGTCCTAATTTATTGTATTAGAAAAGTACTTTGTTCTAAGTTTGTAGACGAGACTGAAACTTTCGTCATTCAATTTGGGATGAAACAGTCGAAATGCTTTTGAAGCTCTGCTTGCAGCTCGATTCTCAGCGTGGAATTTACGATTTTGGAATGGCAGGCATAGGAAAGGATCTCTGTATTATAATACCTCTAAGGATATTGACTCCATTCTTGGATCTTTTTATTTCTAGGATTGACTTAGAGATTGTGTTGATAATATTGTATAGATGGTGACAAATAATATTGTTTTGACACTGAATAAACAGACTTACGTTGTCGAAACCACATTTATTCTTTATTTATTCATTATACAAATAAGAACATAAGAAACTACTTCCCCAAAAGAGCAAGCTCGAGCTTGGGGAAGGAGCAGCCGTGCTACAATAGCAACTAAAAACTATATCCTTCTACGAAACATATAAAATCAGTAATAATATAGTAAGCCATTCATTCAATTCTTAAAATTATAATCATATAGTAATACATAAATTTGTAACATATTCAATAAAACAACGAGATACAGCAGTTTCGGTTGTCTCACCATTATCAATCTCTGCTAAACTGAAACTAAAGTGTAGTAGAATTTATACTCGTGACCGAGCGTTGTGATTGGCAGTTGAATGGCCTATCAAGGTGACCGACTGCCATTGGCCTAGATGAGCTCTTTCCTCAATGGGTGGTTTCTACAAACATCACAGCAATGGCGGTTCAAACAACTAGCATAGATGTTTGGAGAAACCGCCCATTGTGGGAGGAGCTTATCCTAGGCCAATGGCAGTCGTTCACCTTGATAGGCCACTCAACTGCCAATCACAGCGCTCGGTCACGATTATAAATTCGGCTACACTGAACTTTACTTCTAGTTTTTACTAGAGATTGATAATGGTGTAACAACCGAAACTGCTGTATCTCGTTGTTCTATTAAATATAGCAGGATCATTTTAACTTGTCAGAAAACATATGTCTCGGCCACCAGTATCACAATACTTAACCTACAAATGCTGAATCTCGCAGATTATTGAAAAGGTCTTTTAAAAAGTTATTCTTTGAAAGGTCTTCTTTAAAAAGGTCTTTTAAAGACTTTAAAGGTCTTTAAGGGCCGGTTCATGAGCTCGGGATTTAGCAAAGTCCTAGACTAAAACGGGTGGCCACCGTAGCATCGATAAACGTTAGCCCCGACACTATATACTGAGGGCTCTCTATGCTGCTAACCCACTAACCTGTCGAGAAAAACGTTTGTCGATGCTACGGTAGCCACCCGTTTTAGTCTAGGACTTTGCTAAATCCCGAGCTCATGAACCGGCCCTAAGACTTTTAAGCCTTTTGATTATTGTGTCAAAATCACTGTTTACCTATTACCGAAACAGCTGTTTTCTGACAAGTTAAAATGATCCTGCTATATGTGGTTTTGACAACTTGAGTCTGTTTATTCAGTGTCAAAACAATATTTGTCCGCATCTATACATTATCGAAGAGTTTTGGCTTCCATCTTGATAATTATACTTCAATCAATTTGCTACAAACTAAGTGACCAATTATAGATTATCCGATTATTGATTAATTCTCATGGATTGTAGAACATTCTCAGTTTCGACGTTGATAAACTCTTACACTTGATTGGTTTCTCAACAGGATGGTGAGAAGATCTTTTGCAGCGATGAAATTTCTTTGCAAGGCAGCTCACCTCATTGGATCCGGCGCTAGCACACCGTGTAATAAGCTTATCAAACAAACTCCTTGGCTGCCTGTTTAACGAACAGGCAAAAAATCGCTTTAATATTGATAGCGAGGAGACGAGAGACTAAACCGACACATTCATTCTTCTCGGCTGCAAAGTTTTTGAAACCCTTTAGAGTGCGTCTTCACCTCTCTCTGTCTCTCTCGCACAGCCCGCATCTTCACTTCACTCCTTTTTAAACTTTAATACGTCTTGGCAGTGTTTCTGCGGCGAGGTATGTGCGGGGGAGAGGGGGTGTTGAGGAAAAGTGTTGAAAACTGAATAAAAAAGTTTTTTTTTCTGTGCAACTTATTAAGACCGGCCGACCGACCAACTGGAAAAGTGTCTTCCACTTTTTTACAACATAAAGAACAGCGCGCGATGAGTTTTTGTGGTGGTGGCGGGGGGAAGTGTGGTTTTTTCCGTGGTGGGGGAGGGGTGAAATGTGGAAATTTGAGTTGGGTATGGGTGGGAGTTGTAGGTATGGGATGAGGATAGATAAAGTTGTAGTAGATGTGAGTAGAAATGATTGAGGAGAAATGATGTAATGAAGAAAAGGAGAAGTAGAAGGAGATTAGGTCTTATGAAGGGAGAAGATATGGAAGATAGGAAGAAAGGAGAAGAGGGAAGGTAGAAGAGGAATGAGAGAGGAGAGGGAGTAGTTGAGAAACTTGAGGTAGGAAGGAGAAGGAAAGAGATCTAGAGAAAGTTGAGAAGAAGACTGAGAAGAAGGTGAACAATAGCAATCGCAAGAAAAAGGATGATAATAAAGAGTTGATTGGAAGAAAAGGAAGAGAGGTTGAAAAAGAGTGAGGAGGAAGATTGGTGAAGAGGGGAAAAGGGGGATGCTGAGTTGGACATGGAAGAGGAGAGGAGGAGGAGGAGTAAGAAGAAGAAAAGAAAAAGAAGGAGAAGCAGAGGAAGAAGAAGAGAATCAAGAGTGGGAGAAAAAAAGTAAGAAGAACACGATAAAAAGTAAAGTGAGGCGCACAATGAGGAAATCATGAACTAGGTGAAGAAGTTTGAGGAAAAGAAAAAATGAACAAAAAGTGGAGCGATGTGGCAAAAGAGAATTCTTGATGGACTTTTCTCAGAAGTTTTGCGCAGCGGCTCAAGTAACTGTATTCTCGAAAAATTAACTCCAGTTTTATGTAAGTTACTTTTTCTTCGACACTCTTCTTTCATTTTTTCCCCACTTCTGTCTCTGTCTTCGTCTTCTTTCGTTGTGGTCTTCCGGTGTGGACTTTTCATTCTACTCGCTGAAAATTTATTGCGGTGCGAAAAATTTCCAACCGAACTTTGTGAAGTGCCTTGCCAATTCTGGCAACCCGTCTTATTATCTGGGACAGAGTTTCATCACTGCTCCAGTTCTATCTTTGTCTTATCATCTATGTTCATCATGGATATCAACTCTTGATCCATTAGTTTATCTTATACTACTACCGTACTAGCACATTAATTTAATCTGTGAACAATAGACCTTATATAGTTATCTCGGCACCTGAAATGTCGCATCCACTGCGAATTTCCACAAGAAAGTTATTTTTGTCCGTAATTTCTATCTTCCAAGATCGATATGATTGATGTGATAGAATGAATGATACGATATGATTGATATTGATTTCTTATTATAGATGACCTCATAAAAACAAATTGTAGGAAGTTATAGCAGTCGCAAAAACATTCGAATTATAACTATAACTTTTGAAAGGTGACTACAATCTAATGACACAAATATTTAAATAATTTCAACTGATATAGCCTAATGCTCATTCATTTCAATGAAACATGATATTAATGAATAGCTTGCAACATTTCTTTCATTCAATTTCAAGGAATCTTTATCACATCATTCCATGAATAAGTTCTGCTCCCCTACTTGAATGAATTTTAAATTTAAATGGCAAATTCCCTATTCTCTCAATGGAAGTGTATGGTAGTATAATTAGATCATTACATTTTTGTTATCAGTAATGAAGTATACACACGGCTATAAACGTATCCCTATGTTTCCAGAATAGTTTAATCTTCATATAGAAAGATTATACAAGACATGAATAATATAATATGGAGCCTGTGAAACTTGTGGTTTCAATTACTAGTATCATTGACTATTAACCTACGTGTAGATTAATAGTCAATGCTAGTATAGCAGGATCCTTTTAACTTGTCAGAAAACATATGATTTTAACGAGCAATATCACAATACTTAACCTACAAATGCTGAATCTCGCAGATTATTGAAAAGATCTTTTAAAAAGTTATTCTTTGAAAGGTCTTCTTTAAAAAGGTCTTTTAAAGACTTTAAAGGTCTTTAAGACTTTTAAGCCTTTTGATTATTGTGTCGAAGTCACTGTTTAATTATTACCGAAACAGCTGATTTCTGACAAGTTAAATGGATCGTGCTATATCTTGTATTGCTCGATTTCTAAGTTTGATGAAACGTGCACCAGTTCTAGAATAAGTTATTCGTGGAGTATATTTTTCTGTATTAATCCAATACCGCAGTAGTAATTGCTTGTCTATTTTTTTATAATCCTTCCCACATGAATGGACAATCTAGTAGTGGTGACATTGCAGACGATTGCTGGGTTCATTGAAGAGTGAGTTGCGGTCGATTGGCTGAATTGGTGACAGAGGTCACACTCGTGATGAATGGACAGAATGAAATATGTGGCCATTGTCATCAACAAACAACACTCATAGCTATAACTCGGCAGACGTTCTTCATTCTCAGTTGGAGACTGGCTCAATTTGTAACATTCGTTATTGGTTGATTCGAGTAGGCACATAACAACTGATTAAATTGCATTCTCAGTGTTCTCTACTTCCTTTTTTCTCTTTCTATTTCTTCTTCTGCTCCTTGTCCTTGTTCTTCTTCTTCTTCTTCTTCTTCTTCTTCTTCTTCTTCTTCTTCTTCTTCTTCTTCTTCTTCTTCTTCTTCTTCTTCTTCTTCTTCTTCTTCTTCTTCTTCTTCTTCTTCTTCTTCTTCTTCTCCTTCTCTGCACGTTTGACTGATTGTTAGAATCACGTGATTTAAATGTTAAATATTCGTATACATTTTTAATGCGTTTTCCAACATAAATACACGCTTTTTCATTATGGATGAATGAAGAATATGAGAGGAGATAATCATTACAATATTTACAAAGTTCTCAAGATCTTTAAAAATTGTATTTTTCAAGGTAGATATTATAAGCTTGATTTATGATAATGAAACTCGGATTGGGAACAGATTTTATGAGCAGTCTTTTATGAGCAAAAATGGTATTTTCAAATTCTTCACTTCTAGACTAATAATAATAATAAACAATTATATCCTGGAGTAGGAGGACTTTACTTGCAAGGAAGTAACTACCATTGAAGGTCTTGGGACAATAATTTTATCATTAAATGAAATTATCAAATAAATTTTATTTGATGGAAAGGTTATCAATTTCGACAACTTTTATTCTTCTCTATTGGTGATTCAACAAATTAATCATAAAACGGGTCATATCATACGAATTTATCTCCATAGCTTTGCATTTATTGTCTATTCCTATCAATTCTCTTATCAGTAATATCAGTCATTTAATAATATTATAATCTCCAGTATTTCTTGCTAATCATCGTAATGTTTTCTTACTCCATAATCTTCTCCAGTATTATTGTAATCCAGACAAGATTTTTTCCATTTCTAGAGTGAATCTAGTATTGTATCACATTTTCTCAATCCTCACACTTGTAATCTTCTTTTAAAACCCAAAACTCAACAGAATACCAAAACAATTTCCACAATTACATTCTCCGACTACTGAGAGCGTAGTGATTACTTATGATGTGACCCAAAAATGCAAGGCAGCGCTTGCTCCCTATGTGAGTGTGTCCCCACATAGAGTCTTCTCTGATAATATGGCTTTTCACTGTGAAAAGTCTCCACTGTCTCCAAGAAAGCTTTCCGAAATGATTACTTCTTTTGTTAGGAGATTCTGTGGTGGCGGTATGCTGCAGAATTCCAGGCTGTAGACAGGCTTAGGGTATTTTCTATTTTCTCTTTTTTTTCTCGATCATGTGGGAAAGGAGAGGGCGGTCCTCCTTCATCTTCTCCTTCTATTTTTTTCTTGCTTACTTTTCCCCTCCTTTTCTTCCCTTCCCTCACCCATATTATCTGAATTTCCATCATCTTCGAAAACATAGAAATAGGAAGTAGAGAATAGAGTTGGAGAAGAATCATGTACAATAGGAGGGGATGTTTAGGAGAAGGCAAGTGGTGGAGAATGAGTGTAAAAGGAGAAATGAGAAAGAGATAAAGTAAGTTTAAGGAAGAGGAAGAGGAGAAGGAAGGAGAAAAGGGTAGGAAATTATGATAATTTATAGAAGAGGTGGAGAAGATGAGAAGATTGGTGAGAAAAGAAGAAAAGGCGGGGGAGAAAATGGATGATAGGGTTTAGTGAAAACGAGATAGAGGAGTTGGAAAAGAAAGAGAATAGATGGAGGAGAGAGTACAGAAGAAGAGAGTTTAAAGAAGAAATAGATGGGATCCAAAGGTAAAGGAGAATACTGTGAAGTAGGAATAGGAATAGAGAAGCAGAAAGAGAGGGAAGAAAAAAGATAGGTGGGAAACGTAAGTAAAGTTTGAAGAAAGAGAAAGAATGGAGGAGGATGGGGAGAAGAATAAGATAGAAAAGAATGTGAGAGTAAAAATAAATGGGGTAGCAAAAGAAGAGGAGTGGAAGGAGGAAGGAGAGAGGGGTGAAGAAAAGAGGATGCAAGGAAATGATAGTCTAAAGGAGGAAAAGGTGAAGGAGAATTGGAAGGATGAAGACAGGGTGCAGAGGGAGGTAAGGGGTATGGAAATAGGTTGTGTCTGATGAAGGTGTAGGGGATGGAAAAATATCAAAAAAATGAGGAGTAAAAAAGGAGTGGTTGAAAAAAAGGGGAAGAAGGAAAGATTTCCAAGAAGGAAAAGAAGGAGAAAGATTGAGAAGATAGAAAAAAGAGAAAGCCTGCGCCTGGTAAAGGGTGATAGCCTACTGACTCCTGTATGTATCCTCTATCCATTCATTTTCTCTACAGAAGAAAGGGAAAGGAAAACATTCTCACACATACGCACACGGACTCACACAGAGGCATGGAAGGTCTGTTTCTTTCTTCTATTGTAACCATTCTTGGAAAATTTTTGGGATACGATGATATTGTTTGGCTAAAGAAGGGTGCATCTTATTGGGGAGGGGGTAGAGGTGCGGGTTATGTTGATAGGAGGAGGAGGAGAAGGAGGAGGAGGAGGAGGAGGAGGAGAAGGAGGAGGAGGAGAAGGAGGAGAAGGAGGAGAAGGAGGAGAAGGAGGAGAAGGAGGAGAAGGAGGAGAAGGAGGAGAAGGAGGAGAAGGAGGAGAAGGAGTAGGGAGAGGAGGTGAAGGAGATATAGTAGTAGTGGTAGTAGGAGGCGGAAGAGGATGAGGAGGAGTGGGAGAAGGAGGAGGAGGAGTTGGATGAGGGATAAGGAGGAGACAAGGAGAGAAGGGTGAGAATGAGGATGGTGAGCGGATAAGAGAGTGAAAATTGAATATCTCTTTTTCAAAGGCTTACCAGCCCCCACACTTGATAGGGGGTGGTAAGAAAGGAATCAATCAAAAAAACGTCTGTCTCCCCTAGGCCTTATCTCCCCCCCCTACACCACCACCTCATCGTATCCTTATCCATTGATAGGATGAAGGGATATTGACAGAATCTGAGAAAAATGATCTTGTGAGAGTGTGTGTGTGTGTCGGTGTGAGTTACAGTTATTTTTATTCTCAGCGACTTGGGTATTGATTCGTTTTAAAAGGATGGATGATTGAGGTTGATACTCTTGTCCTGAAAGGAACAAAGGAAAACAATTTCAGAATGTGATGAATGTGTGAGGAAGGAGAAACATGGTAAAAAAAGAAATCAATCATATTTTGGATGTTTTGGGGGTCTTAAGGGCTAGGGTTTGATGCTGCAGGAAGATCTGTAATCTTGGGTTTTGTAGGTAGAAGATCATTCAATCAGTAACTATACTGTATAGACTAATCCGCTGAAATGTAAATCTACGCTAATCGACGTCTTCATTATTCTAGAGATGCTTGAATATAATTGTATGGTCTAGTATTAATAATAAATCAATTTAATTTCAGAAGGGATGAGGAACAATGTTCGAGGGGATGACAAAGATGAGGATAGGAAGAAGCATGAGAGAAAACACTGGAGAAAAATTATGGCAAAGAAAAATAAGAAAGCAATGATGATGAAGAAGAATAGACCAAGGACGAAAACGAACAATAACGCCTTATCCAACTTCTTGCATCGATTCTTTTAATCTTTTTAATAGTATCAAGGGGTAGATGGAAGACCAAAACGCAGTTACTTGCATTAACAAGTAGAAGAAGAAGGTGAAGAAGAAGAAGAAGAAGAAGAAGAAGAAGAAGAGGAGAAGAAGAAGAAGAAGAAGAAGAAGAAGAGGAAGAAGAAGAAGGTGGAAGAAGAAGAAGAAGGAAGAAGAAGAAGAAGAAGAAGTACGAAGAAGAAGGAAGAAGAGAGAAGAAGAAGAAGAA
The DNA here is from genome assembly GCA_017141395.1 of Laodelphax striatellus. Classification (NCBI taxonomy): domain Eukaryota; kingdom Metazoa; phylum Arthropoda; class Insecta; order Hemiptera; family Delphacidae; genus Laodelphax; species Laodelphax striatellus. The sequence continues at coordinate 524,909 of CM029541.1, read as the reverse complement.
GAAGAAGAAGAAGAAGAAGAAGGAGAAGAAGAGAAGAAGAAGAAGAAGAAGAAGAGAGAAAGGAGTAGAAACACTTTTCCTTCTTTAGAGAGCTTCTCGTCGTGTTGCCATCAAGCGGATTAAGGCAGCAGCAGCAGCATCAGCAGCAGCGTCTCAAAGGTGAAAAGGGATAATTTGATCGTTAAAAATTGTTAGTTTCGCTAATAAATTTCGTGAAAGCTCTTTAGAGAGAAGTAGGCTGTTCGTTAGTAGTAGGCAGCTACCAGCATAGCATTACATTACATTACAGCTCGCCTCTTTCAAAGAGATTGGAATTTTGCGTCGAACATTTTTCAACAGCTTCAAGTACCTCACAAGATTGAACGGCCTTTATAGGCTGCAGCTTGCTTTCATTTTGCTGCTTCTCATCCTTCTCCTCCTCTCCTTTATTCTTTATTCCATCTTCCTTTCATTGTTTGTCTTATTTTTCTTCTCTTTCTTCTTCGTCTTCTTCTTCTTCTTCTCCTTCTTCTTCTTCTCTTCTTGTTTGTCCTATTTTTCTTCTTTTCTTCTTCTTCTTCTTCTTCTTCTTCTTCTTCTTCTTTCTTCTTCTTCTTCTTCTTCTCTTCTTCTTCTTCTTCTTCTTCTTCTTCTTCTTCTTCTTCTTCTTCGTCTTCTTCTTCTCCTCTCCAACGCCATCTATCAAAAAAATAGGGAAACTAACAGGCAACTCCATCGTTGTTCTCACTTGCTTGCATGTGATTGGCTGGAGGCGTGGCCAGCCGTGGGCTGGGCCTAGTGTGACGACCAATCGTATAGCGAGAGAATTTTCATGGCGTCTGACTGTATTCAACTGTCATCAAACATCCAAAACAATACCTGTCTCACAATTATTATCGGTGGTAGTATCATCATGTATGTATGTGTTTCAGAACTCCCTACCAATACTCTAGGGCTTTGTTCCTGGGTGGAAACCATATCTAAATATTCTTCTTTTTCTCCTCTTCTTCTTTACTCCAATACTAATTCCATCATTCCCCAATCATCTATGTTTCCCTGCCAAATAATGATTATTAGGCTACAAGCAAAGTATCACTGTCTTTTTCCACTCAAATCCGTATTATCTCACTTATTTCTCATCTAAACGTTTCCTAATTATTCTTTCTCTGTCACATCCTCTTTCGTATTCCTTCTTCCACACTATATTCTTCATCTGCCTGTTCCATTTTTTCTTCTTTTTCCTTCTTCTCTTCCCCTACCCCTCTATCGCCTCTCTACGCTTCCTCATTTCCTTCTCCTCCTCCTCCTTCTTCCCTTTATCAATTCTTTTCTACTCCTCTTATTTTCTCCTAGAAACTTCTCAGATTTTCTGATTATGTTTTCCTTTATGAACATCCATTGCATACCACTATTCTCTATTACCATTATGAACATAATGATGCCGTAATTGCTATTGCAATAAGTATTCATTCATCCGAATTTTATCTATAAGTTATTATGAAAGATGTGTAAATATATGCTTTTCTGAACTAATTTTCAACATTTTTCTCTGTTTCAGGTGAGTTCTAATTCATTCTATTCAATGGAATTCTTTGAAAACGTAAGTAGGTCATGTAGAACGATTTGAACCAATTACTTTCAAGGTCATTACAAAATATTCATTCATTATGTTACGAAAATAATCAATAATTAATGTATATCTTTTTATCCATGACCAATAATTTAAATATAATTTTCCAGTTCAAGACGATTATCAAACATGATAGAATTCAGGTACGTGAATATCATAAGTAAATAAATAATATCAAATACAATACTAAATGCAATGCCCTAATGGTGATAAGTCTACTCACAACAAGGAGTCGTAGTTGAATGTAATAGATTTTCTGGACCGCTATCAATTTAGTCTGGTAGTTTCCGTAACATCGGAAATTAACAACAGAATGAAAATGTCATTATGATTATTCATCATATCATTAGCACTAATTCTGTTATCTTATGTATAGGCTGGCTTTATCATTATTTTTTTTTATAGAGAACTTAATCAGAATTATCCCCATGAAACTCAAAAAACTTTATTTGAGACTCACAAAATTACCAAGCATTTCATTCTGTGACAATTTGAAAATTGAATTATCTCACATAAATTACAGTGCTGTGACCAAGGTAAAGAATAAAATAATTGATTTAACCAAATAATCCACTCTCCCCTTCTATTCGTCTTATTCATTCATCTATGGCCTTGAAAATAAAAATGTATTTGAGCACTGAAAACCGCGAAAAACCTTCGATTTGCTCATGGATATTGATTGTGTTTTGGCCATTCTCATTGTTTTTTGAATTTCACTCCTGTACTGTATAATGAAGCACAATAATTATGTCAGGACGACTTAGAATTAAATTTTCTCACATAAAATTATAACGAATCACAATAATAGTGTCATGATTCATCTCCACGTGCATCTCTGCAACCAGACAGGATCTCACGGTCACAGTCACCGAACACAATAGCCAAATAATGTAATTAAGTCACCACAAGCGGCGGTCGAAAGCCTTTCAAAAATAATAATAATTCGACAGCAGGCATTGTTTTACCAGACATGCCTCTATTAATAGTGCGCAAGTCTTTGTGCTACGAAATTGAATTGATCGATGATTATCGTTATTATTTTTCATGACAGTGACTAGACAAAGAGTGCTGATATGAGACAATAAAGGAGTAAAAGTGGGGGTAGATGGGTAGGGGAAGAGAGGGGAAGATAGTTGGGGGTTAGGAGGAGGATGACGATGATGATGATGATGATGATGATGATGATGATGATGAAGGAGGAGGAGGAGGAGGAGGAGGAGGAGGAGGAGGAGGAGGAGGAGGAGAGGCAACGAAGGAGGAGATGAAGATGGAGAAGAAGAAAAGAAGAAGAAGAAGAAAAGAAGAAGAAGAAGAAGAAGAAGATGAGGAAGATAAAAAGAAAAAGATGAAGAAGAAGATGAAGAAGAAAAAGAAGAAAAGATGAAGAAGATGAAGAAGAAGAAAAATGAAGAAGAAGATAAAGAAGAAAAAAAGGTGAAGAAGAAGATAAAGAAGAAGAAGATAAAGAAGAAAAGATGAAGGAGCAGATAAAGAAGAACAAAAACAAGAATAGGAAGAAGAAGAAGATGTAGAAGAAGAAAATGATGGAGGAAAAGAGGAAGTAGATGGAGAAGGAGATGGAGAAGAAGGAGAAGAAGACAGGAAATAGAAGACGGGAAGAAGGAGAAGGAGTGGGGAAGGAGAAGAAGAAGAAGAAGACGGGAGGTAGAAGACGGAGAAGAAGAAGAAAGAGGAAGAAAAAATAAGAAGATGAAGAAGAAAAAGAAGAAGAAGCAGGAGAAAATGAAGAAGAAAAAGCAGAAGAAAAGAAGTAGGAAGAAGAAGAAGAAAAGAAGAAGCAAAAGAAGTAGAAAAAGAAGAAAAAGCAAAAGAAAAAGAAGAAGAAAAACATAAAGAAGAAGTAGAAGGTGATAAAGTTCAAGTAGGAACAGAAGATATGCTAAAAAAATGAAAATAAGTAGGTGGAGAGAATAAAAAAGAAAAAGAAAATCAAGAAGAAGCAGGAAGAGAATGTTTTGAATAAGAGCGAGAATGAGTGAGTGAGAGAGAGTGAGTGAGTTAGTGGTTAGAAGGTCAAGGTTGAAGTGGGAGACGGATGCAGATGCGAAGAATAATATGACGCACTTAATTAAAGCGTTCAATGTTCGTCAGCCAATGATCAATTCATTTGTTGAACAGTAGGATGTCTATTGATCTCTGACACAAGCTATTTAATTCTTACAATCGATTGCGATGTCTCATAATCAAAGTCCTGTTTGGAATTCGTTTGTATGAAGGAATGCTTTGCAAACCCGAGGACAAATCATCATCAATGTAGATCTAACAGTCAATGAGTGAAGTGGATAATAATGAGTTCCCAATCGTTTATTCTCTGAAAACAGCTGGTTAACGATTAGGCTTCCACATCTTAGGCTAGGCGTACACCGGTTAGTCAAGACAAGACGAGATTAGTCACGTTTAGTCACAATAATTCACATAGTTGCTTATGAAGTAGCACACACCGATGCAATGATTAATCTGTATGTGTTGCTTCATATGCAACTATGTGAATTACTGTGACTAAACGTGACTAATCTTGTCTTGTCTTGTCTTGACTATTCGGTGTACGCCTAGCCTAAGAAATATTATCTGTATAAACATAAGAAGAAGGCATAATCTCAGAATAAACTTGAAAAAATTCAGTCTTGGGCTTAAAGCTTTTACCTTAAAATCGAGACAACAGATTGAAAACGTTGTCATTTACTGATGTCTGTATTCACGAGTAACGTTTTCCTTGAGAAATATATAAGTTTTTTTCCGTTCTATTCCATTTATCAATTTTGTAGATAGAAATATATTATTGATTTTTTCGCAGACATCATCCATCTTCTATCTATTGCTTCAGTAAACAGTTGTACTGATTGGGTAGTGGTATTTTAATCCATTTTTAATCCAAAAAAATTATTAGATGAAATTATTCTTGGTACAGTGTACATTATTGTACAAACTTTGCCACGTTGGAAAAATGAAGAAGTCATTCTATTCTATAATCCTAAGAAAAATTTGCATAACTCTCTTGTTGTGAAGTTGTGTTGTGACTCACTCATTTAATAAATCCATAACTCATCTCACCAATAATTTTAATTTCACTTCAACATTATTCCCCTCTTCTCATCGAACCCTACTTTTCAAAAGTCCCCATCTTTCCTGCCAAAACCACTGCCGCCCCCCCCCTTTCACTACATCCTTTACACGTTTATCTGACCGTAAACCCGGTTTAAAGTTTTAAACGCTCGAATATCTCAAGCATTCAACTCATCAGATCCCCCCCTCTCCCTATACCACCGGCGTTAAAATATATTATGGGTGGTGGTGAAAAATACAATTTTTTATTCTCCAACCTCAAAAACTCAAGCTGTCATACTTTGGCGATGTTTTTATAAATGAAGAGAGCAGTCAACAGTCTTCAAGCGTGATGATTTCGCTCAGATTAGTGCGGCTGAATCTGAATTAAAAGGGGGAAATACAGTTTTTTGCACCGCTGTCGCTCGGATGTGGTTTACACTTGAGATTACATGATGCGAGTCTTTATTTTCGGAGCTCGTCTACTCTAGAGAGATTACATGGTGCAAGTCTTCACTTTCGAAGCATTTTTTTTTAGCTCAAAATTGATGTTCGTAATTTTTCTCGTGTTGTCTGTTTTGAATCTTGTGTGAGTTTGCTTTCAACAAGTTTGTACCTCAAAATTATTTAGGCTACCTTGCGTATTAGTTTAGTTTTGCGTATTCTAACTCTGTCTGTATTGTCAAAATAACTTTTTTGCGAATTGACTTTGCGGCCATATTGATCTATTTTCGCTTTTCGCTTTTCGTCTTAGGCTAGGCGTACACCGGTTAGTCAAGACAAGACAAGACAAGATTATGTGAATTACTGTGACTGAACTTGTCTTGTCTTATCTTGACTAACCGGTGTACGCCTAGCCTTAGAGTTTGAGCTCATGTTACTGAATATTGTACAGTATTGTCAAACATTTTTCGCGATACAAAAAAAGCTATCTTGCAATAATTTCTAATTAGCCTCTTATCCTTATATTGCAGACGTTTTGCAATACGAAGGGCAGTCACTATGACCGTTATGTTGGACCAATTTAATTATTTTGAAGAATGTTATAATATGTTTCAGCAATTTCGATGCAGTTCACGTCAAAAGAAAGGTTTGTGCTCCTAGATGTGTGGATTTAGAAAAATCCGTGTATGAAAATAGATGGATGAACAATGTGAAAGACTCAGTGTCATCTCTCGGCTTTCGAAGGGACTGCTTGAACCTCTCAGCGAAAATAATAGATTAGTGCAGAGATTTCTTATTAGATTATCACAACTTACAGAGGAATGAGATGAAGTAATGTTTGGGCACAACAAGCGGCGATTTAGCGATTTGAGCTCAGTCTGATAATTGTCGAAATTATTTCGATGCATAAACTAATATATTTTGCTATATATCTTTTTGATCAATCAAAAATATATAATAGTCGAAATTATTTCGAAATAAACTGAATTTGATCAGTAATGAATTTAAATATTATCATGATCTATAATATATTGTTCATCAATCAGCTGATCGTACAAATGACCAAATTGTTTGTTATTAAACTTATCGGCCATAGGTCAAACTATTCTTCATGAACTGTACTTCAACTGAATCTAAAAAACTGGAGATCTCATACATGAGCAGATGTAGACACGTGTAAACAACACACTCACACTCACACACACACGCAAGGGCACACTAATGCACACAAGTTATCGAGGGCTCTAAATTTGTCAACAATTCATCTTGCTGCGTCTTGCTGGAAAAGAACATTTTCCCCCTGCCTTGATCCCTTCTTGCGCTGTGTGTGGTTTCCCTGCTTTTTTCTCATTCTTTTTTCCACTCAGTCCGCCCCTCACATAACCGAAATTCTCTAGCGGAGTCGTGTGTATGGGGGGAGCGGGTGAGAGGGGGGATGAAATCACTAAGAAAGCGGATACAGTCTAATAGTATGAGAGGAAGAATAGGGAATACAGAGAAGAAGGAGGAGGGCAAGAGTAAGAGAAATAAGCGAAGAGTAAGAGTAAGGAATTAGGAAGTAGAAAAGGGGGTATGAAGAAGAGAGTGGGAAAGGGGCATGAAGAAGGGAGACAAAAGAAAAATTGAGAAAGAATTTAACCATCATAGAATAATTTTGTTGCATTGGCGTCAGATTCGTTCTTGAATGCTATTGTTATAGACTTTCAATATCTTTACTTCAATATTGTTATAGACTAGTATAAACTACAGGTCTAAGATCAGGGATAATTTTTCAGTTGAAGTCAAGTATCCACTTTACAATCTAAGGATTTAAAGGTCGAATGATAATTTCAATTTGGAAACATAGGCTAAGCTACTCATGCCACCTGGAGAACTAACGATAACTGTTATCATTTTCGAAAAGAATAACTTATTAAATAATGAATAACTGTTATTATCCTCGAAAAGTTACTCCATAAGTTATTGCTACTGGATAAGTTACTTAATACCATTAATACGTCACCCTGGATGGAATAATAATTATAATACTATAGGTCAGTTGCTTAAAAATTCAAACCACCATTAAATGACGACAATTCATTTACATCAGAAATATTCATTGGTTCTTGGTCCCGTTAGATGACATCATTTTTACGGCACTTAAATTTAATTGAAATTTTGTGCAACTGGCAGTTAGTGATATAAATAGTCTAGAAATTAAGCGAAAATCCTTCAATCTCTCCCAATACGATTCCTTCAATATTTTAGTTAGTCTTTGGTTTTATCAATGTGAGTGTAGATTAGGGTTAGTCTAGATTGGTGAAATTATACACTGCTACCATCAACTTGGAATTCATGAACATATCCTTAATTCCCAGCATCCGACTATCTATCTGCGTGAAAATGTATTCCATACCTTCCCTACTAATCCCCAACAACACACCACAATTTATACCCCAAGCGGACTGCTCAAATTCCCGCTCACACCCACACAAATGATAAAACTACAACCCTCAAATAATTCATCACATCGATGCCTCAATTTTTCCACAGTACAATTGCTGATTACTGCTCTGAACTCTACCAGAGACCTATATCGACGAATGTCAATTTTCATTAGTTTTTTGTGTTCCCTTTGTGCGCGCGAAAAACGAGCCTACCCCCACTCCTAATCAATCTTCCTTCTCCCTTTATCACTCCCACTACCCATCCCTTTACCCCTCCCTTCCCCCCAACGTTTCAAAGAGTTCAAAGGATTTTGAGAACCGGGTGCAAAAATTCAATGGACGTTTTTCGATGGAATTAGCCCGATATGCTGGCCAAAGCTTCTCTATTCTTGTACCACTGATCCCTTTTTCAATTTGTCTTTCCACTTTTGTTACCCTTTTTTCACTGTCATTTCGCCTCTTTTTATCACTTTTCATCTCTATTCTTCTTCTCTTTTTGACCCGCTTCATCCTCTTGCTGCAGTGAACGCCCAGCTAAGCATAGTTCGATACCACTCTTGAGTACATTCAATTTTTTTTAGCTACCGGCATGCTATCCAATTTATGAAGTATGGAAGAATGGAAGTTATTCATAGAAGATAGAATCGAAGGAATTAAAACGAAGTTAAAGGGTCGGTTGCACAGAAGTGGATTAAAGTTGATCGTTGATTACGCATAAGAATTTATCTTTTAAGAGAATTAGCTTAACAGACCTCTGTGAGACTGGGACGAAGTGATTCATAGATTGAATGATGGATCATAAATTACTATTTATTTTCATTCTATTCATTTTTTTGGCATGTATCAGTCTTGAAAATTCAAAATAAATATTATTGTTAGTTATTCGTTTTTAGCACACAAATTTCTAGTAAAATAAATCAACAATATAACTGGAACCGAAATACTTTCACCATATACTATCACTATAACTTTCACCAATATAACACCATTGGCCTATTTATAAAAATGTTGGAGAGAAACAGTTTTGAACGAATGTGTGTAGATTCTTCCCACATGTTCATTTTCAGTAAATGATTGAATGAAATTTTCTTTGAATTGTATCTCGATTATTCAATAACAATTGGTGGTTTCTGTATGAAATTCAATTGTAATCAGAATTACCCACACATATGTAGTAATTCACATCCCTCAACAGCTTTGAGGGGCAGCTTTTGTGTATAGAGGGAGAGAGAAAAACAGAAATGATTCTTCCTTATCTTATCAGCTCGCCAAGCCTGAGTGCATCGTTGGAGGGAGAGAACGAAGTTGATAAGAATAATGAGAGAAGTAGAAAACAACAGAATAGAACGGAATGAAACAGGAACGATTGTCTTCATTTTCTACCTAGAAGGGGGAGGAAAGAGAGATGAAAGAAAATGAAGGTTTGAAAATTTGAAACAGAAAAAGGAGAAGGTAGAAACAATAAAACCGAGACAAAATAAAGAAGAAAGGACATGTGAGTAGGGGAGGAGAAAATTCATTTAAAAATAGCACCATATACGATGATAAGATAAGAAAAACTACTGAGAAAATTGAAAATATAAAGAAAATATAGAGAATGAGAATAGAGGAGCGAGAGTGAAACAGAAACTAGAGGAAGGAAAGAGAAGCGATGAAGCATGACAGGAAGGGTGATTGGAACAGAATAAAGGCAAATGGAAATGGACAGACAAGGATAAAAAAGGTATCAAAGAGGTTGATGAAAATTATGAAAAAAGAAAAGACAAAACTTTATATTGAAGATGTGATTGAGAAACAGGAACAAAGTATGACAAGAAAGGAAGCAGAGAACAGGGATGACAAGAGAAATACAAAAGAGAAAGAAGAATGAACAAGACTCTATAAATTAATCCTGCTATACGATCTTCTATGAAAACAGAGTGGAAAAGTTACAAAATAAGTGAGATATAGGACTTGCTGAGTTGGGGATCGACTATATGATAGCATCCTATACTCTAAGCTCTGACAAGATAGAGACAGAGAAAGAGAGAGATTTAAGATTTAAGATTTATTACTTTATTCATGTAGATAACAAATATGACGGCTTAAATACTAGATTATAATAACAAATATACAATTGATCATTCGTCAAATTTATATTAGCTTATAAATTATGCCATGAGTAGAGATATAAAGCAAAAATAAACTGATGATAATTGTGAGTTATCTAGATGAAAAGGCGATGTTTGGACACATGAATGTCCATTCTTGGAAAAGGAGATACAACGAGATCCTTTTCATCAACACTTGACCTTGAAGAGAGAGAGAGAGAGCGTGAGACGAATGAGTGAGGGAGTCAAGATGTGTGAAAGAGAGAGTAAGAGAAAGAGAGAGCGTGTGTGAAGAGTAAAGACCTGTAAGGGGAAAGAGAAAGACTATCTGATAGCACCATGCACTCTGCGATGACAAACAAGCCTGTACATGACATAGCATCGTACACACACATACTGATATCTGATAATTACCCCACTTGCACAGGTCTGCACAATAATAAACTTCTGTTTGCATTTATCAGATGAGGCCGCTCGCGCTTTGAGCACACACATGACTAACCTAACCTTATCTGACAACCAGCAACCTTTGTCCTTACTGCTGTTAGTAGTAGAGAGCCGATCATTTTATGCTATCTTCTAATTGAGTCGTGTATATGATGTTATTATCGGTAAGTGTTTGGTTTTGACAGTTTTCATTGTGTAGAAGAACAATAGCTTCGCCCACGTTGCCTGTCCAACCGTTATTGATATTTAATTATCGACTGTGGGTTGCAGAGTCTAACCAAATATGTATGTTACATGCGTTTTAAAAGTTGGATTATTTGGTTCCGAGAAGTGTCTAGCGTCTGGCTGTATTCGTTTCGAAAGTACAAAATTGATTCGCAGAAATGCTAGAAACAGGTCCGGTGGTTAATTTGAAATATTACCGAAGTGATTATTAGATGCAGCTCATTATATATGTAACGTATCAGAGGAGTCCAGTGCAATATTCTTCAGTACTTGTAGGAGCTCAAAGAGAGTATATTTAAATTTTTTATCTCTTCTTCTGTCATATTGTTCAGCCATATACATGCACTATCCTATCCAATTAGTGTTGTTTCTACAATTGAATATTGGAAGCAATTTATTAATAATATAAATGATTGAATAATAAGATAATTTATCATCATTTCTAGTTCATAAAATATCAAGGGCCGGTTCATGAGCTCGGGATTCAGCCAAGTCCTAGACTAAAACGGGTGGCCACCGTAGCATCGACAAACGTTAGCCTCGACACTATGTACTAAGGGCTCTCTATGCAGCTAACCCCGTTAACCTGTCGAGACAAACGTTTGTCGATGCTACGGTAGCCACCCGTTTTAGTCTAGGACTTTGCTAAATCCCGAGCTCATGAACCGGCCCTAATATTGTTTACTCGTATATCCTCTCTTGCATAGTTTCCATTCTTATTAGAATCTCCTTTATTATCAGTAAGAATTATTCTTTTTAAAGTCGATATTGGAAGCAATGTGGAACTTAATTATACCAGTGTCTATCAATCAATCATAAGGCCCTTCATTACAGACGTCAATCAAATCCAGTTAACAATAAATTTATTGACACTTATTATCATTTATTGATAATCGTAATTTTGAGAACCTAACTGGTCGATAATTGATTGGAAATCAGACTTCGATTGAATTCAATGCAACTGGACCTCTAGCTTTCTTAGAATCTTTACAAAACAAATGAATGAATCTTTTGGATAATGTCCAGGTTTTATGCAACCAAAAATCTATTTCAAAAAACCGAATGTTGTTCTATACTCTTGAATTTGGATCAAACAATTGTCAGCTGTGTTTGGAATCTGGAACAGCTACTACTATAAATCTGTCAACAGAGATGTATAGTTTTTTCTTGTTAATAATAGTAGAGTTGTTGAAGATAGGAGAAGGAACAGATTGCTTGTGATAGCATTCAAAATATAGTGAGAAACAAGTGTTGTGAAATTGTCGAAACCAGAGCACAGCATTCATTCCAACAAAAATAAAAACATGTCATTTCTTTCATCTAATTTCTCTTCTTTCAATTTTACCTTTTCTCCTCTCTTTCTTTTCCGTCTTGCCTCTCATTATTCCTTCATATCCTTTCAACGCTCTCATCATTATCAATGCTCATTCATTCCATGAAAAGCAGAAGACCAAAACAAAAGAGCGGTGCTTGAAAGTTCACTTTTCGCGAGCGAAGCAACTTTTTAACAATATGGAACAGAAGTTGACACCATCATTAAGAAGCAGTATGGACAAAAGAATGCTGTTCTTTCGTTTATTATTTCAAAATTCTATTCATCAGTTTGTATTTCTACATTTTTTTTGCTTGTGTTGTAGCACAATGATATTCTCAGGAATCAGATTATTTTCACGTTGGATTTTGCTTATGTTTCATTGTTTCATTTGAATTTGATAATCATGTAGACTGAACTGGATTCAAAATTTTTTATTCTTATGCCTGGTTGTCGCAAGGTTAGTGTCTCTCTACTATAGTGCGATTCACGTCAAGAAGTCAGCATTTCTTAGATTGGAGTTGGCTATTATTGTTGAGCACAAGGCAGTTGCTGATGTCTCTATCCTATTCGCATTGTGCATAGTTGCCGCACTGTGCATTGTTGTCGCACACAGTCCCAACAAACACGTTTGGTGCAGTTTTTTCTTTCTCTCTCAATGAAACTTGGCATCAATGCTCCTCATATAAACAATGCTGACTTCTTGACGTGAATCGCACTATAGTCGTATGAGATATAATTGTAATGTATTGATAATTGGAATAGATAGATTGTATATAAATATAGAATGTATAGATTGGTAAGAATCCAAGAATGTGTAAATGCAGTGTTCATAATATATTTATCCACAGTAAGAAAATAAATAGCAGTAAGTCGGAGAGAAAAAAAGTGAAAACAAAAAATAAGTCAGGATGAGATGAGACATTGAGGAACTGAGGATAATGCTAAACCTGAGATAAGGGACAGAGACGGGGAAAATGTGTGCGAGAGGAGAAGAAGTTGAGACCAGAACAAGGGAGGAAGAGAGCCTTAGTAAGTAAGCTCACATCCAAGCAATAAACATGTGCTTCAAAGCCTGCTGCCTGCTGCATGTATACGATCTTCCTTGTCAGCCTATGGCAAGTACTCCTGCTTAGCCTACCCTATGTCAATAGCTTTTTATCATCTTCTTCTTCTTCTCTTCCGTCTTTTTCTTCTTTTTCTCCTTCTTCTTCTTCTTCTTCTTCTTCTTCTTCTTCTTCTTCTTCTTCTTCTTCTTCTTCTTCTTCTTCTTCTCTTCTTCTTCTTCTTCTTCTTCTTCTTCTTCTTCTTCTTCTTCTTCTTCTTCTTCTTCTTCTTCTTCTTCTTCTTCTTCTTCTTCTTCTTCTTCTTCTTCTTCTTCTTCTTCTTCTTCTTCTTCTTCTTCTTCTTCTTCTTCTTCTTCTTCTTCTTCTTCTTCTTCTTCTTCTTCTTCTTCTTCTTCTTCTTCTTCTTCTTCTTCTTCTTCTTCTTCTTCTTCTTCTTCTTCTTCTTCTTCTTCTTTCTTCTTCTTCTTCTTCTTCTTCTTCTTCTTCTTCTTCTTCTCTTCTTCTTCTTCTTCTTCTTCTTCTTCTTCTTCTTCTTCTTCTTCTTCTTCTTCTTCTTCTTCTTCTTCTCCTCCTCCTCCTCCTTCTTCTCCTCCTCCTCCTTCTTCCTCTTATCTTCCTCCTTCTCCTTCTTCTTCTTGCTTCTTCTTCTTCTTCTTCTTCTTCTTTTCTTCTTCCTTCTTCTTCTTTTTCTTCTTCATCTTCTCCTTCTTCTTCTACTCCATGTTCTTGTTCCTCTTCTTCTTTTTCTTCTTCTCCACCCTTCCCACCTTATCCCTCTTATCTTTCTTTCCCTTCTTATCGTCGTCCTCCTCTTCCTTTAAATATTTCCACTCCTCCTCCTCCCCCTCCTCCATTTACTTATGCCCTTCTACATCTTCCTCCTCCTCCTCCTCCATCTCCTTCTCGAATTCAGCAACTTTTGGAAAGGATAGCAACAACAACAACAACAAGAACAGGGACAACAACGAAATAAAGCACTTAAAAGTTTACAGCCTCTTTTATGGCCATCTAAACAACAGGATTGTTACATCCCCATCAAGTTACACACCAGGCCTCACACACTGTCTTTTCCCCGACTCATTCATATTATTTTCCGTCTAGATGAATATTGTACAGATATTTGGCTGTATATTCTATCAAGATAGAAAATATCTATCCATATATCATACACAAGGGGTAAATTGTACAAAAAATAGATATATGAATATTATGATATAAAAATATGTATGATAATACTACCACAGATAATAATTGTGAGACTATTTGTTACATAATAGAATAAGACAGTAAAATGTTATTCAAGCGATAGTACTATTTGAATTACTGGAACATTAAATTGTGAAAAAGTCAAACGTCTGTATTGCAGTAGCTTTAAACCAAATCAGCCATTGAAATTCAAGCCAACCACAGTGGAATACAGTCAGAAGCCATGAAAATTCTCTCGCAATACGATTGGTCGTCCCACTCACTAGCCCAGCCCACGACTAGCCACGCCTCCAGCCAATCACAAGCAAGCAAGTGAGACAACAATGGAGTTGCCTGTTAGTTTCCTATTTTGTTGATAGATGGCGTTGGAGAGAAGAAGAAGAAGAAGAAGAAGAAGAAGAAGAAGAAGAAGAAGAAGAAAGAAGAAGAAGAAGAAGAAGAAGAAGAAGAAAGAAAGAAGAAGAAGAAGAAAGAAGAAGATGAAGAAGTTGAAGTTTAAGTTGAAGTTGAAGTTGAAGTTGAAGTTACTCTTGATCAAATAGTTTATTCCAATCCATAACTGATTGGATGTGATATAGTTGATGATTCTTTGTATTTTGATTTTCATTATTTCTCTTCTTCTCCTATCAGACACAGTTTCAATCTGAATCCTGAGTTCGATTAATCAGTTAAAGTACTCCACCAGAAATCTGAAGACGACAAAGCTTTTTCAACTTCTGTAGTCATGTAGTGATAACTAGTAGGGTTGATCTTCAATGTTCATAACTAGGTTAGTTTTATTTGCACCAAATAACAAAATACAAAATCATGCAGAGCTTGGTATTTTACGCATAGACTACCGATTACGATAATTTACATTATTTGTTGACATGATACTAAGTATTATGAAGACTTATATTGATAGGTCTTATCAATATGAGAAATAATAGGCTATATTCAAGCAGAGCAACAAAAAAAGGAACATATTGAACTACATAATACTCACAGAACTTCACATTAAGTTATTTCTTGGAATAAATTAATAACAAAATTTCAAACCCCGTTCAGCTGAGAGCAACAGATGAATACAACTTTTATTATACTACACTAAATGCAACAAATACTACAGAAATGCATTAAAATAATACAGAAAAATAGAATAAGTAACCATTTTCGCTAAGGCAATGCTCCTTCTGTAGGGGAATGACATTCGAAATGAGAATAAATGTCAGAAACAACTCGAAGACAGATTCTCGTCTTACAAGCAGTTCAAGCCTGAAAGGGAAAGAGCCCATTGTCGATTCAGTATGGCGCAAGGAATGTTTGAAAATCCTGAAAATTCTTCAAGCGAGGGTGAAATGGCGGGAGGGACGACTTGAAATCAGAGTGACTGAATAGTCAAAGTCATAGCCATAGGGGACTTCATGACTTGTCGCGAGGAGTCTTCTCTCAATGCACCTCAGGGACTCCAGCCCCTAGTGATTGTCTCACACGTTGTTTTTATCATTCTTCTTCTTCTTCTCTCACGCTTCTTCCACCTCTTATTTCTCGCACCCTCTCCTTTCGTCATCCTTGTTTAGTTTCCCTTCACTGCTTACAATACTTCCTATCATTTTACTACGTTTTCTTTTCTAAGAAATTCCTTTATTAGGAAAAGGTAACTCCTAAATTCGCTATTACCTATTCCTCTTCTTCAACTCCTTCATCCTCATTGATTTTTCTTTATACTACATTCCTCATGCTCCCCTTCCCACAACCTTTTCTCGAAGTATTTCTCCATCTTCTATTCTGATTTCTCTTTTCTCTTTTCCTGGATTTCATCTTGGATCTCCATTTTACACTTGAACTCTTATATTGAAAAGTTTTTGTTCTCATTTTACAATTTTGTCAAATTCCCTTACTCATTTTCTCTCTGTCTCCTATTGATTAATCAATCTTTATTTCTTCCTCTTCTTCCTGGCTATTCTCTCACTTCTGTCCTTCTTCACTGTAGTTTCTCCTCTACTATTTCTGTAATCCTTTCGACATAATTCTCTTTCCCTTCTCTTCATGGATACTCCTCTTCTAATTCCTTCTTCTCTTCAATCTTCCCTAACCTTATTCTATTTTTCCACTCTTCTGTAAATGTTTATTTGCTTTTCCTCTCTGTTCCTTTCTATTTTCTTTCCCTTCTCTTCATAGATAAAACTCTTTCAGTTTCTCCTCCTCTTAAATCTCTCCTAACTTTATAGCATTCTTCTACTATTCTGTAATTAACTGTTTTATTTGCTTTTCCTCTCTATTTCTTTCTAATTCCATTTTCCACAGTCTTCCTCCTATTATTCATCTTCCTCAGTTTCTTATCTTCGTTGAAGAAGAAGGAGAAGGTGGAGGAGAAGAAGAAAAAAGAAGGAGGAGGAGAGGAGGAGGAGGAGGAGGAGAAGAAGAGGAGGAAGAAGAAAAGAGAGAAGAAGGAGGAAATGACAACAATACAAGGGTGCATTGAGAAGTAAGTGCTTGAACAATATAAAGGTGGTGCTGGAGAGTAGATTGGCCGGGTAGAGAAGGCACTTTCTTGTATGGCCCATTCACACTCAGTCTGTTCAGTGTAGTGCCAGCAGTGGTGGTGGAGGTGTAAACATTGTGAATTACTCATGAGCAGCCCACCAGATGGTTTCAGGTCTGCTTGGCAGTACAGGGTGTAGCATGATATTATAGAACACAGTGTCCGTATTGTGGTGAAAAATAGCTAACAAGTAAGTACCATCATAATTTCCTGATACAAGTCATCTTGGCGTACACTGGTTAGTCAAGATCACAAGACGAATATTAGTCACGTTTAGTCACAGTAATTCACATAGCTGCTGAGGCAGCCACACCGATGCAATGACTAATCGGTGTGTTTGCTCATGAAATAACGCAGTACTGTGAGTTTAAATTCAATTGGACCATCTCGTCTGCTTGTCTTGACTAATGGATTCTTCAATTGCGCCTAGCCTAATAGATTATCTTTTTCTAATACTGTATCTGTCACCTTCATGAAATGATATTGCGTTGAAGATTCCAGATTATAATAATTAACAATGTCAGTGATTATTGTTTATATCTCAAAATCATACAACGATGAAAAATTACATGTATCAGCCCCGCACTGAAGAAAATACCACTGAGTATTTCCAGAAGATATTAAATTGGCTATAAATTCTATGTGACCTGCTAACTAAGGCTTTTTCCAATGCCTTGAATCAAATCTACTTGAATCCTTGAATTAAGCCCAAGGTTGGCCTTATATTAGGAACAGATTGAAGCCCTTTCGATCAAATTCGAAATAGTCTTAGTTCATGAATACTTTAATAAGTGAATATTCTCATTTTCACTACTACTACTAGTCGAAGTACTAATACGATTATGCCTCAACCATCGATCTCTAACTAATACAACGTTGTATTAGTTAGAGATCGATGGCCTCAACTTTGCCTAGAGCACTTTTGTAATTATGTAAACTAAACAGTGTTTATTTTCAAATCAAACTTAACTATAATTATGTAAATGAAGTTAGTAGAATGTATAATATCAGCATGAACATATAATATCAGCTCACTCGTCCATGTTAATGTTGAGGTTTAAACTCCAGCGTGTGATTGATACATCAAAAGTTCTACACCAGGCTACAAAACAGCCAAACATAGATAAGCCGGAGACAGAAATAATGCGCATCTAGACTGTTTTCGTTGTGACAAAAACCCACCCAAAGCAAGATGTTGCATGCCGGAGCTAATCTATCAGTGTATTTCAACCACGACTAATTGTCTCCTCGAAGGCTGTTTGGAGATATCTACCCTTCCTTCCCCTTCTCCTCCTCCCCCTCGAAACTACCCTGCCCTAATCTCATCATCCCATCTTGCCACCCTGGGCCACACATATAACTGTCCACCGTGTGTTTTTGGGGAGGCCTCTGGACCACACAGCTGCCTGAGGACATATTTCACGTCACCTGACCCCTAAAAACGCCCCGAAAATGTCATTTTTGGGGGTGTGAGGTTGAAGAGAGAGAAAGAGAGAGTGAGGGAGAGTGAGAGATGGGGTAAAGGAGGAGATGGGAGAGAGAGAGGGTGTAGGAAGTCAAGATTAGACGACTATTTCCTCTCGGTTGTGGACCATAAGATGTGACATCAACCGTGGTTTGTCTTGGAATGTCTGTCATGACACCTATTAAAATCAGGGGATTGTTCCATGAAAATTCCAAAGTGCTATAATAGGCTACTGGCGCAGTTTATCGCGGAGCTTTTTTTACACTTGATTGAAACTTTACAAAATATGAGACTTGGTTGACACTTATGATTGGTTGTTTATTTATTTCGTCACATATAACTGCATCTCGGGAGCAACGCTCCTGCAGCATATGACACGTCAAGTTTTAAGTAGATATTTATAAAGACATATAACATGCAAAAATCATCTCTCAAGGAAGTCGGATAGTTTGTACGGACACAGATCTATGAGAAATTCTCGGAGCCTTCTTTTAAAAATACTCAAACTATCCACTTCCTTTATTTCATTGGGGAGTGCATTAAATATTTTCATCCCCATATAGTAAGGTCCACTTTCCAATAGACTAAGTCTATGTATGGGGTATGAAAACCCCCTGAACCTTGTATTATGAGGATGATTCAATTGATTCACCTCATACATCCTTCTATTTTTAAAAACAAAAATTCCTATTTCAAAAATGTAAATAGCTGGAGCCGTCAATAATTTCTTCTCTCCACAGAGAGGCTTCTTTCAAGGACTTCTTAATTAGACTCTATTCCTTTATTATGCAAAGAACTTATGCTATGACTCAAAAAAAGTCAATTTTGTAAACTGATAAAGGCCTTCGTTTGAAGATTCCTGAACTCTATCTCTCCATTATGTATGCAAAGAATCTATTCTACCACTCAAAAAAATCTATTACGCTATGTCATCCAATCCAACTATAAAATTAAACATTTTTCCCCAGTATCCCCTTTCTAGTTTCGGGTGGTTTCGTCCGCCCTAATTGAAAATGACAGGTTTATCGACTACCAACTGACAAGTCTACTACACATCAGGGGTGCCAGCTGAGAAAAGACACAGAAAAGGAACAAAATAAAACGATCCTAGAGACGGGAAATAAGCAATAAAAGGGACACACCAAGGGGAAAGATTAACGCCTAGACTAAAACGGTCGTCTAGGAGTGTGAAGTGGGATTTTGAGATGGGCCAAATGTCGAAAGGCTTAGAACTATATACATATATTTCTATGGATATAATATTACTTTGGTAGAAGGGTGTCGCTTATCATTTGTACTAAGTTCTTGAACTGTGTGTTCTCACCCTTTCCCTTCTCCTATTCGTACACAATTGGAGTCAAGTTGAAACTCATAGAGAATTCTTCATTATCTGACATATTCCAAATAATGGAATGTTTGTTGCCTGTAATGAAACTAATAGAGAATTCTTCATTATTTGACATGTTCCAAATAATGCAATATAATATTATATACTGCTATTATTGTTCAGTTGAGTTTGTTGTCTGTTAATGTTACTACTCAAGAAATCTTAATTATTTTACAAATCACTATTTATATGCTTCTATTATTGTTAAGTCAAACTTGTTGTTTGTTGATGAAATTACTACAGAACTCTTAGTTTTTTGACACTATCTATGCTGCCATGAATGTCAAGTTCTTTTCAATAATTGATCTCCTGCTTTAAGTTTGCTTACATAAGTATAATGTCATGTATGAGATACTTGTAGGATATTCTTGTTCAAGAAACAAATATCTCACACAAGACGAATGTAAAACCAAATTTGCTTTTTTCAAAATGTATGAAGGATATTTCTCAAGTTCATACAATTTATTGATATTTGAAATTTTCTAGGCAATTTGCAAAATAAAATGTTCTGGAGAGAAAAGTAGGCAATCACTCAAAATTCTTCAATTCTGGATTCAATAACATGAGTAGTCTTTATATTTATGTCAGCATTTATGTGGGCGTTTGTGTTGAAGAATCTTTCAAGACTAGTCAAACTCAAACAAATATCTCATATAATCACGTACGATAATGTAAACGCACCTCCACTAGACTATTGTACCTTTATGTTCAATTACTCAGAGTATACTATAATAATATTAGAGTATAGAACTATAAAGTAAAAATATATTGGAAATACAAACTAACTGAGCTCAAGTAAACGATCATATAGACGTTCCTTACTGTATCATACAAGATTTACCCACAATGTTTCAATTTTTTTTTCAAATAACAAGAATTTTGCACAGATTTTCGAGGGAGAATTCGTGGAGCCTACACGCCTTGATAGTGACAAGAAAATAACGAGTCTTGATGATAAAAAAGTGACAAGGACAAAAATCGACATCTCCTATCCAGTTACTCTGTAGATGAAAGAAAAAGTCGAAAATTTAACAGGAAACTCAGTGACTGAGTGAAGGGTGTGTCCGAAACAGATGGCTTTCTTGACTGTCCTTGATTTTAGGATCTTCTGAGCTCGTTACTTGACGTTATTTCTTATTATTATTCTACCCCTTCATAGTCTCTCTGTTTCTCATATTTATTTCTCAGTTCCTTCCAATTTTACTTACTAAGTCATCCTAATGTTCAATTTATTTCTCATTTCCCTTCCAATTTTACTTACTAAGTCATCCTAATGTTGTTCATGGCTTTTTGTATGCATGAAATAGTGCCTTCTCCCTTGTGAAATAGTATTCAATACGACCGTTACAGTCAAGTGTTATCTGGGAATGCTGTACTATCTTCCTCTAGCATACCAATTTTAATGTCTTTTACGCCGTTTCATGGGGATAGATTACCCAGATTCAATTGCTAGATGATTATGTCACTCTCATACGTTTTCAATAAAAGTGATAGTTAAGAAGGAAATTCTTGAATAAAGGATTTGATTATGAAATATTATCAACGTTGGAATTGTAGCCTATGTGATATTTTTTTATTTTTTAATACATAATACACTTCATATACATAAATTCATTAAAAATTACATATAAATGAAATACGTACAGAAATAATAATGAATACAGACTTGTTTACTCAGACTATTCAAATTTGCTGATAATCTACGTCCGAAATTTAAATTTCAAAGTTAAATTCAAATGGATGGAGTAATACAAATATCCACTTCACTGTTGTACACTGCATACTGTAACCTATTTCAGTTGCTGTCACAATATAAAATAGCGGACTGGATAACTACAACAGATTTTATATATATAACTACAGATTGGATGTTCAATTGTACACATTTCAAGGAATATCTGTCATAAGTTACATAGTAGTTTATATTTATTTTTACAATTACTTTTTCGAATCTTATCATACCCTCTACTGCTTTGACAATACTATCTTGGATAGAAACATTATCAACAAACTGTGTTTATCAATACTGCGTATTACATAGTAGTTTCTAATAAATTTTATTTTTCCAATTACTTTTTCTAATCTCACCATTCTCCTACTATTGTTCCCGAAACAATCTTGGATTTTTGCTTGCGTACAAGATTTTAAACAATCTTGGATACAACCATATCAAGGAATTGTATTTAGCAATTCAAATATGCAGTCTCAAAATATTCCATTCAAAAAACAAGTACTTCCCCCAGGACAATCCAAGATGGCGACTGGCGATGCGACTTACTGCGCGCCAAAAGTGATAGTCGTACCAACCCAACGACACCAACATAAATCACCAACTGAAAAACGTGTCGTGAGCCCCAAGGGCTGCTAGAGAGAGTGTGTGAGAAAGAGAGAGAGAGAGAGCGAGTGAGAGAAAGAGGGAATAGAACGCATCGGATTGGAGCACGGTAAATCATTCGATATCGCACACTGACCTGACCTTTCAAATTTCGCTCCACTAAAGAAGTGCTTCTCATTTTTCGCCTCTTCCTAATTCTGTCTTACTCTTCAGTTCTTTCTCCTTCTATAGTCTCTCTCACACATTCTCTCTTCTTTCTAATCTGTTCCTTCCTGCTCAATAATATGATTGTAATGAGAAAGAATTAATGCTATATGTAGGCTATCCAACCTACACAAGTCATATTTAGTAGGCTAATATTAAAATGACATACGTTCAGTTTTCGCCGTTCCATGTAGATGCATCACAATTTAATCATCGTTAGCATATTATTGAATCTAATCTCAATATCGTTGAATCATTTTCTAGCTTTTGCATTAAATAATCCTCCAATAATGAATCTATATCCAACTGTAATATTCTAGAATTAAAGATCATATTTTCATCTTGTAATCTAAATGAAAGAGGCACATAAAGGAATGAAATGGTTTACTTTATTGATTAAATCAAAAATTTCTTACTAGTTTCTTTGAATCTATCTTTTTCTTATGACTTGAAATGCAATGTCAACATGTTGAAGAGTGATGTTATGTAATGTGTTATCTTATTTCGAAATAACATGACCCTTTCCTCTTTCAATGCTACACTCACAATAAATACTCACAATACAGTACAATACAGAGTCTAATCACGTTGATAGCCATTGAAAGCAAATTTTTGTCTCCTTTTCAACCTTTTCAAGGTTTCTCCAAAATTCAAGCTCACTGTACAGTAGAAGAAGGAAGGATTATCCTACCTTCAATTACTAAAGTGTTAACTACTATTATACAAGAATAAAACTTCCTTAATAGTGAGGATGCTGATGATAATAAGATGAAATACAGTTGAAATTAGAAGGACTTATGAATTATAATGAGAATAAAAATGTTTAAATATGCTCATCATATCTCTTAGAAGAGAAAACACGGGATAACAACTTCAAGTTTGAAAATTTTTTAAAAGTACCCGAAGCTACTAGAATCGAAGTGAGACACACTCACTCCCTTACAACATAGGGGGTGAGAGAATTCAAGTAAGGGATTGAAACGATAAGAATGGTTGGGGAAATGAGAGAAAAAAGATAAAAAAAGAGTAGGTTGTCAGTGGAGGGATTTTAAAGTGTGCGGGGGGACAGTCACCACAAAGAAGCCCGCTTAAGGTGCCTTTGTGGGGGGGAAGGGGGCAATGATAACATGCGACTTAAGCCGAAGGTGTGGGGTGATTTAATGCTAGGCTTATGTGCGCAAAAATACCACACAGACACCTTCAGTCTGACAGTCGACCGATAATGATTTACGGTACGGATTTCTTGCAATCCTGACCGGGGAGGTGCAGTGTTTTGCCAGCAGGCTACAGAAGAAAAGATGGTGCGTATTGATCCGAATTTATCGATTATTGGAGCATTATCGATTACTGAAGCACAATCTATTATTTAAACAGTCGATTAATAAAGCATGATGGATTATTGAAGCACAAATGATTATCGATAATAATCGAATTAAATAGAATTGATTTACTAAAGTTATGCTTTGAGTGTCATAGGAGTGATTAATTTCATATTTTCTATGGAATTCTAAACAAAAATTTCGAGATCTTGGAAGAATGTGCTAAAATTTTTCATTGATTCTAAACTTTACATTTTCTATGGAATTATGAGAAACATAATTATTATGAAGAAGAGAAATTTTAGAGATAATGTAGGTACTGTAATTATTATTCATCGACTTTCTAAAGAATTCTCTGATTTACCAGGATCCAAAATGACATAAATTTAACACTTGATCTCCAGTGCAGACACACGATCAAAAAAATCATGCAGTCTGGGTATCATGCTTGTGAACCCTACCTTGTATTCTATTGTGACCTTCAGACGCAACACAAACCCATACAACGCAACAAATTCGCACAACAGACGAGTTAACACACTCTTTCACAAGCACACACGCACAAAATTACCAATACCAGGAAACAAATACGCACATCAGACGCGTTAACGCACTCTCGCACGTACAAAATTACCAATACAACGGAAATAATACGCATGCACGCACGCATACACACGCACAGCGGCGCGACATGAGCTTTCCCTCGACTGTTGCTGTGGGAGCTGGTGGAAAAACCGCAATGCGTCGCCTGCATTACTTATACGATGGTCGCTGCCACTGCCTCTCCTCTGCCCACCAAACATAGGCTGATTTTCCACCTCTGTCTGCTTTACTCTGGAATACTGTGGAAAATGGAACAGCTGAGAATTGCTGTGTAAAGAAAGGAGAGAAGAAGCTGAGGAAAGAGAGGAGAATGAGGCAGATAGGAAAAGATGAGAAGGAGAGAATAAAAATGAGGAACAGTATTGGAGGAGTGAGTGGACGGGGAGACGACGAACAAGGAGACAAAGAAAGAATAGGTGAAAGAAGAAAGAGAACAAAGAGGTAAAGCAGGAGTAGGTGGGGGGAACGTAATAAGAAGAGGAGGAAGGAAGAGGGAAAGCGGCAGAAGAAAAAAAAAGAATGAGAAAAAAAGGGAGGTGATTGAGAGAATATCAAAAATGTTGAAGTGAAAAGTAAAATATCTAGATCGGAGAAAATGGAATGAAACATCTTAAGTCTGTGTTTAGATTTCAGGTGTTATGAAATTATAAAATTCGGTGCTTTCCAGAAACATCTAACAAGAATTTGATATTATGGTTTCTCTTGTAATTACAGTACTATAGGTTAATACTGATATGTAAGATTAAAATATCAAATTTCAATTTGGCGGATGGCAACTGACTGTTATTAAATATTTCGATGGTGATCTGATGATCAGTTCTGCCTCAACATAACATCACATAGACCATCATAAAGTAACATATTATCGTCTTCCGTAACATAACATCACCCATAACCATGGAAACGTTTCATTACTGCCATTCGGATTCACCAAATAGGAACAACTGTTCTATACTTCTGAAATTTGAATAACTAAATAATAACTAAGATAATGATCGTCACATAACCACTGTAAATCAACTTTGGGGTTGTCCTTGCATTCCTTTGTCTAGAAAGTTGGCCACCAAAACTTTTACATGACAAATGCATACGCCCTCGAAATCACTCCAAGTACAGAACTACTCCATCCAATTTGGAGCCCCCGATTACAATACTACAAGATCATTCCCTACAAAGTCCCTTGCAAAAGGCAGCCCGCCCTCATTTCCTTTCGTCCTTGCATCCTCAACTGGGTTCAAGGACACCCTTCGGATCGAAGGAGAGAAAACGAGAGAGAGAGTGAATGAAAGAGAAAGAGAGAAATTGTAAGGTAAAGTGAAATGAGGGAGTGAGAAAGAGAGAAAAAAATGTTTTATAGAGAGTACGGGAATGAAACAGAGAATTGCTGTGTGAAGGAGAAAATGTAATAAGGAGAAGCATGAGATGACGAGAAAAAAAGTGTGAGAAGGAAGAGCAATAGTTAAAAAGAGAATGGATGAGAAACAAGATTGATGAGGGAAGAGGAGGAGGAGGAGGAGGAGGAGGAGGAGGAGGAGGAGGAGGAGGAGGAGGAGGAGGAGGAGGAGGAGGATGAGGAGGAGGAGAAGAAAGAGAAAAAGATGCAAAGACAAGATGCGGAGAAAAATAGAATATTGAAGAGGAAAAAAAAGGGGAGAAGGAAGATTAGGAGAAGGATAAGACGAGGAAGAAGAAACAGAAGAAGAAAATAAGGAGAATAAGATTAAGAGAAGTAGTAGGATTAGGAGCTGGCGAATGGGAAGAAGGAAGAGAAGAAAGAGAGGAAGCCGATGACGAAAATAGATGGAGGAGTAGGAAGAGAGGGAGGAGGAAGAGAATAAATAGCAGAAGAAAAAGAAGAAGAAGAGGGGTTGAAAAGGAAGAGTTAGATAGAGATTAAGAAAGTCACATATAATCAATAAGAGGGATAGATATACTGTAGATGGATCAATAGATAGAGAGAAAGACAGTCACACAAGGATGAATAGAGAGATAAACAGAGATAGGTAGAGAGTGATAGGAAAAGAGAAAGAAAGAGAAATAGTCGGAAAGAATGATGGATTGATAAAGATATTTGTAAAAGAGAGAGAGAGAGAGTAAGAGAATGAGAGAGAGTTTGAGGAATTGAGAGAGAGAATCAGTCATTCCTCACTGCATTGTACGTCTTTAATTAGGAAACTTCAGCTGAACCGTTTTGGCGGTGGAACAATAAGAGCTCTGGCCTCAGTCAAGGTCGAAAGGTCGTTCACAATATGGCCTTCAACTACAAGGCAACCGTCTTGATTTGCCAAGGTCGTTTCTACCAGATAATGGATTGCAATCATTTCTAAAGCCGTATGTGAAAACTATCAGATTTATAATTAAACTCCATCGGATTGAATAACCTTGAAGAAACAGCTGATCTTGCAGGACACAAGCCGTACACAATCCGTTACAACAGCGTTGTCGCGTTATAAGGTACTGTTATACGCGTTATACGAAAGGTACTGTTTTCGTCTATTGTACCTATTAGTTGTAGTGTATTAGAAAATCATGAGTGCAATTGACTGTTTGAGTATTGATAAACCTTTTAAAACTTGCTGAAAACAAACCACAACACCTCAATAATGAAGATACTGAATTTAATTCATGGGTGTGAATTCTATTGTAAAACACTAGCTTTGAAAAAGTAATCTGTTACTTAGTGTGGGGGAAAAATAAAAGAGCTCAAGCAACCACAAACACTTTTACCGTTGCAAAAGAAGTAGTCAACTTCCCTTTTTTCTCCTTCTTCTCCCTCCTCTTCTTCTCCTTTTTCTTCTTCTTATTCTTCTTCTTCTTCCGTCTACTCATTCTTCTTCTTACTTTCAACTTCTTCTGCTTCTTCTGCTCCTTCTACTTCCTCTTATAATCCATCTGCTTCTTTTCCATCTTCTTTTTCTTCTTCTCTCTTCTTCTCCTCCCCCACCTCCTTCGCCATCTCTTTCTATTCTTACTACACTTTTTCTCCTCGTCCTTCTACCACTGTTCCTGTTATTACAGCTTGAGCTAATTGATGAGTGACACACTTTATTTATGTTCTTGTTTCCCCCTCCCCCTTTTCTACCACAATCCCTCCTCACATGCATTCATTCCTTCTTCCCCCTCTTTGTTACAGTGGATCCCTTGTTTTTATCCCCCACAAATGTTTCAACACCGCCACAGATCTGGAGACGCACACACCCCCTTCCTTTTCAACATACTAGTACTCTATCGGAATCACTTTTGCTTTTTTTCCATTCCCCTCTTTGTTTTTCCTCACTCAATTCTCTTTTCTCTTCATCTTAATTTTCTTCTTCGAATCCCTCTCGTCCTACAGTCTTTAATAATTTTTTTTTTCCAAATTCCTCATCCTCTTTTTTTTTTCTTGCATTCTCCATCTTATAAAACTTCCTCTATTTTCAATCTCATCGACCTCTTCTATCTATAATTCTCATTCTCTTCTATTCTTTCCTTGATTTCAGGAACTCGAAATTTTAGTTCTCTATAGTCTACAACTCATTTCTTTATTTCATCGAGTTTAATTGGGGGTTTTTATGTTAGTTTATTCTGTTTATTGTAATCAAGTGTAATTAAGATTTATAAAGTTACGTTGTTAGATTTAATAACAAAATTTTATTGGATGAAATAATCTTAGAAATTGTCTTCTTTTCTTCGTTATCCTTTCCTGAAACTTCCTTCCCCACTTAAATTCAATTCATTCTGAAAAAGAAGAATTGAAGTTGTCAAAACCATATATTTGATAGAACAACAAGATTTTACAGTTTGGGTTGTTACACCATTCTCAATCTCTAGTAAACTAAAAGTACTAAAACTGAAGTAAGTGCAGCAGAATGTATACTCGTGACCGAGCGCTGTGATTGGCAGTTGAACGGCCTATCAAGGTGAACGACTGTCATTGGCCTACGTATAAGCTCCTCCCACAATGGGCGATTTCTACAAACATCACAGCAATGGCGGTTCAAACAACTAACATAGCAAAGGAAGGTAATTGATATTTTTACAAAAACAAATGAAGTGCTTGAAGAGAACAATGTGGAATAAAAATAGCAAGAAAATTCAATGATAAACAAACTTAAGACTTGTGATAAAACTAGATTTGTGGTATTGTACTGCTGGAAATAAATCCGGTTCTTCTTATTCAGTATGGATACCTACTACAACATCACCTTCACTACTACACAGAAAGTCAATTATTATTGATTCTTGTACAACTGACTGTTAGTCACATAAATGGTTCAAAAATTGAAGAAAAAGAAGAAGAAGAAGACGGAGAAGAAGAAGAAGAAGAAGAAGAAGAAGAAGAAGAAGAAGAAGAAGAAGAAGAAGAGAAGAAGAAGAAGAAGAAGAAGAAGAAGAAGAAGAAGAAGAAGAAGAAGAAGAAGAAGAAGAAAAAGGATATGAGAAAAAATGAAAGTGAAGACCGTTTCAGAGGGTTGTTGGACCTGGCTCTGGCAAGCATCAATTTGGAAAAGATTAGGGGGATGCGAAGCCCTCAAATTAATAAGTACGACACGGACTTATCCACTGGCCAGGAGGGCAAGACTTCTTCTTCCTCCTCTTTTTCTTCTTCTTCCTCCACTTTTTCTTTTTCTTCTTATTCTTCTTCTTCTTGTGTTGCTCCCCCTCTTCATCTTCTTCCTATCTTGTCCAATTTCGTTGCACCAATCTAATTCCAACTCCCCGATCTGCACTTACACTTCCATACAACTTTCCCAGTCAATTTTACCCTCTTCTTTCTAATCTTCTCCTTTTTCTCAATCTCCTGCTTCTTATTCCAATGTCTTACTTCTTGACTTCTCACAGGTGACCACTACGTTTACACGTGTTTTGATATTGTTGTTTGATTTCGCATGTGAGATGAGATTCTCAGTGTTGTTGAGTTGCTTTAACCGGGATCAACTGTTTTGTAACCCTTTAGATTAGCATTGAACTGATCCTGGATCAAAATTGATCTTGCTGGCTGCGAATATGAATTCAGTTAAATATGAATTTGTTGGATGTTTTGCGGCTTGATACTATTATACTGTTTTGCGGCTTTATACTGGGTAGGGAGTTAAATTGTGGTCATTTCCTCCTCTTGTTGATACATTTAACTAGATTATCATCCAAATCTAGGTTATGTTGCATAATATGATAAATTTTGTGATCTTCTTTGTGAACTGTATATAAGTGAATAAACAAATAATAAATAAATAATTTATTCCTCTGCAGAAAAAATTACAATTATTCAAGCTTAAAATTAGAGCAAAACAAAATGAAATGATACAATAAAAGTAAATATGGGTTGGTATAGAATTAGAAATGTAGCTCCAATCATCCAGTTGGTTCCAACCAAAGTAGCTTACAAGAACCTTACAATTCTAAGTGAATTGAAAGAATAATATTCTAATTAACACAAGAATAAAAAGCAGGTTCTTTTTTCAAACTTTTTCCTCAAACTACTCCAATATTCTTCTGAAGTACTTATGTTCTTACTATATTAAATACAAGCTGTCCCGGCGAACTTCGTATCGCACTCTTCCCCCCCCCCCCCAAATGTCCCCCCTCTACTCCCCACAAATGTCCCCCCTTCATGACACCCCTCAAAAAATGTCATCCCACAAATGCCCTCCATTCCCCCAAATGTCACCCCCACATATCCTCTTCATGTCAACCCCTCTTCCCATCAAATGTCACCCTCCTCCCACCAATTATTTTTTTTTATATTTATTTATTTATTTAATTCTTTCTTTTCAATTTTTTTAATTTAGCCTATATTTTTTAATTTTATTCCTGTTCTGCAATTTTTATCAGTCCTATTCTAATTAAAAGAATTTTTTTTCATATTTATTATTTTATTTTAAATTTTTTCATTTTAATTGATTTTATTTTTTTTTTATTTCCGTTCTTCAATTTTTTATCAGTCCTATTCTAATTAAAAGATTTTTTTTTCATATTTATTTCTTTCTTTTAATTTTTTATTTTAATTTATTTTATTTATTTTTAATTTTATTTCCGTTCTTCAATTTTATTATTAGAAACAATAAAACATGCATGATACGAACGATAACTCATTCTTAATTGATGATTGTAGCGTAAAAAATAATTAAGAGTAGAGAACCTAGAGCAAAAAAAAACGGTCCAGAGCGGGGTTTGAACCCGCAACCTCTAGATTATCAAGCAGAGACTCTTGCACTGAGCCACGGGGACTTGGAATAGGCTTGCTAATTTATCCGATCTTGAATTGCGATTATCTTTCCGTTGTAGGTACACGTTCGTGCCGGCAAGTTTGAACGTAGCTGTGTGAAATATTTGATAGGTTATGTCATTAATGTAATAACTATTTATTAATTATAAAGGGATTTTCTTATATTTTAATACATATTATGTTAACCAGTGCTGTAAAAATTCAAACGAATCCAAAATCATCTAAATCGGTTCAGCCGTTCTCAAGTTATAAGCGAGCGTACAGACACCAACTCTCTTTTATTAATATAGATAGATTTGTTCTTAGAAAATTACCTCAATTTATTAATCCACCACCTTGTAGTCATACATTATATTTTGGACAGCTATGGTTAGAATATTTTCCTTGATACTATTAGAATAAGAATGTATGTATGTCAATGGCGCAACAGCCCTATGTGGGCTTAGGCCTACCAGCTGGTTGCCAGTTTCACATCCACTTGACTGAATCAGCAGAGGTGAATGATCATTAGAATAAGAATAAGAATGTTTATTTCGCCAAAATTACATAATTACAAAACATGAATGATACATACAAGATGCATAATAAAAATGTAAATTATAATAGATCCAAATGATTTGGCACAGCCAGCAAAGTTAAACTTGTGCACTAGCAGTGAGTTCATAGAACAAACAGTACGAAGTAGCCTATAGCAATACTGAAAAATGAAAAAAAAATATATATAGTAGAAATATAATATAGTAGTATATATAGTTGTAGAAACCAAAATATGACTCCCCAGTCTATTTCCAACTAGTATTGCCCTATCCTCTGTAATTCCACCATGCAAAATACCTAGACATTATAAGGAGGGTTCAAATTTGCAACTTTGGTCTACAAACAAAAATATTGCTTCATTTCGACTTGTCCCCAGAAGGTTCCTTCTAGACAACAACTATAGAAAATAGGTCTATGTGGTTTGTGGCTTGGAATATATTTTGCACATACCTAACACTTGGAATAGTTCCACTATATAATTGCAGGTGCAGCAACCCAACATAAATAGAGACAATTGCATCCTAGGCTATTGTTTCCCGTGGGTTGGTACTTGACAATAGGTTATGGTGGTTGGTAGGCCTGGTGAGCGCAACCAAAAGTAGGCAATAGAGTTATCTTCACCGTTCCCTTGTTTCAACTCGTTGTAGAAGGAAACAGGAACAGTCGCTATTCCCTGGTTTCAACTGTGAAACAAGGAACAGGGAAGTGAGGATAGGTAATGTTGCCGTACGAGAGTCGGTTTTTACAACGTCAGCAAAACGCTTCCTGAACGTGGGTTGAAGCTTCTTAATTGTGACGCCTAGGTGTATAGGCTACTGTAATTATGCTTGAAATGAACGCGTCTACTCGGAAATCTTCCTCTAGGTGTTTCCTTGCTTACTCCTTGTTTTCAGTTTCCCTTTGTGCTTCTGTTTGTGTTGTTACTACCTTTGTTATCCTTCTCTACGTTTTCAATTCTGTTTCTTCTCACTTTTGATAAAGCGTTTCACTATTTCCCCATAGTTGTTCTCTGCTTGTCATTTACGTTCGTTTTTCGTAATTTCTTTTTCTAATTTTTTGTAATTTGATTAGCCATTTTTTTTTACTGCTTTTTAGCTTGATTAGCTATCTTCTTCCTTTATTCATAACTTTCAAGTCCAAGATTCTTGTTCACTGTTCAATTCTTCGGCTCCTGCTTCTCCTTTCTTCATCTTAATTCTTTCCATTCTTTCTTTCATCTATTTTCATCATCTTTTTTTCTATCCCTCTCTCTATTTTCCTTTCTCTCTTTTTGTTCATGGTTTGAAACTGCTTATAGTGCGATTCACGTCAAGAAGTCAGCATTGCTTAGATGGGAGTTTGCTATCCTTGTTCAGCACAAGGCAGTTGCTGATGTCTCTATCCTATTCGCACTGTGCATTGTTGTCGTACACAGTCCCAACAAACACGTTTGCTGCAGTTTTCTCTTTCTCTCTCAATGAAACTTGGCATCAATGCTCCTCATATAAACAATGCTGACTTCTTGACATGAATCGGACTATAGCATGTACTTAGATGTCCAAGAATTGACACTCATATTTCCAAACTGTACCAGTTCCTTGTGGATAAATCTCAATCGTATTAACATCATCACATTGCAAATAATACCCATATTTTTTTAATAATTATTATGCTTCCAATTCATGAAAATTATAATATGATAATATTAACAATCTTCTACTCTTAAATTTTGTAATCCAGAATGTTAATCAGAAATATTTTGTTATCAGCTACCTGAATGAAGTAATAATCTAATCTAATCTTACTCCATTTTCTGTCTTCCTCTCACAGCTGTCTCTCTCCAGCACTTTCTTATTTCCAAACAACTAACCCTCCGCCTATTTTATCACTTACTGTAGCAGAGAGAAACGATGGGCCAGCGCTGTTTAAAAGGGTGGGTTACAGAGACTATACTGGTGAAACAGTTTCATTAAGTGCGGCCTCCCAGAATTATTGCCCCTGTAGGGGGGTTTCGAGGAGGCGGGGGGTCTGTTGTCACTTTTGAGGTTAGGTTGCTTTGACCCCCCTCCCTTCGCCCCCCCACACTAGGGCGCCCCGTTTCCGGGTTGCAGCGAAATAAACATTGTCTTGTGTTGTGTCTGGGTCTTTGTTAGTGTTGCTTGGTTTGAATTTGGCGCGTGTGTCTCTGAATCTACCAGGGTCTGACTACAGTAAGTTGTAGTCAGGATTTATTGGGGTCTGACTACAGTAGCGATCCGTTGGTGGTGATGTACCTACACAAGCAGGGCCTGAATACAGTGGCCATCCATTATTACTCAGCTATTATTATATTTATTCACAAAAAATATATATAAACGGAACAATCTACGAAAAAAAATACGAATTATAAATTATTGTGTAGTGATATTTTATTAGACGGCTCTTGGAACCAGCTAGTGTGACTGTATTTTTCCGTGGAAGGATTTTTTGTAATTTTCCATATCTAAGTAATTTTCCATTGAAGATTTTTTTTTGTAATTTCCATCTGTATTTTTCCATGCTTGAGTAATTTTCCGTGGAATAATATTTTGTTATGCTTGTCTGTCAGTATTTTTCCATAGCTGTGTAATTTTCCGTGGAATATATTCTTTTTTAATCTTTGTTGGTATTTTTCCTTGCTTGAGTAATTTTCCATGAATATTTTGTAATTTTTGTGCGTCTATCAGTATTTTTCCATAGCTGTGTAATTTTCCGTGGAATATTTCTTTTGTGATCTTCGTTGGTATTTTTCCATGCTTGAGTAATTTTCCATGAATATTTAGTAATTTTTGTGCGTCGGTCAGTATTTTTCCATAGCTGTGTAATTTTCCGTGGAATATTTCTTTTGTAATCTTCGTTGGTATTTTTCCATGCTAGAGTAATTTTCCATGAATATTTTGTAGTTTTTGTGCGTAATGGAGGAAAACAGAAACATGATTGTTTGTTAAGTGCATGGACGTACCTACCTACACTTCTGTCAGTATCCACTATTTAAAGAAAAAAACAAACAAGAAGAAGGAAAAGAAGAAGATGATGAAGAAGAAGAAGAAGAAGAAGAAGAAGAAGAAGAAGAAGAAGAAGAAGAAGAAGAAGAAGAAGAAGAAGAAGAAGAGAAGAAGAAGGAGAGAAGGAATGAGAATGAAGTTCAGAAATCTTACCATCTCCCTGGAGTATATTATTATTCCGGACTTTATCAAGGACTTTAACCAAGGCCTGTGGTCTAGGTTATTGAGAGCTCCTCGAGCCACTCCATGTTCGAAACTTACAAGAACAAGTGAGCCGACAACTTGGAGCAAGAGTGATGGAAGGAAACAGGGATAATGAGAGAAAGAGAGTGAGAGGGAAAGAGAGAGTGTGATGACAGAATCTAGCTTCAATTTAAAGTTGCAACGATCAACAATTCACTCTTCTAATAAACTTCTGCTAATTCCTCACCTCTTCTTGCTTTCTCCTTATCTCCTCATCATTCGATTCGCCATTATCTTCTTATTCTTCCTCCCCTCCTCCTCCTCTTTTGTCTCCCTCCTCCCCTTTTTTATCCTTTCTCTTTTTCAAGCACTTCTCTTCTCTTCCACTTCTTTTATTTTTTCTTCCTACTCCGGCTCTTTACAATTGTTCATCTTCTCTTCCTTTGTCTTCTCCTTTTTTCCTGTCCTTCTCCTCCTTCCTTCTCTTATGCTGCTTCTCTTGTTATTTACCTCATTTTCAATTCTTCTTTCTCCTCCATATTCTCCTATCTTAATATATTCTCCTATATTCCTTTAATTCTCCTATTCCTATTCATTCTTCAACCCTCTTCCATGTTCTTCTTCTCCTCCTCACCACCTCTTCGTCTTCTTTTCCTCTTTCTTCTCCCCCTCTCATTCTACATCTTCTCTTTCTCTTCAAATTCTACCTCTTCCGCTTCTTTCTCTCTTTTTTCGTCGTCTTTTTCTTTTTTCCTCCACCTCCATTTTTCTTTCCTTCCGCCTCATCTCCTTCTTCATCTTCTTTTCATCCCTCCCATCCTTCTTCTCCTCCTTCTCCTACCTCTGCTCTATCTCCTCCAGCCTCTCCTTCTTTTCTCCTCCTTGTCCTTCTCTCAATCTCTTCTTCTTTCGCGTATTCTGCTTCCTTTTCTTCTGTTCTCTCGTTTTTCTCACGACTCCCTAATATTTCATACAAACTTTAGCGCCTCTCTTTGCCAGTTAGCGGCAGCTAAATATCATAAACCAACTTCCCCGTGGATTATTAACTTTCTGAGATTATTTGTGCTGCCAATGTTAGCGAGTTTTGCTGGTTTCAAAATCCGGCTGTCTTCAACATCAGGTTCCAGTTTATTCAGTTTGTGATTCAATTGGATATTATTGAAGACGATATAATTATTCTTCGTCTATCTAATATAAATCGTCTTCTATTTAATCAATTAATAATTATTTTATTGCAGCAACATTTGAGTATTGGTTGCATCGTATAGCAGACTGCAATTAAATGCTCAGACTGCAGACTATTAAAATGCTCCCACTGTTGGCTCCTCCCACTCCTGGCTCCTCCCACTCCTGGAAAGTGGGAGTGAGCAGTAGCCAATCAAAGCGTTTCATGGCTGCTCAGATCCGCCATTTTAATCGACCTAGCAGCCAAGTATTCACCTACTATACAATCGCATTATACTCTTTATTCATTACTCATTTTTTACTCAGCATTCTTTACTCATTATAGCCCTTTTTTACAGATTTAGTTATAAGTAGTCATTTTTTCATCTCGCAAATTGACAAACATGAATGAGGCTTCTCTAATATGGAACTTTCACAGTCAATGTTGATATGAAACTAATAATGATGTTTCTTTCTGCAGGTGAGTCTTATTCGCAGAAATTGTATGCAGCAGTAATGTAAGTGAATGAAAGTTTAATTATAAAAAATTATTGAATTATTTATTCAATCGATTCAAAATTGATATTCGACATCATTGACGTCAGGAACAAATCATATGAGTATGACAAATATTATATTTTTACGGAATATTATGTATAGAATTTCATACTGCAGTTATTTACTGCAGAAAATTTTAGGCTAGGCGTACACCGGTTAGTCAAGACAAGACAAGACGAAATTAGTCACGTTTAGTCACAGTAATTCACATAGTTGCTTATGAAGCAACACACACCGATCAGTCATTGCATCGGTGTGTGCTGCTTCATAAGCAAGTATGTGAAATACTGTGACTAAACTCGTCTTGTCTTGACTAACCGGTGTACGCCTAGCCTTACAGATTACATCATAGCCATACCATTACAAAAATCTAACAACATTATTTAGTAATACACATTTTAAAATTTGCTGAACAAAGTTCGGCAAACTCTTATAACAAATAAGTTTTGTAAGTAAATATGGTTTTCAAAGTTTTATAACAAAATTTAAAAACTCGCCGAAAGGACTTTATTATGGTTCAAACCAAATCATATACTAAATCATATTATATCAATCACTTTTGATTATTTCAAAATCAAAGCCTTGATTGTTATCATTATTATTCATTTTGTACTGATCAAAACCATAATTTCGATTATAATTCATACAATTTTGATGTTCGAAACAAATTATGAACATAATTATTGTATAATAATAATTATTATTTGTCTTATTCGAAATCAAATTTCAACCTCATATTCTCATTAATTTGTGATTGCAAATAAAATTCCAACTGTTGTCTCAAGTTGTTCGCAGTCATGATGTAGCTAGGTTGAGTTGGTGTGATCACTGGTTGTAAAAATGAAGTGCAGTGTCAACGCTAGCGACATGGTCTTGAAAATGAAGCATCTTGGCTAGTAGGGGACTCTCGGAAGTGGAATTGCGCTAATAAAAAGGGCCCCGATTTTATGGAGTTTCTCATCTCCGCAATCCCGTACTGGCTCGCATCGACTTTCGTCTCTCCCTTCAAATCCCGCACATAAACTGGACTTCACTTCTATATACGTGACTACTACATTACTGTATATAATATACATCAGTTCTATAAATATTTTCTGTACACTTGAGCTGGAAATCACTCAAATATAGTGTATGGTACGTAGCTTGTTTCTCTATATTTGGGAGACATTTCATAAAATATAGATTCTACTCATAACTTTCATGTTTGAATAAGTTTGAATAAACCCCTCGCAAGTGACTTATGTTTTCATGTAGGACTTGGCATATTATCTATATTTACACTGAATATTGTCTACATTTACACTGAGTATTATCTATATTTTTACTAAATAAAAAGACTTGAAGTTGTCAAAACCACAAATTTATTAAAACAACGAGATACCGGTCTCAATTGTTACACCATTATCAATCTCTGGTGATTTAGAACTAGAGTGAAAAGCAGGAGAATTTATTCTCGTGGCCGAGAGCTGTGATTGGCAGTTGAATGGCCTATCAAGGTGAACGA
Source organism: Laodelphax striatellus (assembly GCA_017141395.1). Taxonomy (NCBI): domain Eukaryota; kingdom Metazoa; phylum Arthropoda; class Insecta; order Hemiptera; family Delphacidae; genus Laodelphax; species Laodelphax striatellus. Next base: position 488,030 of record CM029541.1, on the reverse strand, counting down.
CTGTCATTGGCCTAGATATAAGCTCCTCCCACAATGGGCGGTCTGTACAAACTTCACAGCAATGGCGGTTCAAGCAACTAACATAGCAAAGAGAGGCAAAAGATAATTTAGAAGAAAACAAATTAAATAAATAGGAATGCTGAAGAGAACAATGTGGAATAAATACTAGCAGGAAAATATATTAACAATAAACTAAAACTGTACTTACAATGATAAAACTAGATTTGTGATATTGTACTGATTGAAATGAATCTGGTCATTCAATCTGTAATTTGAATCATTCCTTGTTACCCTGGTTATTTCTAAAGCTTCTAGAATGTTCAATTGTCTGCCTTTGTTACTGAAAAGCAGAAACTCAACATTCTCCTCGGCCTTGAACTTGTGATTATTTGTTATCAAATTCTCAGAAAGTTTTTTTTCAATAAATAAATAATAATTTTATTCCCATCCATAAATCATTCCACAATCATTTCTTTTTTTGGAAATTGAATGACCACTTTTACAAATAGCGTGGTCATTGTTGATATTATCTCAATATAAACTCGATATTCCCTAGTTATATTAATATGCGTAAATGAATTTTATTCCCCTTTGTATATTTTTTGTGCTCCTCCGATTCAGTCTCCATATCTATACTACCTCCCACCCCCCTCAAAAGCCTGATATCTCCTGGTTATATAACTATATATTTTGTGCACCCCTGCTTTAGAGTGTGTATATACCAATGTTCCCCTGTCATCAACTGGGAACTACCAGGTTATATTACTATATATACCGTGTTCCTCCTCCTTTGCTGCTTGTCTATACCTATGTTTCCCCCCTCATAAACTTGACATCTCCCGGTTATATAACTATACATACTGGTTCTATAGAGAGTTCCTCCAATTCATAGTAACAATTTTATGGCCAGATATCAAGTGAAGCTGGGAGTTGACCATGAAAGTGGAGATGTTTCAAAATTTATGAGTTCAGCTCTGGACATGGATTCTATCTTGCTTTTATGTGCGAGGGTTCCTTGAAGTGGACATCTTATTGAGGGGCTGTTGATTTTTTAATGGATTTTTGATCCTAGCCTATATGGATGATTTGAGGATTGAACTTTCAATTTTAATGTCGAATAGAATTAAGTTTGTGGAATTGGTAATTAGTTCCCTGTATGACAATTCAAGCTGGATTCAAGCTTGACAATGACAATATTAAAGCACACTATTTAAGAAGTAACTGATTGCAATAATCCACTCTGAGTACTCTTTGAATCGATTTATTTCAGTAGATCATTAAGAAATGTGAATTACTGTATTCGTTACTCGTTTTTTGTTATCTGTAATCTGTTTAATTGTCAAACTATTAGTTGGGGTTCAATATTTGAGGTAATGAAAAACAATGGTAATGAAAAATTTCGAGTTTCCTGTTAATTCAACAGGTTAAATTATTTTCAATGATGGGTATCACACTTATTTAGAAAAAGATATGATTGAAGAAATATAGAATAGGATAATCATTGATTTTCCTGCAAATCAATGATAATAGTGAAGATAATGAGATGAACATGGTAGAAATAATATAATTAGCATGATAGAAATAGTCTATATATTTTTGAATTTTAAATAATTTACGTTGTTTCCTATGACGAAGTACTTATTGAACTTCAATAGAATTACATGATTTCTAATAATCATTAGGTGAATAACTATAATACAGTATTACCTCTTCTATTAATAAATTGGAATTAAACTTTTTTGAGAAGAGGTGTTTCATTAATTTGACTCAATAGAGTAAGAAACATTGTAGGCCTAATACCGTGTATACCATAATTATTTGTGGGGGAAAGTGTATTGCTGAAATCAATATTCTAAACCCAATTTTCGCACAATTACTAATATGATTCAATAAGGATCGTTGAATTTCCTTATTCTATCAATTTCATTATTGCACAAGTGTTGATGACTAAATTCAACAAGAATACTTTCCTTGTAAAGAATTTATTTTTTATTATAGTGCATGATGACAAACCCCTACATAAGTTGAATTATGTCAGACATTACATGCTTTCCTTCGAACGGAAGTAGCAATAGAGCCAGATACCACAAAAACCGATTCCGTAGTGAATGTTGGGAGGTTTTCTTATGTTTGATGATGATAATTTATGCAATTTGCATGCTTCCGGCGTAAACGGAATAGCGGAATTGTGCGTTATTCCAATAATTCCGTTTCAGAAACGGTGCGTGTGAGTATTACTTGTTCACGCACGAAGGAAGAGGAAGTGAGGAGAAAGGGAGGAGAGGAGAGGAATATGGAATATTGAAAGAAGTAGAGGGAAAAGGAGAAGAAGGAAAAGGTGAGGAAGAAGAAGGAGAAGAGAAAGGAAACAAAGATGGAAGTACTGAATAAAAAGACTTGAAGTTGTCAAAATCAAATATTTAATAAAACAACTAAATACCGGTTTCGGTTGTTACACGATTATCAATCTCTGGTAAACTAAAACTAAAATACAGTACAGCACAATTTGATCTCGTAACCAAGCGTTGTATTATAACAATACAATTAGTGGGGAAGGGAGTTCAAGAAGTGGGGAGAGTGAATAAAATAGTGTGAAAATGAGAGAAAAAGGAAGTAGAAGTAAGAATTCAATAGAAGGTGTAGAAAATTGGTTTGGAAGAGAAGTAGAGGGAAAAGAAGTAGAAGAAGATGGAAAAGAGGACAAGGAAGCAGAAGACGAGAAACAACAAGAAGGAGAAGAAGACAAAGAAGAGGAAAAATAAGGGATGAAAAGAGGAGAGGAAGAAGAGGAAGAGGAAAGAGCACGAGAAGAAGATGTAAAAGAGGACAAAGAAGAAGACGAAGAAGGAGAAGAAGAGGAAGAAGAGGAAGAAGAAGAAGAAGAAGAAGAAGAAGGAGGGGTAGGAGAAGAAGGACAAGAAGAAGACCAAGGGGTAGGAGAAGATGGAGGAGGAGGAGAAGGGGAAGGAGGAGGAGGAAGAGAATAAAGGGTAGAAGAACAACAACGGTTCTAAAGGAAGTTGTAGGAAAAACAAGGATGTTATGGGAAGGCATATACTACACAAAGGAAGGCGTAGCACAGAGTTCATAAATTCATTTCGAGAAGCAATTGCGGGGGGTTTGTTAACCCCTCTCCTCCCCCCACTCACAGCCCTCTTAAGATCAAAGAAGCACGCATTCCGTGTGTGTGCTATACATGTACAGTAGCTGCTCTTTGTTGGGGAGGGGGGTAGGGGCGGGTATAACAACAAGCAAAGCAGAGTGGTGGTTCATAAGTGAGAAAATTCATGACTGTGGAAACAGGTCGCTAACCCAGTGTGTAAAAGCAGTGTGGATGTGGAATGAAATTTGGTGTTGATGAAAGGTCGAACATTTGAAAGGCTTTGCTGTAGTGGTAGTTCTCAGGTGTTTTAATTCTGTTAAGTTGGCACTCTTGGTTATGATGTATTTATTGTGGACTCAAGTTGGCACTCTTGGTTGTCATGTATTTCATTGTGAATACAGTAGCCTATGCTAGAGAACAGCCCCCACTTTGTATAGCTAGTGTCAGAACATTTCCAGGTGTTTTGATTTTGTTGAGTTGGCACTCTTGGTTGTCATCTAATCATTGTATCAATGTAAAGGTCCGATTTCCTAGCCGAAACCTACTAATGAATTGAATAGCAAATTTTCTAATATCGCACTTCATTACTAAGTTATCGCAGTAACTAAATAAAATAAGTAATCCTAAATAAGTATTGTTGTAGTATATAATTAAGCAGTAGTGTAATGTTAAATAAGTATTTAACTATAAATACTAAGTAATTTCCTAGTCTAGGACCTTGGAAAAGTGAACGCTATCTACCTCAGGTACTCATTAAGTACAAACAGTACTATCTATATTAGAGGACTATTTCTTATTCATTCTCCATGAGTGTCCATAACCAATCGAAAAATCAACCCTGAACTGACAATCAGTTAAAATAATCTATTAAGCAGCTCCACACTACCCTTGTTCCATTCATAATAAATCATTTTTTATAATTGAATTCTTTCCGGTTAGAAATTGAATCTATTGTTCATTACTTTCATGATCGTTCATTCACAATAAATCACAATAATTATTAAAAAAAGACCAGATGGATAATCAGTGATAGTTTAATCATAATATTCTTCAGACCAGAATAGTAATAAAAAATAGTTCAATAATAACGTAGACTAATAAACAATCAGTGGTAGTTAATTCATAATATTCTACAGACCAGCAGAACAATAAAAAATAGTTCAAAAATAACATAGACTAATGGACAATCAGTGGTAGTTTAATTATAATTCTAAAGAACCAGTGAAACAATAAACAATGGTAGCATAGGCTAACCAAATATAAATGAATGAATTATCTCTGATAATAATCATAACTCTGCTGAACTATAACAATCCAAAATTCAATCAATATTGAAATTAATCGTTGCTAACACATAAATCAGACCCGTGACAGCAATAAACGTGAAAAGGTATCGCTGCTGCAGTAATGCGATCCAAACATAAAGAAGTTTTCGTAGGTTGTGTGTGCGTGATCGGGAAAAGTAAAAGAGGGTTGAGGGATGGCAGGTGAGAGGGGGCGGGAGGGTGCAAGTTTTTAATAAATAATAAAGCACACGAGTATCGTGTGTAGTTCTCATCAATAATGTGTTTAGGTGACCGCCCACCCTGTATCAGCACCAAGAATTTGTTTTCTTTGAATTATAGATTTACGAGAGGGGCGGTGATGGGGGTGGGGGTGGTTGGCTTCTTTAAGGGGCGGCTTTGCTTTGGTACAGAGAAAGTAACGCCACCCTTGCTAGTAGTTCTTCTTTTTTCTAGAAATTCTATTTTTTATAGTAGGCCTACCTCTCGTTCAACCAATTGCTTTTTTGGCTTCCGTTTTGGACTTCCTTTGAAATTCTAGTTTTGCTACTTGTTTCCTTCTAGTCGACCGTTTTCTTCCTCATTTTGAAATCTCCTATCATTTTCTTCCACTTTCTTTACATTCATGGTAATTCTCCTTCTTTACTTCATTCTTATTCCATTCAATTTCAATCTTATTTTCTCTCATATTCTTTTTTGTTTCCTTCTTCATCCTCCTTCTGGTTTTTTCCTCTTGTAATCATCAACTTCTCCTTCTCTGTTCCCTCATCTATCTTACACTTTTTCTCTTCTTCCTCTCCCTCTCTTACCTCCTCTATACATCATCTTCTATTTCTTCATTCCCTAATTTTTTCATTTTCGTATTGAATCCATGGGATATTCCTCATTCTTTTTCATTTTACATTCTCATCCTTTTCTCTCTTTCATTCTCCATCCTAGACGTTTTCATTTTATTTTAATGTTTAATGTTCATATTTTCAAAATATGATTTTTTAATCTTGTTCACATCTTCTTCATATAATTACCCTTTAATTTCAATTCACCTTTTTCTACTTATCGCCTTTCTATACTTCGTCATCTTTTCTCCTCCTCTCCTTTTTATAATAAATTTCGTTTGTTATCCATCATCCACTTTTCCTTCTCTTTCAAATTTTCCTATTAGTCTTTCTTCCTCTTTCCTCCTGTTTTTCTCTCATCACATCTCTCTTCTCTCCTTCTTTTGTACTTTACTTCGTTTCTCAAACCTTCCAACTTTTCTTTCTAGTGCAACTAACATCATCATCATCATCTCCCTCTTGTTCTGCTCATTTTTCTCTCTTTCCATTCCCTTCTTTCCTCGTATAATTATCTCATCTTTTTATCTTTCTCCTTCCTTTCTCTTTCTCTCCTTCTTCATCCATCTCGTGCATTATTTCTCCTCACATCTATGTTTATCTCCTAAGAAGAAGAAATACTTTTATTGTTTCATGTTTCTATCATGTCACGGTGTGTTACACGCCTAGCAGAAATCTTGTTCTAGTAAAACATGAAAGGTCTGCACGCTAATAACCAAGCTGAGTTCATAAAAGGCTTGATATTTATTGTTTAGCCCGAGTATCACGATGTTTTAAGGGTTGAATGCCCGATGTTTTCAGGGTGGCTAGTAGCTAAACAAACTCACCCTATTGTTCGCACCTGTGGGTGGGTGTAGAATGTCTCAATCTCGAAGTGGGGGATTTTTTGAAGGGTGTAGTGTAATTACCCCATTCGAAGTCTTGCACGCATATTTTATTGAGGGGCTGTTATTGAGCATGTTATCAGGTTTGATGTTATCAGAGAATGTTGATAGTTTACTAAAGATGTGCTGATAATGGTTTGAGAATAAGGTCCTTGTTAACGTATTAGCAGGTTAGCTTCGCTACATGGTGGACAAACTGTTTCAAAGATGATAATTTATTGATCTATTTATGGACTGCGATGTATACTCTTTTGATTCACTTCACTACCGAAATGCAGTTATTTTATTTTGAATGTAGGAAACAAATTTGTCTACTGAGAACATGCTTAGAATTAATGTTAGGACCCTTAAAAGTGAGTGTCCGGTAGTCAGTTGGATTTTTACAATTAATTCACTTGTTTTTTATATTCTGATAAACCAAAGGATTCTGGTTCGATTCCAGTTTTGACTAAAGATCAAGTCCACAACACTACCGTCCCTCGAACGAAGGAGGAGACATTAAGCCGTCGGTCCACATTGCCATCATTGGACAAAGCATCGTATTTATTATCAACGCGCAAGGTGGACCTTCTGTGAGTATCACCCTCAAAAAAAGAAAAGCAAATTCAAACGTTTTTATTGTAGTAATTGAATCGTTGAAAAAGAAAATTGAATAAGATATTCGATGATAATAGACATAAAAGTGAATTATTGAGAAAATTCTTTCAGGAATATTGTATGAGTAAGGTGATTGTCTATCATAGAGGTAAATAATTATTATTATCGAGTCAGACTGTGAAGTACAGTACTTTTCGCAGAGGATATTTGAGATATTATTCAACATTCAGGCTACAAAAATTCATCACAAACATGAAATCTGTGAAACCTACCGAAAATAAACGAATGAAGCTTATTGCACAAATATTTCAAGCTCGATTGAACTGAACGTTGTAATATCCAGTACCATTGCTAATAAAATATAATATTTCAGAAGCCAACCATGCATAAAGCAACCGAAAAGGCCATTCCTATATCGATGATAATCGCATATCGAAAGTTCGTATATCGATAATATTTTAATCATTGCAATTCATTGGGTAAAGTCGATTTATTGCTGGAATTTTGTTGCCCGAGGGAGCGAGGTTCAGCAAAATTCTCGAATATTGGCAATCAATAGATATTTACATTCATATCTCGCCCAATGTTATGATAAAATGGAAATATTCATCATGTATCGATTTTTTAACATTATATAGGTCATAAAATTTATTGTATTATACAGAGTTATACAGACATGTGTGGAGGGAATAACTCAACCATAAGCCGTATATAACTATAACTATATATAGCTTCTTCAAAACAGATTACATGGGAAGTATTAAACTTTCAAAACGTGTTCAAATCCCATATTCAATTATTAATGTATGGGACTATCTCCAGTTCTAGTACAGTATTGTGTAAGCTATGTATGGTGTACTTTAAAAAGATTTTTACGGTAAAAAGGCATTTCAAATGTGTTGAAGTTCGATAAGAAATTTAATAAGATTTTTGTGCAACTGTCTTGTAAGCTCATAAACTGGCATCTCTGATTCAAAAAAGGAAGACATGTGAAGGATTGAGCTTTGAAGATGAAATTAATGTGATCTCACCCATATAATAATCCATAAGGCACAAAAAAATAAGAAAAATAATGTTATTGAAGAGACTTATTGGAATCGATGGATGAAAGATTCGAAAATATTTTAAAGATAGCTTAATCGAAGGCCAAAAATGAAGTTCGAATGAAAATATAGAGGTTTTATTTTCATGAGTTGACACTCGATATGACTCTATTCTTCCTTCTTTGTAGAACAGTATTATATGGGATTGTGTTCTCAATTCCATATTGTAAATCAAGCAATGTTGATCTATATAATTCACAGAATGTTACACATTATTATATTGTCCAAATGAGTTTACCACTTCTCATGTAGGCCTATGTTTGAACATGTATTGCATATTCCAATAACACAATAAAACACATTTTGTACAAAGTGTACTACTTCTAAATTTTCTCAATAAACTCTATTCTAATGGATTATGAAATAAGAAGGTTCATTCCTTTTAAAAGGTGGGCGAAAAAAATCAATTTTAATTACAGGAACCAGTAGGAATTAATCAGATTATCCAGTATTCGTGGTAATCTTGGAAAATAAAAGATGATTATCACAAATTAAAACACAATTTAATTTTGATAAATTCATCTATATTATCATATAATTATGATAGAGTGCTCAAAAGGTGTGATATACAACGAAAATGCCTCTGGCATATTACACCGGCTGGTATGGTTGATTTTATGGCAAAAAATGCATTAATGCTGTAACAATGTTTTGCTAAGCATTTGCATACAGAGTGGAAATTTTGGTTTCTGTTATAAGAGGTGAAGTGGGTGGTTTTGAATTGTATTAAGGGAGGAGGGTTGGGAATTAGTGTAATATTCACTGTAGGGTTTAGGAAGGTAATGTTTGCTAATAATGTGATGAAGTTGGTGATATTTCAAGTTGAACCTTCAAGTTTGACAGTATTGATAGTAGAATAAATAGATAAAGTCTTCTATTGCCAAAAACAATGATTATTTGCTATGCTCAACAATGCTTTAATGCGATATTCTATTGAAGATCAACGTATTAGAACACAAATAGCTAGTAGAGAATATAGCACAGAAAACAATGATTATATTATGCTGCATAATGTTTTAATGCGATATTCTATAGCTAACAATATCAAATTTCAATATAATAAAGAATCTTATTAAAAACATCTATTTGATGATTACAATCTTCAAGAGCAGTATTTTTTAAAGAAGGATAATCTAGAACAGCAAAATGGTGGTTGTCGACTCTGCTAGTTGTCCGCCATTTTGAATAACTTTCAACTGAACTCCCATTGGTTGACTCCGCCCAGTGTGAAAAGTGGGAGGGGCCTGCGAACTGAATATCTATGAGGAAATGAAAATCAGCATTACAGACAAGGAGGCATAATGACTAGACATAATTCAATTTCTTTACAAAGTCATAAAATATTGTTGGAGAAAATTTATAATAAATGAATTAATAAGGCGTTTGATACACCCGCCTTTCTTAAAAAAATTGTAGCAGAAATTTCGCCAGGGACAAACTTGTGTGCAGAAGAACACTAAGAGCGAACCAGAAAGTAGGAAAAAGTGATTTAGCGACCCTAGTAGCAAGTGAAAGTAAGTATAGTTGTCTGTGGTGGGGGGGAGGGGGATGGATGGTTAGAGGGTGAATGGATGAAGAGATGAGATAAGGAAGGCTGCAAAGAAAGTTTTTGCGGAGAGAAAGATGGAGTCGCAAGATTTAGGACAGTATCATTTTTAGTCGACACAGAGTGCCTCCTAATATTCTTTTCTGCAGTAAGTTCGTCTTCTAGCTTTAAATCTCCTCCTATATTTTCACTTGTCTTTCCACTCTTCTCTCTCCCCATCTATTTTATACACGTTCTTGGCTTTCTCCAATCTCTTGATCTTGTTTGTCTTCCAATTCATTTCTCTCTTCTGCTCCATCTTGGTCTCTTTATTCAATATTTTCTCATCTTATTCTTCTCCACCTTCTTATTTTTCTTTTTTTTCTTCTTTATTGTCTTCTTCTTCTTCTTCTTCTTCTTCTTCTTCTTTTTCCTCCTCCTCCTCCTCCTCCTCCTCCTCCTCCTCCTTCTCCTCCTCTTCTTCTTCTTCTTCTTCTTCTTCTTCTTCTTCTTCTTCTTTTAAGACCTTCTTCTTCTTCTTCTTCTTCCTAGTCATCGGTTTTTCCTCATTATTCTCATCCTCAAAACTTGAATCTTTCCATAATAATTTTATTTCATTTCCAACTTTGACTTATTTCTAATTCTCTTATGATTATTATCAATATCAAGTTTTTTTTCTTCTAACCCCTCTAACACGCCTGCTCCTCCTCCTTCTCCTCCTTCTCTTTTTCTTTTCTTTCTTATCATCTTCTTCACTCCTTTCCCTTAGGCCGTTCATGGTCCTCCTCAATCATTCATCAAGTCTCATGCTTCCTTGTTTTTTTTTAAATATCATCCTCTTCTTCTTCCACCTTCTCCTCATACTTTGTACTATTTTTTCTCCACACAACTTGTAATATTTTCATTTTGTCTATCCTTCTCCCTACTTCCATTTCTTCTTCGTCTCCTTTCCTTTCTCTCCTCCTCTTTTTCCGACTGTCTTTTCTGTCTCTTTCATCAGTCAAATGGTTCTATGTCGAATTATTTGGAAAGTTTCAAAGCAATGTTATTTAGGTGTTTGGAGTTATTTGAAGATAGAGAAATCGATAAAGTAGGGATCATCCGTTATTTTTTGGGAAAACAAATTGGCAGAGATAGAGGACTTTCTGGAAAGGAAAAGCCGTCGGTCACGACTGCCTAAGGTCTGTCGTCATCTCTCATCATCACCTCTCTCATTACCCACGCACAAGCCTAGAGCTCATGTGGGCATCACCCTCAGAAAGAACCAGTACTCGATATGTATAGAAGATTTACACATTTGAACATGATTCATGAAGATGAATCCCATAGGATCGCATTGTACACCATCAAGAGAAAAATCGGGCGATATTATAAGAGCAAAAAACTGAGATTAGAATAGGGGTGGAATAATTCAAAGATTTCTCGGAGTAAAGAGGGGAACTAATGAAGATCAGTGTTGGTGGAAGAAGAGACCAAAATTGTAACAAGTTTCCACTATCAGCAGTTTCTGGTGAGATGCCGACTTTTTATTCTGGAGATTGTGGGTAATTTATTCGAGAAGTTGTTTGTAATAACGTTATAATTCTTGCAGGAGTACCGTCTTGACGGCAACTGTGATTATCTTGATTATAATAAATTCATAAGGATGGGAGATAAAAGTTCTTGTTGAAGAGGGGAGTATTATGATTATGCTGGAAGAATATCCCAATGGGAACCACATTGGAAATAGATATACCAAAAAATAAGTTGTAAAACATTATCCGTTAAACAACTTAACATTGTGGTGATTATTTATCAAAATTTGTTGAGTGAAATAGTAAACTTGAGTCAAGTCACAAAACATAAACTGTTCGAGTTTTAATATTTTTTTCTTATTTACTATCAATATTATTGATCAAAGGCTTGAAGTGTAGGGTTCGATTCCCCTGTTCGTTCAACTTTTTTCTCATCTATCACAATATTGAGAAATGTTGAAGTTAAGGCATGACAACGTCTGTTCAAGTTTTAATATTTTTTCCTCATTTACTATCAATTATTGATCAATGGCTTGAAGTGTAGAGTTTGATTTTCCTGTTTGTTCAACTTTTTCCTCTCATCTATCACAATTGAGGAATTTTGAATTTTGAAGTTAAGACAGTACAACGTCTGTCAGGTACAGATAGTTTTACTCTAGGCATGACTGACTGTATAATCCAGAATTATTCTCGCTAAACGACATGAATTTGCAGGAGAGCCCTACTACTTTTCTGCTTGAAGAATTTTCGCCCCCAGGCGAGGCAAAGCAACCATACGGAAGCGATCCGATATGGGAGATCAGATGATGGACAATTTGAAATCATAAAGTCGGGAAAAAGGTTCCTGGGGCAGCAGAGATCGAAATATTGGACGTATCGTGATGGAAGGAGGAGGGGGAGGAGGATTGAAGAGGAGGAGAAGGAGGAAGAGAAGGAAGAATGAGAGGAGGTAGAGAGAATTTGAGTGATTGAGCCTGGAGGCCCCATATCTGCCCGGAAAATGACTACCACCCTTTCATACATCGATTCCTTCTTGGTCCTTTTTCGCTGACTTTTACTCCATTTTCCACTCTCTTCTTCTCCTTTCCTCTTCATTCTGTCTCTTACTAATGTTCTCTTGTGCCTATCGTTTCAATTCTCTTCAATAATTCCCCCATTCTCCAGTCTTCTTCCTTTCTATTTTCCCTTTTCATCGTCATCTACTCAGGGTTTTCTACCTCTTTGATTTCTCTTCTTCTATCATTCTCATTATCATCATCTTTTCTCCCTTTTTTATTATTACTCATTTGTTTTTCTATTATAAATTATTATTACTCTTCTCCCACTTATTCCTTTTCTACTTCCCAACCCCTCCTCCTTCTCCTCATCCACCTTCCTCCTCCTTCTTCTCCTCCTCTTCCTCCCTATTTCCTTTTTTTCTCTATATGATCTTGTTGTTCTATTCATTTCTACTTCTCCATCTTTCTTTTTATCTTCTTATCTGTTCCTTCTCCTACTTCACTGTTCAATATAGGTGATGGTATTTCGTGAAAAACGACCCCTCAGCATTGGAAAATTCCTGGCGTGTGTGGTAATTTGAAGATTTTCCGCCTAGCACGCATTCGGAAATCACATCCAGAAATAATTTCGCCTTTGTTACTTCCTTCGTGTTGGGAAAATCGGAAAATGGGTCTCCGGTGCGTTTCCATCGAGCAAAATTGCGGGAAATGTTTCGTGTGTGTCTGCTGTGTGAATTCTGCGGAAATTACCAAAAATCTGGGTCTCTCTCCGTGAGAAAATAACAGGATTCGAATTGAATTGAGGCAGGTCATCTACTATTTCTCTTGGATGAAATCTTATCACTAATCCTACTTCAATCGGGTGCCTCTCAAATGTCAATTCTGAAGACTTCTAACTCTTGGTTCATAACATGGCTGAATACATGGAAAGGCTTAGGCTTAATTGGCATGGATAATATGACTCATCAAACTTATCTCATGTGATAATGTAAAGTTGAGTAGAAACCTACCACATTATTTGCTCGAATCTGATCCATTTTCCAAGATTCTTGTTCGTTCGGTAGTGTGCTTTTGAGAGCCAATTACATTTTTGAAAGATAATAATTAACATAATTCTATCAATACTTCTCACTAATAATATTATATTATGATACTTCTATCATAATAATGCTCACTTTTTCTCATCTCCTGAATCGATGAGAATAATGTTTGAGTAAGTCATCAATTTTAATTCATAATTCAATTTTGAGTATTCAGTAATTCATCTTTTTATTTTCATTACTTCAACCCACTCTTCTTCCTTTGGCTTTAGCTCTGGAGATTTCAATTCAATATCAATTTAAAAATTTCATATAATTCAATAAAATAAATGTTAAAAATGTCATTATAAAAAAATGACGAGAGACCTTGAACTAACATGCGATGGCGATGCTGATGCAGTAAGACACGCCTCCAAATACAACAAGCCGTCTGATTGGCTGAACAGTCGCCATTCACGATTCTAACCAATCAGGAGTGAGCTCCTCGAAACGTCACAACGTTCACGAGCTGCTAGCTTCTGATTGGGCGAAATCGTAAAATGGCTTCCGTTCATCTCATTGGCCAATCAAACGGCTTTTTGAATTTGTGTAGCCTATCCATACTACTAATCTGCATTGCTAGGTACTCTCACTTTTCTTAGTGCTTGTTGTTAGTTACAGCTTTCTCAGCATTTATTACAGATTCAATTATTATCTATCTCTCAGTTAGGCCTAACCTAATTCCACAGCCTATATCATTCATTGAATACGAATCTACAAACCACAAATTTCTAAATTTTTAATCCTATTCTAAAATTGATCTTTCTACACCCAATAGAAACTTTACAGCCTACTATAAATTACTCAATAATTAATAAAGAATTAATTTGGTAAGTAATTACTAAATCATAATTAATAAATAATAACTGAATCATTAGCCTAAGTATCCTCGATTTCTGAGCCTGTAGCACTTATACAAATACCAATCTCTGGAACACCAATTTCTTAATATACAATTTGATCTTTATTTCACATTCAATAATAGATCAATACCCTCAAGTAGCTTCTTTCTTATATCCCTCATTTTCGTAATTATTCAAATAGCAATCTTGAAACACTAATATTCTCAATTCACAATAATTCTAGCCCAAATTGATCTTTCCCACACCCAATATTAACCTACTACCCTACAGCAGCCTATTTCTCAGTGTTCCATATTCCTCAGCTATTAAATTACTCACTCAGACACCAATCTTTCAACCACACATTTGTAAATTTCAAATTTAAATAGATTTTTTCTACAATCACTTGAAACTTGATAGCTAGCCATAGTCTATTCCTCATGTTTGAGCCTGTATCACTTATTCAGATACCACTAATCTCTGAGACGCCTATATCTCTTATAGCCTGAATTGATCTTTCCTACACCCAATAATAACCTAATACCCTGCAGTAACCTATTTCTCAGTGCTCCCCATTCCTTAGCCTGTATCACTTACCCAAATACCAATCACCCATGGATAGCTCGCTTCAAAATTATCAGACCCCAA